>RXPK01000137.1:822876-1398322 GCA_004143645.1 Protaetia brevitarsis
GGAAATATCATTAGCCATCACTTCAATTTTTGTAGATACATTTCTAACATAACATACAAACAGAGGCTAATAAACTTCCGCGGTCGTTGTCCATACTACCTGCTAGACTTCCGGGCTTGAACCGCGTCGTGGTTCTTCTTTCCGTCGACGTTTCGTCCACACTCACATGAGCATCCTCAGGGCTGCTGCTACTGCTGTTGACCTAAAACTGAAAGACTAACACATGAGGACGGGTTTGTGTAGGGGTAACGGTGACGTTTCAGAGTAGCGTAACGGTTGTGATACGGTTGTTTGGGAAACAGGAGGGACCTCAAGGTGTTATGCAGAAAATAACTGTCTTCACGGTTCAGGTTATTGGCATGTTTGTGGATTTCAATAGATTTTCGGGTTTCACGGCTGTAAAATTGAATGAAATTGTTTAAGGAATCACGTCCATATGGCCAGATTACGAAGGAGTCGTCAAGCTATCTGAATCAGTATTTCCGTTTCTGGGAATAGGATGTTAGGATTTGTTGTTCATATGTCTCCGTAAAAATGTTGGCAGCAGCTGGAGAAGGAGTGGAGTCTATGGCTGCACTCGAAATTTGCTCGGAGTAACAGCCGCGGAACTGGAAATAGGTAGAAGTAGGACAGATTTCCACCTAAGTTATCCGGTTGGAGGTTGGAAGAGAAGATTACACCGATTAAACCAATAGTATCGGACATAGGAACTTTGGTAAATAAGAATTCAAAACTAACAAATAAACCCTGGGAATCTACTGTCAGTCCACTCAGTCTGTGAACGAAATGTTGAGGATCTTGGATAGGTATTTGGAGAGCGTGTAATTGGGACTGTTTATGGTACCAACAATAGGACGTAAAGGAACATTTGGACTGACCGTATAGTTTAGGTGCATTGGAATCGCTAGGTAGTAAAGATTTGTAGAATTCAGGAGGAATTGATGAGGATCTTATGGATTTGATGATGGAACGTTCAATACGTGACGTAAGATCACGTTTTAGGAGTCTGTAGGAGCCATTTTGGAGTAAGGATAGAATCTTGTGTTCAAACTCATTACTATCCGTATCACGGTAGTGTTTCCCTTATCAGCTATGAGTACAACGATTTGACGATCGGATTTCAGGTGTTTAAGGGTAAGTATTTCGAACTTAGGGATGTTGGGTTTAGGAGGTTTGGCAAAAGTAAGGATTTTAGAGGTTTCACATCGAATAATCGGCAATGTCGCTCGGAATCTTGACGAAAGCTGGGTCTGTGCCAATAATAATAATAATAATATAAATTTATTGCTACTTGGTTAATACGAGTACAAACGTCTTACAATATGTTCCTTCATATATTCTTCTATAGAGTAGGGTTCTAAACGTACTAACAGAAGGCTTTTTTAAATCTATTGACATTGCTAATTTCTTTAATATAGGGAGGTAATTTATTATAAAACTTTAAACATCTATATTGAAGGTCTCTTTCTGTTACAGACAAGTGATGTTTGGGGTCGACTACTGTTGCTCCAGTTTCTAGTTATATAATTATACGAAAAAATAAAATCTTTGAAAAGATGTTTATTCTTCATTAAAAAAACTAAAGTATCAGATATAAACATTGCATATACGGTTAATATGTTGTTATCTCTAAATAAGCCTCTACATGAGGAGTTGAACTGTAACCTCAACATAAATCTGAGTACTCTTTTTTGATATACAAAAATCCGGTGTAGGTTGCTGCTGCTACCTCAAAATATCAAACTATATTTTAAAACAGGGCAACACATTCCATTATACGCTATCCTAATGACGTCATCATCATCTAGCTCGCGTAGATTGCGGATGCAATAGGAAAAGGAGCTGACTTTACTGCAAACTATATCTACATGGTTTTTTTTCCACTTGAAACAATGATGATGTCTTCAGTAGGAATAGTTACGTCTAGATGCATGTGCAAAGTTGGAACCTTTGAATAGAATAGAAGTCTCATCAGATAATAGGGGTCGCTTGGAAAGGTTAACAACGGTGCGGCTTATTGATGAAGTACTTTCCGATCATTTAGGAGAATTTAGGGATTCGAATTTTCGGGATTGTTTGCTGGTTATCAAGAGTTTAATGGATTCGGCTTGTTGGAAGGTTATCCGATCTTGATGATTAGGAAAGTGTAGTAGAAACCTCTAACCTCGAACCCCCAACCGGAAGGCTTAGGCGACTTAATGGAAATCTTTCAACGGCAGGAGAAAGAGGGAACCCTTGACTGCACTCGAAATTCGTTCGTAGTAACTGCCACGGAGCTGGAAATAGGTAGTAATATTTCCAGCTCCGTGGCAGTTACTACGAACGAATTTCGAGTGCAGTCAAGGGTTCCCTCTTTCTCCTGCCGTTGCCAACATTTTCATGGGCAACAATTTTCTCTTATTCCTTAACTCCCAACATAGCTCCATTAAATTCACCATGGAGGTCAGGTCAGATGTTACTCTCCCTTTCCTAGATGTCCTAGTGAATCGCCGCTCTGATGGTTCATTGAGACATTCCGTTTATCGCAAACCTACACATTCCTTCGCCATATTCGAACCTAATTCCTTATTCAGAGAGCTATTCCATCTCACCGATATCCTAATCAAGAATAACTCTCCTGGACACAAGATTCAACTTACCATAAACCGACACCTTCATCCTAGATTCAACATATCCAAACGCCAACCTACCCCACATCAATCCACTGCTTATAGGCTGGAGAATGGCTATCAAAGTTAGCTCCATCCAAATCCTATCCGGAATCCTCACCACTACAGCCGAAAAATCCGAGACTCCATTCAAATCCACTCACATGCCAATAACCCGAACCGTGAAGAGGAAGTCTCCCCTGTTTCCCAAACAATCCAATCATAATCGTCACGCTCCTCTGAAATGTAACCGTCACAATTCACCAATCCGTAACTGTTATGCCTATATAAACCCGTCCCCATGTGTTAGTCTTTCTGTTTTCAGTGGTAACAGTAGTCCTGAAGATGTCCCTTACGAGTGTGGACGAGCTATCGGCGAGAGGAAGATCCAGGACGCGGCTCCAGCCCTGAGCCTAGCAGATGGTACAAGCTGATAAACTTTACAATAGTACCTATTTAATGCACTCCAGTAAACTAAAAACTCATATTTTGTGCAAGCTAGTATGTAATAATCATGTAGCAACATTTTAAAACAAACTAGAACTTAATACCGTTTTGTACTTCAGAGGTAAGTTTTGCTGACTTCTGCAGCGCCCCTCGTTCGGAATCTGTTAGGGGCTGTATAATGACATCAGTTATACCACCAGCACCAACAACACATGGCAACGACTGAAACACTTCTTCATCAATACCATGATAACCCTAAATAAAATTGAATAAACTTAGTAGTACTTCTTAATGTGACAAATAATGTATGTACCTTCACCAATACTGATAAGGCGTGAATGTTGCCGTCGTTGTAAAGTATTGAAGAAGCTATAGGAGCTACAGTCATACCAATCGCCCAAGATGTGTAACCCTTCAACTTGATTACATTGTAAGCACTCTCGATTACTTGCTTATGAAGATCTTTCCAGTTCTCTGGATCATCTTCAGCTCCTACTTTGGGGTTAAGTTGTTGTAGACGAACACCAGCAATATTAACGCCAGACCAAACAGCAACTAAAAACCGATAACTCAGGTATATTAATTGAAGCGGGTAATGTCAACATTTTTAATATACCACTTGCGTCTCCATGTTCTCCTATGATCCAACCGTGACAACTTGTTGATGCCACGCCCAACTTCTGTGAAAGAAAAAATCTAAGTCGAGATGAATCCAAGTTAGTTCCTGTACCAACAACACTCCCCTTTGGTAAGCCACTGAGTTTCCAAGCCACATAGGTTAATATATCTACTGGATTACTAACAATGAGGATAACAGTATTCGGAGAATATTTTACAAGATTAGGAATTATGTTTTTCATAACTTCTGTATTTCTTTGAACTAAATCCAGGCGACTTTCACCTTCTCTTTGGCGTACGCCAGCTGTAACTATGCATAACCTTGAGCCAGCGGTTACGGAATAATCTGCGAAAAAATGGATTTTTTTTTGAGTATTAGATAGATATATTGCTAAATATTAGTGGATGTGTCAAATTTAGGCTGCTAGAGTTGAGCAAATTTTCCGGCGCGCCAGGTTCGTATTCAGAACGTGCGCTCCAACTCATGTACTCCAATAAAGCAGATGAACCATAGAGTTGCAAGTCAGTACCTGTTTTTCTTATAAAATGTAAAAAAAAAAAAAAATTATCTAAATATGTAGTGATATAAAATGCGAATGCATCGCAAAGTGGCCCGTTTGTTCGCCCGCTTTGTCCGATTTTGTCCCCAAGGAAAATTTGCATAACTCTGTTAATATGTTTATAAATACATACTAAATTACAATAATACGATTGATCTGCTTTATTTATATTACATTATTTGAGGCCCGCGTCGCAATACGTATCTGCTCCGCCGGACAATTGCTCAACTCTACAAATTACGATCTATTTGGTTAATAAACATTGTCATCAACTAATCTGAAGAGTCCCCTGCTTCAATTAAGTGCGTGCACTTTTCAAAGGAGGAACATTATAGTTTTCCGGATATAATAACAATTATTTATTGTATTTTCTCAGTATTTTGCCACTATATAGGACTTACCAGTACTTGCTGAAACTTTACAATTGTGTAGAAAGGATGATCCATGCTGTAGATCCAACATTTCACCCATAAGTTTATCCTCTACACAATCCACGAGACATACGTCACTAGATATCTTCTATAAGCCGTTTAAAACAAACATAAAATGAGGTGATATGAATAACAAGGGTTTACAAAAATTATCAATTAGAAAATCGCAAAACCAATTTGATTTAAAATTGAGTTTTTGTATGTTGTATTCAATGTATTTAAATCAAAGCCGTTAGTGATTTAAAAACAATATCATAGCAAGTATGTTTACCTGAGACAGAATACTGAATACACATGCCATGCCCACTTGGCCAACCCCAACAACTGTGACTTTGTTACTTCCATTGGTCACATGAGGTTGCACAGTTTGCAGTAAGGTTTCCTTTGTTGTGGTCGTTGCTATAAAATGAAAATGCAAATAAACAATAACCATAAATATAAATAATCATTTCTCAAAGGTACAACGCAAGTTTTACAGTATTCAAGCTACTACTTCACTACATGATAAGCAGAGGCAAGAGTTTATTTTGAGTTAGAATTTTCTGTGTACGCATCCTCTATGAAATAAACATACCCTTATGTGATCGCTTCAACTGACATTTTTGACATTTTTGCTCAGTCATGACTCTACACTTAATGAATGTTATTATTTGTGGTAGTTACTAATCACTAATTAATCAGTGAAAAGATATTTCCGCGTTATACAACATTTTCAAAATCACACAGGTATCAGGATAACTACTTCCGCAGGGATATCGCTTCATACGACGCGACGCAAGCCGTATGTTATTAAAGGCGATGCTATTTTCTCAGTCACCTAGTAACGGTTTTGTTAGGTAATTTCATATGCTTGTAGCAAGAACGATATTCCTGGATTCCCCAAAAACAAAATATATAACAAGAAATTTAAAACCAACTACTTTGTATTTATACAGTCAGTCAATACTCTGATATCGGTCGATATTGACTTTAACATCTCCCATAAAAATTTTCAGTGCACATTCTAAAAATATTTTCACGTTTACAAGGTGTATCCGAGTTAATTTTTTCAAATGAAGCCATACTTATTTTTTTTGGTATGCTGATTTGTTGTAATGAATACCATAAATACAAATGTTCGTTCCAAATTTCGAATACGAGATTGCTAAGTTATTTAACTTTTTACATAAAATTTTGAAAATCCACGTGTTCATTTAATTTTTTTCTAGCATTATCAGTAACAATTAAACGCTAAAATTAACTAAGTGGCTTAGAAAAATGTAGCTCTTTCTTACGAATCGATTGCTATTTGGTAAATCAACAGCATAAGCAGTCAATTTGTGCAATATTCAAACAACTATTACTTTGTTATTTTAAATATATAAACACCCTATAGTTTCTTATTTCATCATATGCTCTTTTTTATAATCTTTCATTTTTGTTAGGAGTTTGGTATACCTATCTGAAATTTCTACTTGCTGAGATAATTCAAGATTTTTAGAAATTGTCACACAAAGGAGATATTTATTCATAAAAAGTAGCCTCTGAAATGATTTTTATTACATTACCAAACTCTCAAACAAGTTGTATTTATAGAATTGTCTCTATTTAGAGTTAATTAAAATGAATTTCAATCACGAGAAGCTTGTTGATATGGTATATGCTTTGGATGAAGAAGGGGAAAATCTTATGCTTGCTTTTAATGCTTATCAGGCATCTATGCAAAGTCAGATCTGCCTCCTAATCATCTACGGTTCAAGAAAAAAAAAACAGTCACGGTAGTTGGCCAGAACGAGGTTCGTATTCACAACCTACTACAAATCATAGGTTTTTTTGTTTGTGAGATTAGTATCTTTTAAGGAAAAAGATGTATATTTTTTTTTAAATTTTAGTCCAACATCATAACTGCTCCGCCTAATAAAAAATTAGAGATTCTGTTTTGGGCCAATAAAACAAATAATTAGCGGTTTGACGTGTATCTATTGTACAATCTGTGTCTCCGCTGTCAGCTAATGTGCCAAATTATCAATTGTGACATTGCGTTTGGGCTGGAATTATCTTTATAGCCCCGCCTGTGTTATTTTTAGAAGACATCATTCCTATCTCGATTTGTTGGAAAAATTTTCTATAACCATAATGTCATCAATAGATGGTAAATTTTGATCAATAACTATTTCAAATTCAGGATCTAATGTAAGTTGTCTGTTAAAATGATCTATTTGATTTGCATACATTCTATAACAACAATAACCTTGTAAAACTTACGTTAGCATTTTTACAAAACTATTTCTCTAACACTTAATAATTGCTCAAGATATTGTAATATCACGCAGTAGGGTCTAAATTATAGAATTTAAAAAATCGTCCACACTATAAAATGCATTGTGTAGAAGAAAACGTTTGATTGTATTCAGATAATTACTTTGAGTTTTATTTTTGATAACACTAAATTTTATTGTTTGTATTTTATTATAAATTTTGGGTCCCCAATAATCAATGTACCTCTAGGTGGTCGTTAAACGATGATACGGCACTCTCAGCAAGTCTCTTCCACGCGTAACATACGTATGCGTTTCACCACTTTTTGTGAAGTTTATTTAATTTTTATCATGTATGTTGCAACCTTAAAGATAAAGATGGAAGGTAGTGTTAGAATGTTTTCGCTAATGAAATAAGTTTTGCACGAATTATCTGGTCTTAAATTACATAACACTCTTATAGCGCGCTTCTGGAGCAGAAAAATCCTTTCCATGTCCGTGGATGTTCCCCAAAACTCGATGCCATAAGACACCACACTGTGAAAATTCGCAAAGTAGGTGGCACGAGCCGCTTGGTAGGTAGATATGTGCATGATCCTTCGGATACTGTATATTGCTGCATTTAATTTATTTGCTATTTCACTTATGTGTGTTTTCCAATTTAATTTATTATCTATATAAAGGCCTGAAAGTTTTATGTTCTCTATTTCCCCATTTCTTTTTATTGTAAATTCTAGTTTTTGTGTCTTATTCTTATTTAATTTTAGCTGATTCGAGGAGAATCATTCTTCTGCCTGTTTTTTGTATAGCTTCAGATTTTTTCAGTCTATTCGCTTCAGTGGTTGCTCTTACTAAGAATGACGTATCATCTGCATACAAACAGACTCGATCCGCTCCCAGATTCGTATCTAAATCGTTGATATATATTACGAACAACAGGGACCCAAGCACCGATCCCTGCGGAACACCCTGCTGTACCAGTGTTGGGCAAGATAGAATAAATTTCTACAGCGACTAGATACGCTCGTATTTATTCGCGTCATGAGTGGGGAGCAGTGTTAACTAGTGATTTACTGAGAGGGGACAACACACGAGTAAGTTTAATCGCTGTAGAAATTTATTCACTTCCCCTAACTTGCCAAACACTGTGCTGTACACTAAGTATATTAGATCTTCGTCCCTGGAATTCTACATATTGTTTTCTATCTTTAAGATATGATGCAATTAACTGATATCCGACACCTCTTACTCCATAGTGGTACAATTTTAACAGAAGAATAGAATGTTGGACCGTATCGAAGGCACGTGTTAGATCGTAACAGTTCAATTCTACGCTATCATGTTTGTCAAGTGCGTCCAGTAAGCATTCCAAGATATCAACTACACCACTACATGTCGTTCTATTTCTTCTATACCCATGTTGGGCCTTAGAAAGCACGTTTTTTTTTCAAAATAGCCCAGCAGGTGATCGGCAATTGCATATTCTATAACTTTCGATATGGCTGGTAATACTGAAATGGGCGTGTAGTTCTCTGGGTTATTAACATCTCCTCTCTTATGAATTGAAACTACTCTAGATATCTCTAATGCCTCAGGGAATTCTCCTTCTAGTATACACTTATTGATTAGGTCTGTTAGGGAAGCGTAAATAGCATCAGAAACATTTTTCATCATTTTGGTTGATAAACCATAACAATCTAAAGCACTCCTTGCTTTGATTTTGCTTATTATTTTGCTCACCTCATTTTCCGTTACCGGTGCAAAAAAAAAACATGATAAGTTTCTGAGAAATTCCATGTATGTTTTTGTGCCAGTGTCTAGTTTTAATTCATTTTGCACAAAGGTGTGATTTAACTGATCTGGGTTCACTCTCGTTGTGCGTGTTTGCTGACTTTTGCACTTAGTTTCATTTTTTACAATTTCCCATATTGTTTTTTGTTTATTATTTGAGCTATTTATTTTATTCAAGTAATTTTCCCTGGCTTCTCGGTCTACTTGTTGTTTGTATTGTTCCTTGCAATCATAATATTTTTTATATGCACCAGCATCTTTTGAAACTATGACAATAACTGAAAGAGCATCTACTTTATTTTCATGTCCTTTAATTCTGCTGATATTTTGTAATTTATACTTCTCTTGTTCGTATCTATTTTCTTTTCAGGGAAACTCTGTATATAATATGCATTAAGGGTCGCTACAAATATTTCACATGCTTGTATTGCAGATTTTCCAGTGAATATAATGTTCCATGGGTGGACAAATAATTTTTGTTTAAAATCCAAAATAGACTTGCTACTAATCATTCTAACCTTAGATGGTTTTTTTGCATTTTCTGTTGCGTGGGTTAGGTCATTCTCAAATGTAAGTTTCTGAGCTAGATAATCAGCTATATGAAGATTGAGCGTAGATATATCATAACCTCCGACATCAATATTTGTGATAATATTATCTATACATGTTTGTGAACTTTTTGTAACTCTAGACGGTTCTGTAGTTGTAACTGACAGGTTGTAGGATTTGAGTAAATCTGTTAAAGCATGCGTTTGGTTGGTTGGTTGTCTAAAATCCAAGTTGAAATCTCCTTTTGGAGATCTATATATAGAAATTATAATGCATTTTAATTTTACTAAATCTAAAGCGGCTATATCTATATGTAAATCCTCGGATATTTCTTTAATATCATTCCTTTCATAAAATTCCGTACCATGTTTTACTAATATTAATGCACCTCCATCTGCAGTATGCACTTCCGATTTCATATCCGTCTATGATACATTTATTGACTATTTCTGATTTTAGCCAATGCTCAGTAATACAGGCAAAATCTGTGTTGTTATTACATAGCGCAATCTTTAGGAGATTTAATTTGTTTGTAATGGACTGCACATTCAAGTTAACTAAAGACAGCTTCTCGTTTATTATAGCTTGTTCTCCGAAAAAAATCTGTATTTTCTAACAATTATATTTTTAGGCCATATTTCCGGCTGCTGAATTTTTGAGAGCAAATTGATATCTACTCCAATTTTAAACGACTTATTTTGCCTGCGATTTTCCGGATGTTTTTCTATTTCCTCGATAGTAAACAATGCGTTGGGGAATTTTGCAATTAGAAAGTCACTAATATCAGTATCTTTACCTTCTTGTTCACATTACCTATGTATAACCATGCCTTCTTTTCCGCTGCTATAAAATTGCCTGCTGTTATACCTTCTGTGCCTTTTATTATTTTGTGTATGTCGTTTTTCGCCTTTTCTGTTGTTCCTTTGTTGAAGGTTTTTCCTACGTACCCAACCTCTTTTCTGTTATTTCTCTCCTTGTCGGCTGTTCGGTCCAAGTGCCCCAGATCGTTGACCTTATCTTCACTGTATTGTTGCTGTATTAAACAATTTTTACAAATGCTTGGTGTTTGCGCTTGCTTTTCTTCATTTTCTACTTCTATTAATACGAATAGTTTTCTGTAAGAGTTCAATTCTATCGTTTTGTTGTTTTATGAGTGCACATTGTTCTTTAATAGTTTCCTTTTGATCCTTTATAAGTTTATAGAGTTCATTAACTTTATTTAAAATTTGTGCTATCTTATCATTGTCGGTTTCAGCGTTTACACCACTATGTGACATTTTGGTAAACCTCGAGTATTATGAGACATAATAAATACAATTATTTCACTGTCTTAATATTTATACGAGAGCGTTATTTTCACGTGCAGATCCACTCGCTACACACGACACAATTAAGGTTTTGAATTAGAATCATCGTATACATGCCTTATTGCATGTCTCGACGAAGGAAACATGCGTCAATTCAAATTGCAAGCTTTGCGCTAGAAGATAGCAGTTCTGGTATATTCATACACCCCCTTTGATACTTTCATTTTTAACATTATTCTGTAATACTATTGAATGATAAAATGACCCGTTTCAATAAATATTTACATAAAATCAATGCATTTAAAATAATTAAGTTTAAATCCAATTCTTTTTGCAAATATAATATGAACATTATGCAAATCTTGATGGCTTTAACAGGCTTTATCTTTCTATTGTGGTCGCCTTATTACCAATAAGAAATGATGGATTAATTGTGATTGGAAGTACTATTCGCAAAACACTATTAAGTGTAGAAAATATGAGAACGCATAATAAGCTATTTCTTACTTAAAATAGGAAATAACAAATGTGAAAAGCAAAATTCCGTATAAATGAAGTCCAGCCGTTAGGGTTTTCAAAGATGGTGGCCAACTGTCTAGCGGGCCCTTCAGTGTTTTATATCGTTTGTTGATTTACACTAATAATCATGATACAAATAATACGGTATGCTTACGCGCATACGAAAGTTACGTCAGATAGGAGCATAAATGGCGCCACATATATAAATATTATTATATTAAAATCGATTTTGACCGTGAGGGTTTTGTTAATGCGAAAGGTAAGTTTAAAAAATCCGGACGGTGTTACGGAACCTATTTTAAAAACGTTAAGGTGTTTTCACGATTCAATTTCTAGAAAAACCACGAAAACACTTTGTAAACACACACGAAATTCGCTATAATTGTAGGAATAAACACGAACGCTACTAGATGGCGACAAGATAGATAAAGTAAATTTCAATTTAAAACCGGCTTTTTTTAAGCAAAGCTGCATTTGAATTACATTAATTGGTACTTGTGAATAATTTGGATTTTAACATTTTGCTATTTACCATACATGTATTTTATTGTTTTCGATACGCTCCTTAATTACGTCATCTGACCGGACTTGACGAATTTGAGATTCAAAACGAGCATACCGTATTATTTGTACCGTGCTAATAATAATGTTTATTGTCATTCACTTATATAGGGTGATTCAAGGAACCTGTCCATTAAAAGTTCCTGACTAGGCAATGATATCTCGATTTTGTAACTTGGTTAAGCATAGTTAGCTATGATCTATTTAGAAAAAATAACTTCATCCATGTTGTAACAACATTGTTTCTGGGTTTGAATTTTTGCGCGAATTTCGCTCCTTTTAATTGCTTATTGACATATTTATCTTGCTTATCTGCTTACTTAGTTGCCTACACAAGCGGTGATTCTACGTAGCGATGTCTTTAACTCCCTAGCGGCGTCGCTAGTACCGGCACCTGTCAGATGTTCGCACGTAAATTTGCGCTAAAAAAGTTGTTTATCGTCGCGTACCTCAACGTGATAATAAATGATTTAAAATCTAATTATAATTAAAGTAGCATCATTTCGTGAGTGAATATCCAGGATTCTAATATTATTTGTACGCGACAATGTGAAATGAAATAGTGAAACAAATAAATGATTCTTGTATTTTATTTCTCTAACAACATTGGCGCCGAAAAAAAGAGGTCCACATAGGAAAACACAAGTGAGTATTTACAATTTATAATCGACATTAACAAAAGCAATAATACGACAATATTATATACAATGAGTAAATAGCAAAACGGTCGTCATCAAGAAAGAAAAATTGTAATTTGGATAAGAAGAGATTATTTAGATACCATTAAATAACAATAAACGAATGTTATGAACAGGGTATCAGTTTAATGCCAACGATTTTAAAAACTTTGAAACCACTAAATAATAACTACCAATAAATTTAGGTAATTTTGTATTTCAGTCCAGTTTTATTATTTCCAAAAACTAAAGAAAACACTATATACAAGAAAAATAATATTACCTTTATCCAGGACCATAGTCCATTTGCTGGTTGTTCACAAAAAATAATAATGATTATTGAAGCTATTTAAAAAATCGATTGTTCGGAGCCGTTTTTTTTTTATTCTGAATTTGTTTCTAAAAAGAAATGCTATTTCGCATCAACCGATAAAAGGTAGCAAGGTCGCATACGTAATACAAACTAACTTCACTTTATGAAACTAGACTAGTTCTTAATAAAAAAATAAAAATCATGCGAAGCAAATTTATTATAAACATCATAATTTGTATAAATAAAATAATTTATTACATTGTAATAATATAATTTGACTTGGTAAAATTAAAGTAATACTTAAAATAGGTAATAATAAAAAGAAACAAATAACATAAGTAGAAAAACAACTTCTAAAATAGCATTATTCAAACGTACAAAGTTAATCAAGTTAAAGATTGAATGCATCCGAATGAATTAATGACTGGTATTCCAGAAAAGATAGATATATACAGTATTCTTATTAAAGTACAAATGCTTTGAAAGATTAATAAAACAATGGCAAATTACTTACAAATCAAACAATTTTAAGTAGTTAATGTGATGTATGCATTATGCTATAAGTAAAAACTAATTTCATACCTGATTTGCTTATTATATGTATAGTCAGAGAGTAAGATTTTAAAACAAACTAAAACTTAATACCGCTTTGTACTTCAGACATAACTTTCGCCGACTTTTGCAACGCTTCCCGTTCAGAATCTGTTAGCGGCTGTATAACAACATCAGTTATACCACCAGCACCGACAACAGATGGCAATGATAAAAATACTTCTTCATTAATACCATGGTAACCCTAAATAATAATTAATACATTTAAAGGTGTCCACTAATGTGACAAATAATATACATACTTTCATCAGTACAGATAAGGCATGAATGTTGCCTACGTTATGAAGTATTGAAGACGCTATAGAAGCCACAGTCATACCAATTGCCCATGATGTGTATCCCTTCAACTTGATTACATTGTAAGCACTCTCGACTACTTGCTTATGAAGGTCTTTCCAGTTTTCTGGATCATCGTCATTTCCTAGTTTGGGGTTAAGTTCCTTTAGCCGGACACCAGCAATGTTAACCCCAGACCAAACAGCAACTAAAAGTCAGTAACTTAGATATTTAAGTAGATTAAAGCAATTTTTTGTCGTACCACTCGTGTCCCCGTGTTCTCCTATAATCCAACCGTGACAACTTGTTGATGCCACTCCCAGCTTCTGCGATAGCAAAAATCTAAATCGAGATGAATCCAAATTCGTTCCAGAACCAATAACTCTCTCTTTTGGCAAACCGCTTAGTTTCCAAGCCACGTAAGTTAATATATCTACTGGATTGCTAACAATGAGAAGAATGGTATTCGGGGAATATTTTACGAGCTTAGGAATAATATTTTTCATAACTTCTGTATTCCTTTGAACTAAATCAAGGCGGGTTTCGCCTTCTCGTTGACGCACGCCAGCCGTAACTATGCATAACCGTGAACCAGCAGTTATTGAATAATCTGCAAGGAAAATGGAAACTTAAAAGCGGAAATATTAAATAGAAATAATGAATTCTTTAAGTATTGATCATGCAAATTCGAATGAATTTTCATTAATAATAATTCGCATTAACCAAACTAAAAGTTTGTTGCTTGCATTGAGAGTATCTACATCTTTATCTTATCAAAAGCAAAACATTATGAATTTATCAAGACCACAAGTTGATAAGTGATTACGTATTTATTATCTTACTTAGTATTTTGCATTATAGTACAGACTTATATATGTACTTACCAGTACTTGCGGCAACCTTACAATTTTTTAGAAAGAGTGACCCGTGCTGGAGGTCCAACATTTCACCCATAAGTTTGTCTTCTACGCAATCCACGAGGCATACGTCACTAGATATCTTCTATAAACCAATAAAAAACATAAAATTAAAAGATGCTACTGTCAAATATGGGCTTTAGAAAAATCGTCAATTAGCTCCTTGCTAAAAATATCTTACTGTGAACCATTTTCATCGTAAACTTTAGTTCAATTATAATGACCTTAATCATTTAAAGACAAAAAACATAACGAATATATTACCTGAGATAGAATACTGAATGCACAAGCCATTCCCACTTGGCCAACGCCAACAACTGTAACTTTGTTTCCTCCATTGGTTACATGAGGTTGCACTGATTTAAGTAAATTTTCCTTGGTGGCGGTCGCTGAAATAGAATGATTCCAATAATTACCAATACTCAAGAAAGAACTGTAAAATAATCACAAATGTAAATAAACAATTCTGGAAGGAACGGATGAATATTTACATTATAGGCTTGTCTTTACATAACGCATAATTATTTCTAAAAAAAAGAGCTACAAACGCACGCAATGCAAAAATGTTTCTCAGACGATAACAATTCTTCTTTCGTGTTGCATTACGTTTTATAAATCTGATGTAGGTATATCCAAAAGTGCACTGGTAGAAGTATCCTTTTTACTTAAAAGGAATTGCATTAAACCAAAAGTTTTCTATTCAATTTATTAACGTTCATTTTCCAATTAATCTCCAATGGTAATATGCTACCCGCACCACATCATAATGTTTTCAAAACTATTGTGGCTACAGCTTCATCTCATTGCTCGAATGTAAATAATCCTCTAACTAAATTATTATCTTATTAATGTTATACAATAGTGACTATTAAAATTCCAGCAATTATTATTCATATCAATGCATTAGTTTCAAAAAGAATTTCTAGATTTAATATTTTGTCGAATCTTTTTTTAGTAATCAAACAAAACATGATAAGTGCTACTTGGCAAATCCATGCTGCATTGGCAAAGACCCAGGATAAACGTTCGAAAACTAATGATTTTTTTCTCAACATTATTTGGTGCTATACGAAATAGAAACCAAGTTCAAGTTCAAGTTCGTAACCAAATAATCCGACTTTCAGATCTATCAGCACCTCAAATTAACAACGCGGATATATTGAGCGAACCTTATTTGTCACAGATATGAAAATAGCCTATAAATCTATAAAAGGAAATTCGTGAAATGTATGCGTCAATAATAGTAAGGTAATTCTAAAGAAGTCGACTATTGCATTAAATTAAATACTAACTAATATATACTACGTAATCTTTGTGTGTCAAATAATAAATGAACACTTCATTTAACCGATTGCGGGTAAAGCTATTGCCAAGTATGTAACAGCATTAACCTCTTTTACACATTGCTTGGAGAAGGCAGGTCAGTTGCGTTGAGGAATATAAATGAAGGAAATGGAATTCCCAGTCGCATATTTAATTGTATGTTAAAAATGTAGAATTAGTACACAAACAAGTATAGGTATAGATATAATTATGTTCCCATATCTAATATATTTGGCTAAAAGCCAATATTACAGATCGTCGTTTGTCGCAATATGAGTTAATTAAATTACTATTTTTTTTTTTAAACAAACATTTGCAATACCAATTTCTATTTAATTTCAATTTTATCTTAAATTGTATCAATTCTACTTTACTGACATTAGCCTCCTATTTCTCTTTATACTATAAGTGCCTAAAGTGAAGTTTCAATCAACATAATGAAAGTGTTTTTTGCGATTCTTTTCCTGATTATGTTATCAAAATTTTCGTCTTGCTTTCAGGTATCCTATGGAAGCAAATACTCAATGGGACTCATAACACTCACCATGGCTTCTGAGTGAATATATTACACATTTGATTTTTAATTGCCCTCAGATATTTACATGAATAAGTTTATATAGCATAGCTCATGAAACAGAGAAGAATTAGAAGAGCTAAGACACCAGTACTCCACCTACACTCTTTTTATTTTTTTCGAAGTTACGCACACTCCTCCACACGGCAATAATAAATGAACACTTCATTATTCATTAATATCACCTAAAGACAGTTGCACCACCCTGACAGTAAAAGGCGGTTGTAGGCGATAATTCGGCCAGAATGTCACTAAAATAAGCCAAAACAAATGCAGTACACCGATGAAATTGATGCAAATATTTCCAGTTCCTTGTGTAAGTAACAAAATGTTGCCTAAAGCGAAAAAGTAAGCACAGTTATAAAAAAAAAAACACAAAAACAAAATTCAACCTATTTTTCTGGTAATGTTAAAAATGTGCTATGTTTACTTTTCTTTAATTAACATTAAGCAAACAAAAAAGAATCTTAAAATGACTTAGCAATACTGTTTCTTCTTCAGGGATATATTTACGTATGTACCTGGATGATACGTACTCTGGACGTAAGTTTAACTTGTTTAATAAATGAAAATTCTCTCAACACATGTTGCCGATCCCTAAAATAAAACAAACGAAGAACATCGATGTTGACTGTGCTTCCGAAGTTTCTTATACAAGAAAAGGTAGAGAAAAAGTCACGGTCAAAGATAACGCAATGGTTTTAAAACTCATCTGAGTCCACCACGAAATCCGTATATAAGTTCACACTCAGAAATCACACCTTCCTTTCGAACGTTAGGGAAGTATAAAAATTTCACAAACTTATATGCAAGTCTATAACCGTTACGTTCAGATACAAACATGTTTGCTTGTACAAGTACCAAATCTAACGTTGTAGCTCACATCTACAGCTTACTGAGATATTAGGGAGCATAAATGCATGCAAGTTGTTAACATAAGCAAGATAGGTACACACAGGTAGGACAATAAACTTGCACGTAGATTTCTGTGATAGTTGTGCATATTAAACCGAAACTGGTTACAAGTCAATAGCAACAGTCCTGAAGATGTCCTTGGCAATTGTAGCCGAAACGTCGGCCAGAAGATGATCCAAGACGCGGTTCCAGCCCGGAAGGCAAGCAGAGTATAGGTAGGGCAATGGTTCACAAGCTCACAATATACATAAGTCTTTGTAGGTATTGGTAGGTATCTACAGTTAAAGATTTCGTATAAGTAAACTAGTATGCAGCTTACATTAAATTGTATTAACTAAATTTTATGAGAAATATGCATGTAAATCTGCTCAAGCTTAGTTTTGCTTAAACTAATACGCCTTTACAAATACAAGCGATATTAATCAACAGATAAATAAAACAAATAAACCCATATTTGCAACTGTAATGAAAACGGAAATGTATGAGTCAGAAACATGTACTGATGTACTTATCAGTTATCGCAAAAAGTTCCACGGTCCTGCAACGACCGTATTAATACATTCAAATGAAGGGCTAATTGTAAGCTAGTCGTCACTAGGATTTGCCAGCCGTTCGGACAGTCCGGATATCATGCAATGTGACCGGAGTCGGTTAAATGTTAAAAATGTCCGGACATTTTTCAAAAACTGCAATAGCATTGCTTATCTGTGTCTGACGATGACTGTAAACCTAAGCAATAACTTCGGTATGACATGTATGGAGTTTTCAGATCTCATAAAAAAAATAAAGGTGATCTCATTGAAGCTGCTAGAAGCGACAAAAAGATATGAATACAAGTTCTAATTATTTTGTGTCTGTAGAGATAATGTTATTCTCTGCGTTCTATATTGTATTTATTGCGAAATATATTTGCATTAATTTATAGAATTTTAATTATTTATCAAATTTATTGATTAAAACGCATCCCTCTACATATACGTACGTAGCCATAACAATGTTTGAGTCAATGACTCATGTCTACCCCCTCCCCCACCCCACTGTTACCTATACTTTTTAACAAAATAACCAAGTGATAGGTACCATAAACTCTTTTTTTTATTATGAAACTTATGGCAATATGTACTTTTAATTAATCACTTTTCTTTTTTTTAATTTCTATTAAAAAAAATAATTTCTGAATATAAATTTACTTCACAATAGATTGTTAGCCAATTTTGAGGATAGTTGTAATTTATGATTGTTTTTGTAACATTTGGAGCTGCAAGAATCGAAACTTACTTGTAAATTCCACAAAATAACATTATTTATATGATGTAAAAAATATGGGCCTTAATGTATCATTTTTTTGAAAAAAATACTTTTTAGGTTTTAATTATTTAAATACTATTATTAAATATATTAGTTACTATTAATACATAAATAATTAATAATAAATACTTATGATCAGCTTTAATCAACAGACAATAGGCATACATTTCATGCATTTTCTTAATTCTTGTTATTTAAATAAATTAAAAATAGATGAACATATATCATTAACAACTAAACAGCAAACTACTTTTATAATAACTTGCAATCAGGCAGTATTAACATAAAACCGTAAGGTGATAACAGAAATGAACTTTATCCAAATTTTTATTCTAATGGTGATAACACAACCATAAAATTATGTATGTTTATCTACTAATGGCAAAACTACTGCAATATGCATGATTTTTGTACATTTTTCTTAAGCCCATGTTAGTAGTAGTATAGTAGGTTTACAAATTATGGATATTATGCATAAACAGTATGTTATTAACATAATAATCCGATGTATTCCAATGTAACCGAAAAAATGCCGTAACTCAACCCCATTTCTGATATTTATTGTCATCTCATTGCGTCTCCTTTGATGTTTTAATAATAATAAGTTTAAACGTTAACATTTTTTTTTTTAATTTCATACATTTTCGCTCATGTCACTTAACAGGTGCCATGAGCCTTCCAAATGGCTAGAATAAAAAAAAATTATATAATAGTATGGGAACATATTTCTAGATATTTTAAAGAAAAATATATAGAAGGTGTTAACGCGAAATAAACAGGTAGTTATAAATATTCTTTTATTCAAGAGTGTAATTATTAAACGAACAGCTAAGCGCTAGCGGAAGCGAGTGAGAGAACTTTACCGGCTTTGCCTGGTTGTAAGGACACTATGTTTCACCTTCGATTGTCCTTGAAAAAAGGTGCGTTGAGGATGAGGCCATGTGTCCAAAGCTTACAGAACAGTACTCTTAAATCGCTTCTTTGTGCTTTTTTAAAATAAGGAATAACTAATGCTAAATATACAATACTCTTCAATTATAAACTAGCACTTTTAAATGCAGAACTGACCGAAAAAGTTAGTTAACAAAACGAAACTGTATAAAAATGTGTTTAGCCTTTTTTCCAATGGAAAGCTTATTTCACACATTTATGTAAAGGCATCAAAATCAATTGTAATGCTTGTCGTCGTCAATTTATAATAGTAGTAATTTAGAATCAATAGCATGCCACAATTTTAGTACCATATATTGAGAATATTATTGACAGAATGAATATAGAAATAGCTTTGATTACTGAGTCAAATTTAATTCTAATTCCACAGTTACTATTAGTCTCCATGCAAATTTTATTCCTATTACTCTGATATATGAGGTTTATATTTGTTATAGGTATTTCGCAATTTCCTTCTTTTAAGAATTGAATAACTTTAATTAAAAATTATTCCATAATAAAGCTTGCAAAAGATACATAAAAGAATGACTTAGTTTTCTTATCTAAATATACATTGATAATTATTGTAGCCATTTCGTTCTAAGAAAAGAAAAGCCCTCAAATATTTTCTACAGTGCACTCTTTAAGTAATAAAATGATCATCCATAAGTATTTTTCGTATGATTTTGATTTATGACATGCGTATTGCGTAAAATAAAATTATAATACTTAGGTGCTTAAATTTCCTAGAATTTAGTTATCCTATATATGTTATACACCCCATATGAATTTTGCAAATGCTACAAGTAAATTTTTGAATTTGAATAATACACAACCATAAAATACATAAGTATATTCATTTTGTTGACAAACAAGGGAACATCAAAAACGCCGGCACTTTAAATATATGGCAATAGAACAACATGCAAATACGCACAAGCGGCTGAAACGTGATGTACTAATGATGAATGAACGTACCCATATCGCTTTCCAATACACAACAGGAGTAAGCACAAAACTTTGTGGATCTGTGAAACGGAAGGTGACCTTTATACTCAAAGAGCGGGATTTATACATCATTGGATTCCCTGCGCATGTCAATAGCCAGTCAGCTGTTTTCGGGACTTCTACTTCGCGGGATTACGTATGCACGTAAACGAGCCGAAAGTCACGCGAATATCTGTGGATTCCGAGTAGGTATACTCCAACTCGTCAGCGAAATAACGGTTACTGCATTGATCGAAAGTTTTTATAATATTGTGCAAGTGCAAGTAATTTTAAGTTACAATGGCGCAAAATTAACTCGGTAACTCTCTAGTCTCAATCTTTTAATACATATGTTTGGAATTATTTTTTTTCACATAGAATTCCTAAACTATATCTACTTAAAAAAAATACATATGTAGGTATCATATTTAATCTCGATGTGCACATGTAAATTTCATTTTAGTTTAATAGCCATAAAACATACCTAGAGGAGTATTGTTTCTGTTGTTCATCAAATATTCAAAATTTATTTACATAATTCCATATGTTGAAAATGTCAGCGATGTTTTATTTCCAGTTCTAAGCAACGTACTGAGAAGATATATTTTTACTCATTGTAATTATATACAGGCTGAATCATTTTCGAACCTCGCTTATTATTGTAAATGGAGAGTACCTTTAAATTTAACAAATTTTGTGTTTGTTATAAGCTGGAGGAACTAGAAATGTTCATTTCTGTCTTTCATCTTTAGCACCTTTGTTGGGACCTATGACGCACACAACCGCTGACCACCAACTGTTAGTTACATTATCGATAAAAATGCACCGAAATGCTATCGGTAATCTTATGAGCATATTAAAAAAGACAGCTACCTATATATTCAAACCGTTGCAGGACGTAGCTAACTCAGTGATGATTGAAGATGTGTGCCCTCGCGGCTCGTGACTTTTTGCGCAGAAAAGACTAATCTAATTCTTCTCGGCCAATAAATGATATCTTTTATACCTACTACTGCAGCATCATAAAGACAGAAAAAAAATTAAAATGACTTATAATTTATCATCTAGCAAACACCCAGGTAGAGGTGAGAGTAAAATTTCACCTGAAACAGAAGCTGGATAAAATTACATTTACTTTACATGGCAAACCATCTAAATAGTCTACCACAACAGACGCCCAAATGATATGTTTGAGCAACTAATTTTTCAAATCGTGTTTTTTTGCATTATTAAAAAAAATGAAATAAATCTTGCGCAGTTCGACCGGATAATATGTGTATAGAAACTAGTGTTGTAAATATTCGGATGATTTCAATAATCAGAATGCCCGAATCGGAAGGTTATGATATTCGGAATAATATTCCGATTCCATATTCCACCCGACATACTCGTATAAGTTGTACGTATTCGGATGATTTCAATAATCGGAATAATTCACACGGAGCACGGTGGTATATAGGATCATATTTGGTGTTTATTTTATACGTAACTAAATCTCTATAACTTATTTACAACAAAAGTTTATTATTTTTTCTAAATAAAAAATTTTACAGATTATTAATACTGAGTGATTTATTATTCAGTATAAAATCGTTATACAAATTTTACGAATTTGGAAATATCCGAATCGAAATCATCCGATTCAGAATTATCCGATATGAATATTTTAATTCGGAAACTCACAACGCTAATAGAAACCCAAAAATCCTTCAATGCCCCACTGCTTTTCACAACATAAAATGTATGTTGTACATAATATATAACACTGAGCTGCTGCATATATTGAAGATGGTAAATATCTTATTTTTATCAATATCATAATGAAAAGCGTTTCTTACTATCGGATGGTCATTTAAAAACGTCATCAAGCAATGTATAAATTTTGTTAAATAACTTGAAACATGCCATGTAAACTAGATCGATTTTGTATTGGAAACTAAAAGCACTTAGTCGAGTTGCAAACCCTCAGTTCTACCTCCAAACCAAAGGAGAGCTACATCGGAAAGTTAGTATTTTTATTTTTTAAACATTTACGTAGCGTATTAAGTGGCAGTCCAACACAGCTGTACTCCTTGTCCTTATCTATTAGACGGTCAATGGCTGCGCACTCATGCATTCGGTTACCCGCATTAATTTTTTGGAATTTACTGAAATAATTCGGCAACGCTAAAAAGAACTTTGATTTTTGTTGTAATAGAATATAACATTCATGTTATTAAATTTACATCGACGGATTGACGTGAATATTCGAGTTAAAAGTGGATAATTTATTGCTAAACAAGAACATGTCTGCTTGGAAGGAAACGATGATTTTTGGTTTTAATGTTGAAACATCTCCAAAATGTGTATATAATTCTATAGGATATTGTTGCACGTAGTAATTAATATTCGTAGGAGTTATTTATACGCTATTCCAGTATGTTTTAGTATTAAAAACAAAAATCTTTGTGTCTTCTTTCAAGTTTAAGGCGTATTTTTTAGTTCATCATAGATATATTAATTATGGTTTTTTCTTCTGTTTATATATTAATTAGATATAGATGAATAAAAGAATGAGCCTTATGTAACATGTTTTTGTTCGGCCATAAATTATCTCCTATCAATAATAAATAATTTGAAGACCAATAATTACATTTTCAAATTAGCGCGGTAAAATAACGCTGTCGGTGACTGGATACGAAACTATTTTCCAAGTGCACAGAATTTCGGTTAAGTTCAATATCTCTACTTACTGATCTGTGACTTGAAGTATGACGAGTGCAGCGATCTATATAAAATACTGGAACACGCGCTGTGTACTCAAAAAACTGTCCACTAGGCAACCGGCCGCTAGCTTTGTTTGTGGCAGAATCCAAACCGCGAGATTGCATCTATAGGGAGTTTCGCATTTGACACCTGTTATTTGCTGTTTTTATAAAAAAAAATAGCTCATAATGCCTTCTTATATTGTTTACACTTTCTGCAAATAAAATTTCCAATTCGCAATCATTTCTTACTGTTAGCAAAGACGACCGTAATAGGGAAATAAATCCTATTAAAATCATCAAGATTTGTATAATTTTCAATCTTATATTTGTAAAAAAAAATAATTAAGCTTAATTATTTTAATTTTTTATATAAATTTATTTAAATGGTTCATTTTATCATTCTTTAAAAAGTTTGGTATTTAAATCAAGACCAGCAACGCTAGGAGAATTAAAGTAGCGTGTAGTGGGTAATTAGAGATCATGTTGCTGTAATTAACCAAAAATGCTGAATAATGCCGTGTACAATTTGCTGCGGATTGGTAATTGTACAGCAAAAAAAAATGGACGACATAGCATTTGCGTTGATTACTGTTGAACATAAGAAATGCTATTATTCAAGCAATCAAATTTCTTTCACATAATATATTGTTAACTTATGGTGAGATTCTATGCACATCTTTAGTGTCTGTAGGATCTGTAAGACTGTAAGTGTATTATGAATGTGTACAGTATTTGTTAAGAATACATAATAAGCTAAAAAATGTACTCACTTTATAATAACTTATTGTTAGTATTTAACATGAACTGCGACATTGTAATGCATTAGACTACTATTAAGTATTAAATAATACCGTAAAAATGCTGAGCTAAGTTTTATAAGACGTTGTTGGTACAGGATTTATTAAAATAAGTTATTTTACACAGATACCTTACATTAGATCCCAAATTTGAAAGGGCTCCTGACCAACATTTACGATGTATTGAGGAAAGTATGATTACAGAATGTTTTCGAATAAATTCAGATTTTGGGAATGATAGTTTTGTAAAAACAATCCGGGCTATACACGGAATTCCAAACAAACACAATGAAAAGTTGACATGTCAATTGCGAAAACAATCTTTAAAAATACTAATCTCGTAAACAAAAAAAAACGGTAAATCTTTAGTAGTTTGCAACTTTTCTTTCGAATAAAAAAATATTAAAAAACTTTTTAAGTCTTCTAAAGTAAGTGGAATGGTGGCACCTCAACAACTTCCATTTTATATCGCAATGTTTCTTTAATAAGCGAATTATTAAAAACATTACTTGTAGGTGTAAATTTTAGATTTAATAATTTAATTAATAATTAATAATTTTATTGAAGTAGCAAAATTTTAAAAGTTTCGCTCTTTTTACAGCTTTTGTTCTTAAATTAAGCTGTATATGGGTGCATTGTCACCTTAAAATCAACAAATGAATATTTCACACATATTTCTGTTAGTTTTTGGCGCACTAGAATATTACACCTTTTTTTTTAATCTTATTTTGGGTGTCTTGACACTATATTTATCGGGATTTGAAATTATAAAATTGTACATACACTATATTTATAGTTTTAATTGTCGACGCAGAATATACGTTTGAAGTCAAAAACGTTTCTTAAACTCATACAATCAGCAATCAGTAGCACTCGCATTATGCAACAAAAAAATTTACAGAAAATTTAAACCTGTTAAACGCAATCACATTAATAATTTACGAAATTTACATATAGTGTGGATGAAGTTGACAATAGGTATGAAGGACGAAAAATTTGTAAATTGAAATTAATATTTAGAAAATAAGCCCTGCTTGATCCGGAACTTTTTTATGGTTTGCTTTTAAATCCAGTAGGCCTTTGCAGCTGAGTCAAAACTGTTTTCGTTTCAGATAAAGTACCTTTCCATTAGTAATAGGCCAAAATGTTACTAATAAATTTTGTTCAGAATGAAAAGTTAAGGGTACGCAATTTTCAGAGTCATCGGCTTACTTTAATAAAATGCGTTGTTTGTCAAATTTCGTTTCATATTAATTAAGTTAATAAATAATTGATTAAAAATGTATTTTATACTCATATTGTATCTATATTATCTGTAATTTACTATAAAAGTATATATTTATAATCTCCCCTCTTATTAAGCAATGAGTAGTTTTATATTATTTTACCAGTGCCGTGGTAGCTGTACGTTTTGTGACTTCTAAATCAATAACTTATTATTATTAGACTTTACTTCATTAAATATTAAATTTATAGTCTAATTTTAATCAATTAATGTATTTAATGCTTTTATATTAGTAAAAACAGTGTAGATATCAATATCATGCACAGTATAAGCACTCACTCAAGGTAAGTACACTTACCGTCAATATTTCAATGAAATATCAATTACTATTCAGTATATTTTGGATTCTTAAATTCCAATTTAAATATCAAAACAACTTTTGAATCCCCCACTATCATAGGAAGAATTCACCAACCATGTCTACCAACCTATACATATTAAATCAAAATTCAATTTAAACTATCATTTACAAATGTAAAAAATAACCTCAAAGTTTTCGAAATGCTAAATACCTGTTTACACAGAAATTTTAACATGTACTAGACAAAATATCTCGAACATCAGCTTGCATAGACACAAAATATCTCAGAATAAAATTCCTCGCAGTAACAAGTCAAAGATGTTGGAGAAAGGAATCCACATCAAAAGTACAATGCCGATATCAGGAAATCCAGAGAAATTCTATATATTTTCAGCCCGATAGTAAATACATTAATTCACAAAGAAAATCGCCCTTTAATTTCGGATGCATTACAGAAATATAATTTAATTGATTTCGCTAGACCAAAAATAAAACAGCTTTTTAAGGAAGGTTTTTATCAACAACTTTGTCTCCATGGATCCCAACGCATTTTTTTAATTCGAACTACACTGAGTCTCCACCCCTTTGAAGCAGTATCGATACCAAGAAAATTATATTGCAATCATACAGTTACCAAACGATAAATTTATACACCTAATTTACGGCTACGGTAAAAATTAATTAACACCCAATATATACTAAATTTACAAACAGGTGTGTACATAAAATAATAATTATATCTACTATGGTTGGAAATTCATCATATGCACGTTCCATAACAATATAAAATACATTTATTTATTTTATGTCTTTAAAAAATAAAATGAGAAAGGATAAATAAGTTTCCCAACAAAACTTTTTAAAATTCTTTGATAACTTGTTTTTGTTAAAGTTTCAATAAAATGGGAAACCATTTGATCCTTAACATTACAGAAAATTACACAATTTTTATTGCAAAAGAAGTTATTTCTTTTTTTTTGAATTTACTTACTAAAAATGGACTACTGACAAGCATTTTTTAATACATGATGTTAAAAGACTTTCCTAACTAGATCAACTTCAAAGTTTCATTGTACAATTGTACAGTGAACAGATACAAAATTTAAAATAATAACTCTGTTAATTTGTATGTTGTGAACAGACAATATTATACATTAATTACATTAATTACAATAGAATTATGATTTTGCTATGCCATACTTTTTTGAAATAGCAGTCACATTTAAACTTTTCTTTCTTAAAATTACATAAGTACGGCAATACGTGTTTTCACTTTTCGCAATCTTCATGAAAAAATGTATTTATTCCATAAATTTGAACCATAAACACAACATTGTTGTTGCTCATATCTCTCAGTTCAATAAAATACTTACTTAAATTATACTTTAAAATAAGGATTGTGAAGTAATCGATTTTATCAAACTGTATCTATCATTGCAACGCATTATTATATTAATGGTATGATTAATAGGTAGAATTTTTTTCAAGAATGAGTTAAATTCAATGATTAAAATTTCCAATTTTGCAAGGAATTATAAAGTGCAGTTTATAGGCAGGGAAGCGCAAAATATTTTCGAATGCATTTGAAGGGTGTGATGTTATTTTTAGAAAATCAAGTTGTAGCGTGGTTGTAATTAGGTCGGCTATAATTTTCCATTAATAACGGTTGCGAACGATGAACAATACTATATATTAAAATGTTTTAAGGGGCACCAGTGGGAAATTAGAAATTGTCCGGTGGCGTTGTTTAAAAATCTCCTCATATTCAGCAGTTTTAGCAATATTTTTTTTTCATAAAGATGCTACACATATATGAACAGAAAATACCTAAATAGTTAACCGAAAAAATAAACACTATGGCGGGACTCTTGGTTAATTGTAGCAATACAAGAGAAAAAAATACGAGGAAAAGCACTAGAGACAAGTTCGAGTTTTGGCTTGAGTTACCAGAGGGGAGAGTTCGAGCACTCGATGCGATAGCCAACTCGATGTCGAGTACAAGAACGGAATCCCTATCGCCGTCAACTTCTGCTATACTCGTAAAAATACGAGCGTCTCCTAACGTGCAGTCAATTCACACTAATGAAACTGGTGATGTTACCTGATCGCTCTATTATTCTTGTCTAGGTACGTATATTTTGTCCCCCCACATGCTTTAATCACATTCTCTACTATTACTGTATCTACCAGTCTGTCTATGTCTATCTACTTCGTGTAGTAGTGAAGCTCACCAAAGCCTTAGTGTCCATTTACCAACGCCTTCATCGCCAATGCCTTCGTTCATTCTTTTTTCTTCCATAACTCATGAACGGTAAAGTATAGGAAAAGAATTTGTTATAAATTGTTGTAGGATTAGAATTTTTCTACAACGTAAAATTATTGGCATATATCCTGGATATTTCATAACCTCGGTGCAGCTTTAAATTTTCAGTTTTCTTAAATACACTATTATTGCATTTTTAAAAATATCACTAAATTTTTAATATATACAATATGCATAACTTAAACCTAAACTCGTTAATTTCCAAGATATCTTCTTCGACATCTGCATGACGCATTGTAAATAAGAATAATCCCTCTCCCTCCCCTCCATCCTTATCATTACTAATTCGTTCAAGTACTAGACCAACGTAATTTTGATAGAAGTTGGTCTTTTATCAATTAATACCAGAAATAAAGTAAAGAGAGAGTTTTTAATAAAGCTTCATTTACCATCAAGCTGCCTTCCATAGGAATTGTCATGTTAAACGAGAGATGAGAGATTTTCCGAAAAAAAAAGATTCAACTCTTTGAGACATGGAGACTTCGAATTTAATCTTTTCTAAGGGAAGCAGTTTGTTTTTGATAAATGACATTACGGTTTCTCCAAAAACACTTTAATTTTTATTATTATCACACAGTAAATCTACCTGTGAACCATCAACAGCGATGATCGATTAATTTATGAAGAGGTTTTATTGGTAACATATCCTCAGGTCCGCTCTTTTTTTTTTAGTTATCCAGGCGTACATTATGCAATGAATTTAGAGAGTTGTTGGATGAGTTATCTCTTGAAATGAGAGGGCAAATGGCGTAATTAAGTACTTAAATAAGCATTATACTGATATGGATAGGAAAAGCCGATCCAGTTAAATGGTTGCCAAGCTCCGCGGATCTAACTAAATTTGATTTTTTGTTGTTTTTTTATGGGAATGTCAAGGTGTTTGTAACAGCTGAACAATATGGAAATTATAATTATAAATGTGTTTGATAGTGACAGTGAAGAAATGTTGAATTGAAAAAAAGATACAGGGAAAATAAGCCGTAAGGAAAGATACATCTTCTTTAATCGACCAGCAATTGCGTATGTGTAAATTAAAGAAATATTTTTTATTGAATTCTTCGGTAGCAACTATAAAGTGAAATTCTGCGAATTTAAATCTCTAGAGTATTTGCTTTAGGCACGATTGTTGGCATATATTGCTATGTCTCAATTTGACTTACAATGTTGTCACTCGACACATAGGTGAGTTCTATTCTACTTTTCATTTAATTAGACTGGCAAGGACGATTTCGGTATATTTTAATGATAGTCTAAATCACAAACAAAATACAAATTACACAACAATAACAAAAACCATCTTAAGCAATGACCAACCTCACCACCTTTCTTAAAGGATATTAAATTTGTAGTTATAATTACTTTAGAAAGAATAGAAAAAAATCCTTAGAAGAATAAAGTAATCATAACTACAAATTTAATATCCTTTTTACTTTTAATACATATTGTAAATAACTAAACGAGCAATCTGCCATCTATATTTGTAAAGGTAAAAAAAGATATATGAAGATTGTGGACATTTATTTATGGATGTAACAATGTAACACCTCAATATAACTGACATGAAAACGATTTAAAGAAAACTACATACACAAGTAAATCATTATTACACAAATACTAATATAATGAACGCAGGCAAACCATACAATTAAAGTTAATGATAACTAAAATACAAGGAAAACAAACACCAGTTGAAAGATACAGTTGATTGGAATAAAATTTCAACGTATACAAGAGAATCAAGAATCAAAATTATTATAAGAAATCCTGGTAAAAACTACAAAGGTCTAACTCTGGGAAAGTAAATCGCAAGCCGAAGAGGTGGCGGCCTCTTTGTAGCGCACCGTATCTTTCGAGATCATAGTGAGACGAAGTGCGTGGATTCGATGGCATTGCATTTAAAGTTCGTAGATGTGTTAGAATGACGTTTGCGACTTCGTTTTACGTACCTAGGTCATAATTTTTTGGGTTGATTGTACCTAAAAACCATTTTTTGAAACAGACTACAAATGTGCGTTAGATAAAATGAGAGTTACATTGAAAACCTCCTGTTTTAATTGGTTTTCTTGGGCGTTATGCAACAGTCCTTTATATATTTATTGTCTACTTATTTATTTTTGAATATATTTTTTTGATCTTCGTTTCTAAAATCATCATTAACTAGGATCAGAATAAATGAAAAGTTAATAGAAACCATAATAACTCGAAAAGTGAAAGAAATTGACATGTTTAATAAAAAATGAAAACATTTACTAATAGAAATTCAACGATGTTAACATATATAGGACGTTCTACTAAAAAAAATAAGATATTCCCAATTAAAGTTATCTGAGTTATCGGCTTAGTGCTGTACACCCAGTATATTAAAGTTTAAACAGAAACACATCTGTGTGCTAGTGCGTGTGTAGCTAGATTTGCACTAAGATATTTCAAAAATTGATTCCCCTATTCTAAGTGGTAATTAAATTATACTTGCTTTTATGATATTTAGAAAATCAAAGATATTTGGAATTTAACGAGTTTAGATTTTATTTCTTAAAATAAATCTCTAAATCTAAATTTAAAAAAAAATTAAGGTTGTATCGAGGTTACAAAACACAAACAAAATGGTATAGGCCTATAACAATTTGTACCATTTTTTTTGTTCCTGTCTGCTACTATTTACGAGTTATAGAGGAACTCCTTTCCGGTAAAACAACCTGCGTATTTATATGCGCACAATAAACGATGTATTTGTTTTTACTTTCATTTATCTTCCATTTTCTATAGTTCTTGTGTGGCACATTGTGAAATATTTCCTTCTAGTACTACATATCCTTTTTCTTGTTTTAATTTATCTTTTTACGCTATGTGCGAGTGAGAAGTGTATAGCCAAAAGACGTACAGCACCTTCTCTATTTAAAAGCAAAGGCAAAGCGGCTGTAAAAATTATTGAGAGTAAAAAAAAAAACATTCCAGACGCGCATTACAGAAAGCTGATTTTAGGTAGGTACCTCAACAGATATCTATTTCCCAAAATCGAAAAATTGAATTCAAAATTTCGTAGTTCTTTTTTTTATGACAGCAGCACTTCATTCCGTTAGAAAACTTACGCCAACTCGTAAACAAACATACTGGAGTTTTCAGTTCCATGGTAATATAAATTCTCTGTATGATTTAAGAGACATAATAGATAATTATGAATATTCTTGAATGAAAGTTCAAAATTGCGGTTTCATTAACGATTAAATTGTAAGAGCGTAACTTCAAGAATTATGGATATTTTATTGATATTGTATGAAAGGTTTGCTATATATGTTTTCTTTTTTGTTTTCGAACTTTCATGCGCAGGTTATGCCATTAAATATACAACGAGAAACCATTCGCGTATATTGAGTTGCCTACCCGTTAGAATTGAACAATATTTGGAGTAGCTATTTATATAACAATTTAGATCATATTTGGTTAAATAGAATGCTGCTCCTGATACCTATGCATATCAATTGAACTAACAATAAAGTAAATGGCTGAATGGTTGAGTGCATTACGCAACTAATATTTGTCTTTTCCGCTCATCATAAAATACAGATAGAAATCGTAATACTTACATTACATAAATGATTTTTTTTTGTTATTTATAAATCTATATTAGAATCAAATGCAGTTTAATTAAAAGCTGGTGGCGAATAATTGTTTCATTATTTCTAAAATACACATTATACGCGGCGCTGCTAAATCATAATAGGTGAAAGTCAAAGTGCTATGCAACTCATCAAAAACCGATTGAATACTAGAATCTACTACCACAAACAAGATTATCCAGATGTAATACTTGTTGATACGATAAGAAATATCCCTACTTTCTCTGTTAAACTATGATAAGAAATAAAAGACTGAAAATATATTGTACCTAGATGATGGGATGGGCGTTGGTAAATTGCCTCCCCGCAGGTAGTAGGTGAAAGGGTCGCATTTAATTGGTCTCATAAATAGGTAAACTGCCTCTCAAGTCTTTGGAATCGTAAACTCCAACAATTATTGTTTTATTATTTATCGACCGGGGCCCAATTTACACATGTATATCTAGGTAACTAAAAACTGTGGGAGGCAATTTAACGATTATTAATAGTTGCTCTTTAACTCGGGAGGCTATTTACCTATACTCGATGGGATATCTAGAAATCCAAAAAATATATAGGGTACATTGATAGAAAAAAAGGTTTCTTCTTCTTCTTCTTCTTCTTAGGGAAGTTTTTGATTTCTGTTCTAAGCTGGGAGGCTAAAGTACTATCGACATGATGTAAATATGTAAAAAATTGACCATTTAACAGTTAATTGAATGTTTCATTTTAAAAGAGCTATGCGTTTTAATGTTAAATTTACACTTAAAATATTATTTTGATCCTAAAAGTATTTGTTTAATTTTTTTGCGTTGATTTGAATATTTAATAGTTAGATTAATCATTTAAAACTACAAAAAAAGTTTGAATGACTACCATTTCTTAATGTAGAAGACAGGGTTTATTCATTAATTAACCGCTTATATATTCACTAAATTCGATGTTTTGTCACTCGATCGTCTTTAGGATCACAAATTTACATTCAAACGTAAAACTTAAAATTATACATACATTGCCTTTATTTCTCTGGTAATTGTATTCAGAAAGATTTTATGGAAAGGAAGGATATGGAAGCTACAATTTACATAACATAATTTAAAGAAAGTTATTATGCCAAGCCAATTACTCATGTGAAGTGCTTTTTACAGGTTTAGATTGAAGCTCCGATTACAAAGATTAGGGATAAAACACAAGTTAACGCAATTTGTGTTCATATCAAATATTTCACTATGAAATATTTGAAATGAATAAAAAAGTATATTTTTATAAAATAACTTTGGATGAAACTTGGATGCTTTAAGCAATATTTGCTAAACACACATTTTCAAGGGCAAATTAATATTTGCTAACAAATAAGTAAAAGCCACGAACGAATTATTTAATACCTCTCTCAGAAGGAGATTAAACAAATAATTTTAAAATTAAAAAGCTTCATGATGGGGCAAATAAGCTTCACACAAAAAACAACTAAAATATATTATTTCCAAAAAACCTGAAAAGATATTTATCTCAGCTGCGATATTGAAACGATTTAATGTACTACTTTCTTTACCAAGAGAACACTCTATAATAGTTTTTAGTTAAAACCTTTAGTCTAGTTCAAAATAGAGTGCAGATTCAAGTTCAAATATTAAACGTGTAATGTATGTTAATCATTCCCCTCCAAATATGACTTTCTGTTTGTTTTCTATTTATGTAATTGGGCAACTCATTTATCTAATAGTAAATTCACAACTTAGATGTCATCGCAATTAATACAAATTGTGTAGTACGTACGTCCTTTTTGACCTAATCAATCGATACTTCATTTTTCTTATTCCGAAAGTAGATAACCATCTTTAGTTTATTTAATTGATGGCCTATATTAATTTTCATATTTGGATGTTGGTCCGGTATTTAAATAATTTAATATATATAAACTATATAAATTTTTGCTCACCATCAACATTGTCCTTAACATCCAGTAAATTACTTAATTTTTGAGACATTTTGTTTAATTCCCGCGACCAGTTATGTGCCGAGTACCTATGTTATTTTAAATAACTCGTCTCGCGTCAAACTGCACTTGGTATGCAACTCAAAAATTGTACATGTGTGGCCTATATAAAGAGCATTTTACCTACCCAATATAATACATTATTGCTATAAAATACAGTTAACTGTATGTGCAGCGCCATCTTTTAGGTGATAGTCAAAAGAATTATAAGTATTCTTCATTGATAAATTAAAATTCTGTATTGAAACAGTCTTTACTATGTAATGCTGCCACCTATCGATAATTTAAATATTTTGCATTTGAAAAGCGTAAGCAAAATTTATGATTGAAAGCATGGCGGTGAACGATAATGGAATAATTTCATATGAATGTTCATTCAATCAGTATTATAGTATATCGTCGGAGGATCTTTTTTTAGACCCCATTTCATTGCCTGCTACGTACTATTCCTTATTTATATTTAGAGAACCTTTCTTTGGGTTGTTACGTTAATTTTCCCATCTTGATTAATTGATTTACTTATCGCTCAACATAATCTAATGATTCGACTATTTCGGCCACTAGCGTACTGGCGTACTGCATTGGGTTCATCCATCGAGTCGGGATGAACAGACAAGCATTCTTTTGATAATAAGTACTTCTCTTTTCGCAAGTCCTTAGGAAGGACCTTAAGTTGAAACGACCGAACACGCTATGTTTATTGACTTTTGTTTCCTAGATTATTTCTTTGTGGTTAAATCAGGAGCTACCCACTGAATGAAATACCCTCCAATTGCTGGTTCTCGATTGTTTATTTCATTTTCTCTGGCTCTATGTTCGTTGAGAATAGTTCGTAGATATTTGTGCTAGAGTTTTACCATTCATATAAATGAATATTTTGTTGAAAACAAAGCTACGCTCTACTCTCGTTCGTTTGCAAGAATGTGAATACGCGGCATCTATACTTGGAAAAATGCATAGGTTTTAGTCCGCACTGTAAAAATTTCTATTCGAGGGCTGTATGAATGTATTTCTTCGCAGAAATGAATCTTTCTGTAGAAGCCAATTATTTTCATGGATGTAATACCTTTTTTTCTTTCCTTAATGTGAAACATGCAGAGCTTTTTGTTCTAACGTCTGGGTGAGGTTTTAACAAATAACGTTAAATTAATTCCAACGTCCATGTAAGTTATTTCGGATATTCCATGTTCAAACTGCAGCAGAGTGCGTAACAGACTTTAAAACGTTAAAAGAACAAAACAAACAGATTCTCTAATATGAAGTAATATCGCTTACTATAGTAATCAGTATAATAGTACCAAAATAACAAGAAAATAGAACCACGTGTGACCGAACACCGTCAGTTCTGACTCTGTCTGACTTGAACCAGAACTGTCAGAACGTTCTAAGTTTACACATGCGCACCTTATTTAATTCCCTACCACTTGAATATTATTTTTAACTGTTATTTTATCAAATTGCAATATATTCAAAAATTAATTAAAAGTTTTTCCTTAGAGTTTTTCCTAGTAATATTACAATATTTGTTTTTTTTAAAGTAGAAGTTTTCCCATTAATATTCACGTAAAATAATATGGGAAAATTTCGAATTTTCCTTAAATTTCTGTACATTTACCGCCATTCAATGCGGAAAATTATCAGAAAAAGATTTTTACCAAGAAAAATTACTTAATTTTTCAATGTATATACTAATAAACAATATTATGCACTGAGAAAAATATTTAATAATCATAAAAAAAATATAATTATCGTAAGGAAAAAGTTCAGTTAAATAGGAGACAAAAGCACACATTATTTAGCACTAGTAAAATAGAGATCCTAAACGCTGATACTAACAAGAAGCAATCTTTACTTACGGTCTGTTTCATACCAGTAACTTATGAAGTTACTGATGATAATTGAACTGAAGTAGTTAAGCCAAAGAATATATGCAGTTGCGGTAAGTAAAAGATTTGCTCATATCAAGTAGATGTATTGCTATGAGTGAACTATTCTATAAAGGGTATCACACCTTCATTATTAACCTCAATTAATACAAGCTATTTAGATTACTTGTGATAAGGAAACAGTATCATTAATGCACGTCCACTAAATACCTGATATATAAAAGGTAATGGTTTGCTACAAATATATGCAACACTTACTTTAAATTTGTTGTTCAATGATAGCGTACGAAACTAGGAGGTTTAGTAAATATTTATTAAATAGCTTACTGTGTACTCTGTGTGAATAACTGATAAAGTACAAAAAAAAGTTCTACAAATCTTCGATTATTTATGTAACCGCAACTATAAGTACTGCGTACCGAGCAATGCGTAATTGTTTGCAAATAATTTTTAATTACTATTCAGTGTGCTGTAGCTTCGATTGCATTAATAATCGAAGATTAAATTCGCATTTAATTTGCTAAAGATGGTACATAATACTTATTACTTAAGAAGAAAAAGCAGTATTATTAGTAATAGTTTTATTTTGTATAGGACAAACGCAGTGACTACCTGATATGAATGAAAGATATTAGTTTCACTTTAACAACACTTTAAACAATTTATAACCTAATGACTCATAAAATATATTCCTTAATAATGAAAAAAAAGCAATAATAAAAGATAAGGTAAATGGGCCCCCCTTCGAAAACACACGAGGTGCAGCCTCAACTCAAATAATCATAGTTCTGGCAAGTTGCTATACTTATTTATGAAAATGCATGAATTTAATAGCAATTAGTATTATTGTTCTTGTACTAAGTATATGCTGTAGTTAGATACAGTACCAATAGTCACAAGTAATACGTTACTTACCACATACCAACAGTTTGATCACGATTATTACACAAGAATTTGTCAGGTACGCTATATAATAGCCGATAATAAGAGCACTATTTACAGTAAGAACTTGCATTCAGGAAACTGCGTTTAGTTGCAGGTATTAATTGAGGAGAATAGTTGCAAGTAAAATTTTGTCTATTGTAAATGATTTTTTATCAAATAAACACTTTACTTAACCCATTTTTCTCAGTGTGAAATGTACCTCCTAATTTCTTATTATGCAGCTACCATAAAAAGTCAAACTTTTTCAATGCAACCCTTAAATTAAATTCACAAATGCATCACGTCATCTCTCATCAGTAAGATATTTTGCGTTCATAATTTTATTCAAACCAGAACATACAGGAAAGGGAGAGGTATTATGGCTACTTTCGACTGTTCGGCATGCACTGTTGCTTTGAAACGAAATTTGCGACATTAATCTTAGCATTTTACACACACTTGCTGTTTCTGTTAGGTTTTTGGACACAGTCGGGCGACTTAGTTGTGTGATAGACATGCAACACGATCGGATGCGATGTGTGAAACACCAAAAATGACCACTAAAATCAGTTACATCTTACGCGAAGTTACAGAATTAGAAAAGTGCTACCGACAATTTGACGTTTGGACACGACACTGTGAATACGAACAAAACAATTCCTTAAAGAATTACCCTCCACCACTATAGTAATGGTACGAATTACTCATACTTTGCAACATCTTAAGATTACAATTTAATACAGTTATTTAAATTTAGTATCAATAAAATAATGTATACATCAATTACTATGATTGTAGTTTATGAAGTTGGACACATCTAATGGTATAAATAATAATAGTGTACATAATTGTTTGGCGGGAATATCAAATATTCAAATATCTAACATACCCCCCGCCTTGAAAGGATACCTTTCAAAAGAAAAAGAAACAATTCTTTAATTTTGCAAGAATTCAGTGAATATACAAATTACTGAGCTTTCGATTGCAAACAACAAAAATGTAAAAACAAAATATAAAACTGAGTGCAAAAAATGCGCACAACACAAAGTTAAGTCTTTGGCAACGATGAGTTACACATTCACTGGCAACGGACACAGTTTGCTGAATGATCTCTTTATGGTTCCGCTTGCTGTCTTCACTGTAGCCACCCTAGCAATTTGATCTGGTCCAGGATGTAAACTGACTATTCTTCCCAATTTCCAGCATAATGGTGGAAGATTATCTTCTTTGATCATCACTAGTGTTCCTTCTTGTAGCTGATTACGGCTCCACTTCCATTTCACCCGTTGCTGTAATTCGGTGATGTACTCTCGGGACCATCGAGACCAAAATTCTTGATACATTTGTTGTATTCGTTGAAAATGAGACAGTCTATTCTGTGGTGTCTCCAACAATGGCCTTTCCGGAATTGAGGTTAGTCTTCTTCCAATTAGGAAATGGGATGGGGTTAATACGTCAAAATCCACAGGATTGGAGGACATCGGAGTGAGGGGAAGTGAATTTAGAACAGCCTTTATTTGACATAGAATAGTTGTAAATTCCTCATATGTAAAATTAGATACTCCCATAATTCTCTTTAAATGAAATTTAACAGATTTCACGCCCGCTTCCCACAATCCGCCGAAATGAGGTGAGTACGAAGGAATGAAACTCCACTGAATTCTTTCATTACTACCCCACTCGCTGAATTTATCATGGTTATCCTCTAAAAATTTCCCCAACTCCCTTAACTCAGACTTAGCACCAACAAAATTTCTTCCATTATCTGAATAGATCTTATTTGGCTTTCCCCGCCTAGCTATGAATCGTCTTAAACAACTAATAAACCCATTAGTTGAAAGCGTAGTTACTGCTTCTAAATGAAGAGAACGCGTAACGAAACATGAGTTCTTATATTATTATGAGTTCTTATACCTCGACCCTGAGAAATTTTGAGATGAAATGGACCCGCATAATCTACTCCAGTTATATAAAATGGTGGTTGAGGTATTAATCTATCTGCTGGTAAATTTCCCATTTGAAGTTTATATGATTGAGGATCCACCTTTGCACATACTACACATTCACGAACAATTTTCCGAACTAGATTTCTGCCTCCGATAGGCCAAAATTTCTCCCTTAAAGAACTCAAAACCAACTGAGGACCCGCGTGAAGCAATTTTTCATGAAACTCGCGTACTATTAATTTCGTAAGTGTATGTTTGAACTTAATAATATGGGATGTTTTGTGTCATACATAACTTTAGCCATCTGAAGCCGCCCACCCACGCGTAACACGCCTTCGTCATCAATAAATGCATTTAACCCAGAAAAAGATCCACTTTTAATTGGTTCGCCCTTCTTGAGCAACTTTAATTCGTCTGAGAAACACTCAGCTTGGGCTATCCTTATTAACATGCTGTCTGCTTTTTCAAGCTCTGCCAACTTAAGTTCAATGCTTCCTTTTTCCCCTTTCCTCTTGCACCTTGCAATAAATCTAAGACAATACGCAAATATCCGCCTCAACTTTTGAAAACTAGAATATCTAGTAAACATAAAAAATTCTTCTTTCGTAGTAACCTTATACACCACAACTCCTTTCTTTCTTTCTGGTAAATCTGTCAAAATTTCATTTTCTGCACCAACAACATCTTCGGATTTATTGAGCCATGAAGGACCATGAAACCAAAATGAGTTATTTTTAAGTTTCGACGGAAAGATTCCCCTTGATGCCATATCCGCAGGATTGTCTTCAGATTTAACATAATTCCACATTTCCGGTTGTGTTAATCTCTGAATTTGTGATATACGGTTCGCTACGAACACTTGAAATTCTTTTGCAGGTGATTTAATCCAACTTAACACTACCTTTGAGTCACACCACAACAAAGTCCTAGTTATTTCTATAGTTAGGGCAGAATTTACTACGGACAATAAATTTGAAAGCAATAATGCTCCATTCAATTCTAATTTGGGCACCGTTAAGGCTTTTATTGGAGATACCTTACTCTTTGCACATAGTAAATTCACACACACATTTCCATCAGCACTTATACTCCTAACGTATATAGACGCACCATATGCATCCAATGAGGCGTCGCAGAATCCGTGTAACTCCACAATTTCTGAGTTATCAATACACACGTGCCTTGGAATTTTGACAGTGTTTAGTGTGATCAAATCCCTCTTAAATCGTATCCATTCCTTTGCCAATTCGTCTGGGATCGCATCGTCCCAGGATAATTTAAGAAGCCATAACTTTTGTAACATAATTTTGACAACAATTACACATGCACTCACTAATCCTAATGGGTCGAAAATCTGTGATATTTCTGATAACATTTTCCGTTTGGTTATAATTTCATCTTCTGAAGCTTCTACACTATAGCTCAAAGTGTCCTCGTCGCAAGTCCAATGTAATCCTAAAGTTTTTGTTCTCTCGTTCTGCCCTAGATTCAGAACCTTAGACTCATTTTCACCTTGTAGTTCTCTGACTACTTCTTTTCTGTTTGAATTAAATTTTCTTAATTCGAATCCTGCTGTTGCTAAAATCTTCGAAACTTTCACACTTAAGTCAACAACCTCTTTTACACTTTTCGCTCCTGATAACATGTCATCTACATAGAAATCTCTCTCAATAATCTTACTTGCTTCAGGATGAATTTCTTGGAATTCCTTTGCCAACTCAATTAAACAGCGCACTGCCAAGAATGGACTCGAAGCTAATCCAAAAGTGACAGTATTTAAGTTATAAGTTTTAACTTCTTCAGATTTGTTAGAAGGTGTCGACTCATTCTCTTTATTATAATGCAGTAAATAATGATGATTTAAATTACATTTATTGCATTTCTTGGCATTGCAATTATAACTAAAGTGATTTGATGAAAAACAACACAAACACAATTTATTTTGCTTTATACACGTCACACGTTGGCTCACTGTTAATTCCAAAAATCTTTGACAACCAGTTAATTCATGATTTGCCTTACATAATACACATTTATTTGAAATCGATTTTTTGCCATCACTACTATTAACTGCCGACACAAAAACCTTCTGTCTAGTTATATTGCCCTTGTTCTTTATTTTATTTTTATTATTCATTTCTATTGATTCTAATAAATCAGCCCTCCCCTTTATAAACTCATTAAAATCACTTAACGCGGGTAATTCATTTTTTGATTTAAAACATTCCCATTCCCTTAGTGTTACCTTGCCTAATTTTGTCGTTAAATGAAAAATAATAAGCGAATCCCAGTATTGGACCGGCTGCCCCATATTTTCTAATGCTTTTAAATGTTTCATTACTGTTTCAGTTAAACCTCTTAAGTTCCTCGCCGATTCATAGCTAACCGGGTCAACATCATAAATTCCCTTTATATGATTTTGAATTAGGAGCCTTTTGTTATCAAACCTCTTACATAAAATATCCCACGCTATATTATAATTTTTTGCGCCAAATTCAACCGATCTTATAATTTGGGAAGCACTGCCATCTACACACGATCTTAGATAGTGGAATTTCTAAATCACTTATAGACCGATTTACATGAATCAAATTTTCAAAAGTGTCCTTGAACTCTAACCACTTCTCATATGTACCGTTAAATGTTGGTAACTGAATCTGAGGCAGTTTTACACTAGACAAACTCTCTTGTTCGCGCCAATTACTTTCCGTTGCACTATTTTGCCGCGTTTTCCCGAATTGTTCGGACAATTGCATGAGTAACCCCTTTGCTTTTGATATAGTACCAAAGAATTCATTCTCAAACGCTTGCCGTTCAAACAAATGTCCCTCTAAATCACCCTCATTACACACACTTTCAATTTCCTCCTCAATTTTATTAAATTCCTTACCCACCTCATCTATTTTATCTATTCTCTCCTCTAATTCAAGATAAACATCTCTACCGTTCTCTGTTAACTCTTTTTCCGAAATCTCACTCACATATTTTCGAAATAAAGTTACTCTACTAATCAATGAACCCCTTTTTCTTATCAACAATTTTAATTTCGCTGACATTACTGCAAATAGAGGCCGCCTAAATATAGTTACAAAAGGAACAGGTACTCACAGGTTAGGTACGTCGCTTTTCCTTCTTCCCCCACAGTTTTTCACAATTCCGCTCTTCAATCCGGCTCGAAGGACCACACAATGTTTACAATAAAACGACTCGTGTTTTTTACTTTCGTTGTTTATTATGAACTTCACTTTGCTCTCTCTATACACACGTCTCACATCTCATTACATATTCCATCATCTCTCATACATAAAAGTGACTGCGCGTTAAGGGTAATTAAAAATATGTACATAATTGTTTGGCGGGAATATCAAATATTCAAATATCTAACAAATAGTAATAATAATATTCTTTATTTAAAACTATGGAAAAAACCCATACAAAATCAGGTCAATTTACAAAGATACTAGAAAATATAAAGTTGTAGATCAAGAAAATACGTTCAGAACTATTGAAATGATGAAAGTAATCGTTTAGCGAATAATAGGCAGTGGAAGTAGATCTTTTAAATTCGAATTTGAAACTTTCAAAAATTATTGCATATCTTGATATTATTTGGCAAGTTATTAAATAGTTTGCACCTCAAGAAAGCTCATTTTTTTTTTAAAAAGAAAGGGAGAGACAGCAGATAATTTGTCTGCCGTACATTATAATCATGCGCAGTGTCAGTATAAAATTCCGACTTATATTTGAAGAGAAAACATAACACTTGAATGTATGCATCAAACAGGGTTAAAAAATTCTCTGCCTTGAAAAGATATCCTATCGGATTCACTATATGATAAGTCAAAAATAATGCCAAGTGTCCTCTGTTAAGTCGCGTCCAGACTGACGGCAAAAAATGTGCTCAGATTTCGAAAGGATTTGCTTTGGCCTGGACGAAGCGACCGAACGGAACCAAGCGGTATCGAATCCTACCCTTGGCGTTGGAAAGCCTTCGCTCTCGTGTCGGTACGTCAAAGGACGTTCGATTCGGTCTGGACGGGATTTGTGTTTATTCCGTTGCCTACGGGCGAACGAAAAATCAGATACACTAGTAGCGTAATATTTTTATCAAAACTTAAGAATTATGTTAAAATTAAAAGAGCGGTATCGGGAGAATCCCGTATTATGAGACCCTGCAAATAAAAGCTGTAAATTAGCCAAGAAAAAAATTTATGTTTGGAAAAAGATAGTCGTTGAATTCGGCCCTGATGAAGGTGAAATAAAAAGAAAAGTGGAGAATCTGATGACCTCTTACCAACGTGAATGATTATGAAATGGATTCAGATGATTTATATCGTTCAAGTTAATCAATCATCAACTTACTTGAAAACTAGTATTTTAATAATTAAAATTGTTGTTAGAATTTTTTTCTCTTCATTTATTTGTTATATTTTAATCAGTTATATAATGTACCTATTCACCTGAATGGATTCATCAAATATTTCAATTATGGTAGCACAAACTTCAGGAACAATGTAAAATATAGGCTGTTTTGATATTTTGAATATGTGTGAGAAACTTGCGTTTGAGTCTCCCGTGTTCAAAAAATGCAGTGTTGCTGCAAATCTTTCTTGAGTTGCTATGCTTCATAATTTGTATTATGTTTCGAAATCTTTGGTTTTACTAAATTAAGCAGAACCTCAAATAGTTCTGGTGTCATTCTGCAGAAATTTCGAAAATGTCCGCTGTACCTGCTTCTCTGTTTAAAAAGTGTTGTCATCCACCAACGCCTTGCCCGATTAAATCATTATCTTCGCTGCTCGACATTTTTATCACCGAAGCGCATCCAACGCTGTCGAACTCGCATTTGAATCTTGGTGTGGACGGCAAGACCAAATCCTCTCGAATCCTTTCCAACGGCATACGCCCCGCCTCCATTTGCCGTTGGCATTGGCGTTGGGGTTCGGCCGTCGGTCTGGACGCGGCTTTAGAGTAAAAAAAGATCGATCCATGCCTACATTAGAAGCCCAGTGAATGATTCCGAAATTCACTTTGAGTGAAAACGAGAAAAGTAGTAACTTTTAAGAAAATGCGTGTTGCAAGATCTTTATTTTAAATTACAAAGGCCATAACATATTTGTGATAAATCGCAACAAAACTTATCAATATGAATATTCTATTTGAGATCTTCTTCAAAAATGACTCCAAGTAATCTAGAGGATACATTTAATTCTATCAGTCTACCGCTTAAATTAAAAAAAAAGTCCATTATCTGTGATCGAAACTGCATTTTATTTAGCTTTGCGATACACTATTACGTTTCTTGATGTGATTGGTTTACGATAGTGAACAATAAAAATTTGCAAGAGAAACACCACGTTCTTATAATTACATAGTAGCATTATTGGACAGCTTTGTAATATAGACATCCCACCGACCGCCGGTAATTAAGTATTCATATCGTTTCGTACAAAGGAGTACAAAAACACGAAGTTACAAAAGTGCTTCCAGGAACGGTACCAATTTCACCTTACGCATACAACGAAACCTATAGGTATAAATAACGAAATTATAATTTAACACCGAAACGGCTTCGCGGGATGTAAATAGTGTTGGGAGACGGACCCCACGCAAAATTCATGCGGACGAAATGAAGTGGTTATTTTAAACAGGTCGGGTCTCCGGTCGGGTATGTAAATCGAGCGAACGGAGCGTGGAATGCGCCTGTACCTTCGGCATTAATAAAATAGACTAGCTCGTTGCGCCTGACCGGGAGCCTAATTGAAAGGACTCTTCTCGGAGCTGTCCTGTGTGTTACCTTTCCAACCACTTAATTTCACATTAATTGGATTGATGTTTACTTATCTCGCTTAGATAAACGATCTAAGTAAGTCAGAAATAAAATTATCCATTTAGTTTACAAGTAAACATTAAAATTTGATCGGCATAGTAATATATAACGGATACCTCTACTATTTAAATCAATTATTTAATCTTGCACTATAACTATTGTGAAGTTAGGCTTTATTAGAGAATTATCCAATAAATTTTTACTCCTAAGTTTAAAATAGTCAATTGATGGTATGCATAAAACGTAAGTAATTGCTCATACTGGGGGTGTATATGCATAAGTAGTGATGTGCTTAACGAGTGATTTTTGCACTCGGTTATATCAAATGAATAATCGATCATTAATTACCTTACCGAGAACTCGGAAATCGGTAAGGTAAATATTCCGAAATATGCGTCTATATAATAAATATGGTAATATTGAGCGAGCAATGAATAGAATTGCTGGTAGATCGGCTTTATACCTTTTCGGCCAGATGTTTCACAAAACCTTTCGGATTATTTATCGCGCGAAAAGTTTATGTACGACCTTTATTATTCATTCACTCGCTCAAGTATATACTGTGTACACAGGTAATATATAGACGTATTCGTTTTCGAAATCTTCCTTCTGCCGAGTTCCGAGTTCTCGGTAAGCTAATGAACGATTGATTATACATTTGATATAATCGAGTGCAAGAATCGCTCGTTAAGCACATCACTAGTATAAAGTTTATTCTATAATTATACTCTATATAGCAAGTACTACCTGTGGAATACTCATCAATAAATAAGAGCAGTCTCTATTTACCCGATAGCAAATATACATCCCTTTTGCATATATTACGCAAATACTGACTCAAAAAATAAAATAAATTCTTGTCTAAACCTGCGTCCTCACTCAATCAACCTGTTGTTCAACAAAGACGAAGAATAGCCTTTGTCCACATTTGATCGACATAGTCAATTGCAATGTCTACACTTAATAAACATTGTCGATACACGTAAAAGAAAACTATTCGATGTTTTCTACTTGAATGCATAGATGTATTCAAACGCAAAGCAATGTTGTTCATTCTATTCTTATTTGATAAATAATAATGGAATGAACATTTACTTGGCATCTGAAGCAAAAATACTGAAAATTTCGCTACAAAATCATGAAATGTTACTGTATTTAGTGTGTTTGTTATTCAAGTTTCATGTGAGGAAATTGGTATTTGGACATATTTGAGGACCAGAAATATTTTCTTGTTTCTTTATTATTTTTGCATGGACACTCTTCATATAGGTATCTAATGAGGAGTGTCCATATAAAATTTAACAGGTCCATGCTCCCAAAGTTTACAGAAAACGATATTCATTTGTGCTGGAAAAGCTCTCTTTGCACAGTGAGATAATTCTGTGAGTCAATAATTTATTATTTTATACAAATCAAAAAGAAAAAAAATATAATAATAACTTCTTACAGCTTGTATGTATAAGGATCAAGAACATACATTTAATATTCGTGATAATGAAGAAAAATGATGCTGTGCAAACAGATTTCATAACCGGTTAGTCGTATATGCATAACCGGATAACCGGTATAACCGGTTATAACCGGCGTGATCCGGTTAACCGCCGTGACCGGTTAACTGTCTTGACCGATTATCCACTTTGGTGGGATAACCGCCATAATCAATTAAAAGGCAGTTTTACTATTGTATATCTATCTTTATATAACTATTTTACTAGTTTTTATAATGTTTTGTGTATATAGGTCTGCTACAATTTTCAAAAATAATATTGTTATTTAAATTGAGACGATATCTTAATGTTTTATTTTTAAAGTTTGCTATAACTTGCTTCATCCTTGAACATATTTTAAGAGTTTGAATTTATAAACAACAGTATTAATTTAATTTTTTTAATTTCTGCATATTAATAATTTTGGACTTTATAAATTTACAATCAATTGCGTTACTTGTATAAGTTTTTTGTAGGGATAGGTACATGTGCATTTACGTATAAAAGTCACTTTTCTTAGGTGTTAATATTTTTATTTACCAGTGTTTGTGATATTCTTATCGATTTTCTGAACACCATTTGCATTTTTTTTAATACGTATTGTTATAACTAGCTCTAAGACAGTGTATCACAAACACATTTCTCTTCCAATACTTAAATAGCTACTTGTTAGCGATAAGTAGTTTGAAGCACAACTTATTGACTGAAACAAAATCTATACATTATAAATGCACTCGACACCTCACGAGTAAATAAAAATGTATTGTGTTAACAATCGGCGAGTACTTTACCCAACAATACGAGTAGGTAAAGTACTTACTCGTAAGTAATCATTTATGTAAGGTACAATAATTGTCTGCGGTACCACTTGTTGGTTATCATTTAGTGGCATGATTTTCCTATAACGTAATTGCTATATCTTTATATGCTATTGTATTTATTTCCATGATCTAAGAAAGCAATTTCAATTTATTAATACCTAAACTATTTATTTTGTGCTTCCATATCATGTCAGTTAAACAGTTATTGAATGGAGTGCCATATAACATTTATAATAGATATATTTCATAAATTTCAAAAACATCACAAAACGCAGTCATAAAATTGGCAACAAAATAACTGGAAAAATAAGGTATAGTTATGTTGCTTCTTCATTTAAGTAAAAAATTGAATAAGTATTTTTGAAACAGTTTAAGGACTTTACTAATGTTTTTTTTTTGCTGTACACAACGTGAAAGTAAAATTACTAATCTTTCTTTTTAAATGGTCCGTATATTAATAGACAAGCCGTCAAATATAAGGCAATAAATAAAAAAAGTAAAATAAAAAAAAAGTTTAGCACATAAGTTTTTCCATCTGTTCCTAACGATGCCAACTACTAATCATACGATATTACGGTACCGTCGATACTACTTACAACACCTGTACGCAATTATACGTACGGACAATACACATCGTCATATATGTAAATAATCATCAAAAACTTATACGTATTGCTGTGGTTTATACAACCCAATTATCGCTGAGTGTATTTTAAGTTGCGTGTTATGGTTATTTTGATTTCTTTATTGTAACAGCTGATTTTCAATTTACCGAGAATTTTCACAATTTTGTTTTGTTTTGAATAAGTTTAGTTTAAGAGTTTATTGTGTGATTTTAGTTATGTAGTGTTAAGTTTTTTTGATCAATCCATTCATTCAAATGTCTATTGTTCGCTTGTGTTGATTTTATGCGTATTCTATTTAATATTGTCGTTGTAATGTTATACGTCTGCGTTGTACGATTTTGAGAGAGGGGTTTTTGTAAGAAAGTGTAATTTCATTCACTCACAAATTACTTTTGTCAGTCAAGTATACAGCCTGTAAAAGGTCTGGAATGCATCCACCACCTCCGAAGCACAGGAAATTGTATCGCCCTGATTATTTTTCATAACACAAGGTATTCCACAATTCTACTTCGTAGTAAGTAAGTAAATAAGTACTTTGTTTCAAAGAATTACGCAGTACATAATAGAAAATTCAAAATAAAAAGAGAAAGCTAAAAAGAAAATAAAATGACTAACAAAGTAACAAAGTTCGCCACCCTAGTTACTAATTACAATTACTAACTTAAATTACAATTTTATTAAAGAACTCATATAAACTATAATAAGGTGTGTTTAGTAACTTACGCTTTAACATAATTTTAAAAGTATGGAGAGGCAAAGACTTTAATTCAAGAGAGAGATTATTATATATTTTAATACCCATACAGACTAGACTTTTAGAGGTTAATGTTAGTCTGTGATTTGGTAGGTGATAAGATTAGATGGGAAGTAGTTCCGGAAGTATCATGGATCACATTTGATGCACTGCTGAACGATAAGCAAGTAATTGTGATATAACTTCGCTGTGACTAGTTTAATTTGCTTCCTTAGGGCACGAAATTGTTGCAGGCCTTGTATGCATTTGTATTTCTTGTATTTTAAATAGTATCTGTTCTGAAGTTTAACATTCTTTATAAGATCATGTGTAAACGATGGAGGATAAGTTGCCAGAGATCTGGTTTTCAAAGGTAAAATTGGTCCCGTATGTTGAATACTTGTACAGACTAAAGACTTGTACAGACAGTCGCATGCCAAATTAACCTGTGTTATAGTATACAGCACTGCCCAGTTGATACTGATAAAAGCATAATATAAAGCTATGTAGTTGGCTTTGTTGCAGTTATACATTTTCTCGTCCCGCCGTGGAGGCAACTTGTTTAGATGGCTCGTGCATAGTTGCAGCTCTATACTCAAAGCCGAAAATTATACTAATACGATGTAAAACTTTCTAAGTAACTATTAATTGAAAAATTCGCATTTTTTATTGGTCTTCTTGTGTTTTGTTCCCAACAAATGGACTTGTTATTTTTTTTTCCGGGAAAACCTCTGGACTTATTTAGTTTTGCGTGGAAACTGGGTGCTTCAACGAGTCGGTGTACTGAAATTACTTTATAAGAAGAAGAACATTTTATTACTCACGACAATTAAATTCAACCATCTTGATGCCACCCGGACTTATTTAGTTATGATGTTAAATCTACTAGCTCTATCGCGGCACTTCTATGTGTTATTATTACGGACTAGCGGACTTGTTTAGTTTTACGTGAAAACTTTTTTAATTACAGTTGTGCAGGACGTTTCTTATTTTGGTCGAGACCCACAGCTGGCAGTTGAATGGCAAGGTGCGGATCTCTATACACAGATAAAAATACGGAGTTGAATCTAACACCGTTTTAACTCTTTTCCGGTGTTCCCTCGCGACCATCCGTTCAAGGAGCCTCCATTTCGGAGTTAAATGTTTTACTACTAAACGGATGGAATACAGAGATAATTTTGCTTTTCATAGGGGAAAAAACATCTTTAACCGAGGCAACCTAATCCGCTAAGGAGCAATTTGTCTCTCTTATGCAGTTTTACTATTTGCAATAAATGTAAAAGTTCGGAAATGGAGAATTTTAACTCCTACTGCTGTTATTAAAATGAATAACGGATGTTGTTTCCCCATATGTATGCAATACTACTATCGTATCAGATAAAATTATCTCCGTTGCTAATGCAAGTAACTCCACTTGGAAATAATTACATCCGCAATAAACAAGCGTTAACTCCGTTTCGGAATGTATTTCATCCTTTACACATGAATTATTTCCGTTAAGAAGGTACCTGCCACAGAGAGAGAGAAGAGAATATCTCTCTAGTGAGAAGGTTTTAACTCTATTTTTATGTTACCTAGCTCCATAGTAGCTAAGTTAACATCATATTGGAGTTAATCAATGAGGGCTATTCTTATGTGGACAGAAGCACCCTTGCTCAGTGCATTTATTCTATTATTTATCATTAAAAATGCATCAAAAATGTCGTCGAACCTCAAGTTCTGAATTATTTTTGATATATTCCTAATGATTACTAGGATAGACACACTAAGCACGTCCTCTTCTACGGTCACAGAGCAGCCGTCATTGGAATTGCTTTTAATTTATCCATAATATAGTCGCTTCTTCGAGTTTGGTACCGACCGTGGGTTGAAGGCAAGACACAATTGAAACACCACGGATTCAGCTAAGATAAACGTGCTTTTATTCAGGAGCTAACACCTAGAATGTAGTGGGGGCCAATTAAAAATTGGTACATCGTAGATTGAAAATTAAATAAGGATGCACGAGTTTCTTACCTGCTTTATCTACATCTGCCTGGTGATGTTTGCTCCATAACTCTTACCCATCTTTTACGGTTTTCGTACTTACTCTGATGTGTATTTATAAATTTCAGGTACAGTGCATTCCGCCATATCCTTCTCCATTCTCGAACTATTGCAAAGTGACTACGTCCAGACTTGTTGCACATGCGCTGCACTAATATCGCTTTAATAAATGCGCATGCCCTATGCAAACTTGCAATTTTCAAATGTTTAGGGAAACAGTTACGATTTGGAGAACAAATGTTCCCAATCGGAGGTATCCTTTCCCTTTTTGGCGTTGAGGTATTAGAAATAGAAACATCTGTTAAGTAAACAAATTATCACCTCTGTGAAGGAGAAAATATAATGCAATGTTAGGATATTTGTCACATTTAGGGCTAAATACGGTAGTGTAGATGCGGAGAAGAAAGCGGAGATTATTTCTTCCTTGAAATCGTGTTAGAAAACGGAGTAAATTCAATCTCCTCCGTTTTGGTTGAGATTTGTACAAAAACCGAGGAAATACTTTCTGTTTTAGCTATGGCAACTCCTTTTTGGAACAAAATATTTCCAAAACGGAGACTCCCTATTTCACTCCCTCAAATTTTTACCTGTGTATCAACATGCGTAACTCAATTCGAGAAAAAAATTACATAACAACATTTAGGTTTAATCTGTATTTAAATTAATTATGTTACAAGATAGGCCAATAGTGCCAGCACTCTAAGTATTTTGGATAACATTGCTAGTAATGTGACTTTTCAATTAGTTTCTTTTGCAGCTCGTGCATAAAATCGGCTGATTTCTGTATCATATCCTTTTCCATGTCGCTTAAATTTTGCCTTACAATATTCACGACTCCCATACCACCAATAATGCATGGCAAAGACATAAAAACATCTTTATCAACTCCATGGCGGCATCCCTGAAACAAAAAAAAAGAGCCAGTGAGATAAGGAATAATTCCATTTTAACGTTTAAAAATTATATAATTAAATAAAGAAAATAAAATAAAATTATATAATTAAATATTTAATTCAAAAAACTTGAAGCTTATTTTCAGATAAATTTTCGTGAAAAAATTGAGGGCTTACTTAGACAACAAGGCTTTGTACTATAGATATTTTTTGTCTCTTCTTGTCTTTGAAACCACTTTTTGGTCATTACAATTCTAAGTTTGGTAACATACAAATTGGCAGGTCCTGAAGATTATGGGCGGTAATTGCGGGTAGGCAGGACTATAGTATATCAGTCAACCAGTTTGTGATTACAAGATTAATCTTACAATAAGACCAAACTATAAAAACGTGCATTGCTTTGAGGAGACTTTTGAGAACCTTATTTAATCAATAAGCGCATGAAAAAAAGTTTCCTGTAACACTTTATTGCCATTACAGGACGCAGGCAATAATAACAAAAAAACTTTTCTTATAAATTTAATTTTCCTTGGTGCAAAATCTCTCGGTATTTATAACTCATCCCATATTCTTATCCGCTAACAACTACAAAAAGTTTGGAATAGGGAGTAATACACTGAATGGCATGTGGTTGGCTGCTTTATATACCAGTAGTTCGAAGCAATAATAATAACAATATAGTAATGCCGACCATTAATTTGAATTACGCCAATTATGTAATAAAAATTTATGTTCTCTTTCACATCACCATGAACGAAAATCACGTTCGAACTGGTCCACGTCAATGCGAGATACAGATTCCACTCACTTGGTCACTTTCATGACTTGTACATCATAAGAATTTATCAATAGACTACGCGAGCATGAAAAATACCAACAAAAAATGCTAAAAGAAATAAATTGCCACCAATATAAAGCTTGCTATAAGTTATTAGAGGCAGAGAAGTTCTTTGTAAATTCTTTCATCATAATTGATGATATGTATACATATTTTCTCAAATATTCATTCAAATGCCTGTGATAGTAATTAGCAGTGATCTGCCTTCATAGAAGAAGAGCTTCCCGTTTTGTTTCTTCGTTTTGTTTGTAGCTGACACAATAACATGTACGGTATTATCCATGAACGAACAACTACAATAGAATTTACAGTTACAACTTTTGTTGAATATACTTGCACGAAGAAAATGCTGTTCTGTTTAATTCTGTTTAACTGAAATGTATAAAATTATTGAACAACATATATCTTAGTTGGAAATAAAATTAAATCATCCGCGTATTGGAAGTAGTTCTTGTCGATTAACGGTACGCGCTTATATTAAAAGGTTTCTTGCCAAGTGAAATTATACAGGGCATTTGAATTGAAACGAGCCATCTGAAATAACTCTTTATCTGAAGTTTGTTGAACTATTTTCACTATTAAGGCGCGGGGCCACTGGACGCGAAGCGAAGCGAAGCTCAGCGAAACTAATTTCCTTGAACATTAGCTCCCATGTAATCTTACGCAGACGCGGCAACTATAGCTAAGCGAAGCGAAGTTAGGCCAGCGAAGATGCGCGTATGATTACATGGGAGCCAATTTTCAAAGAAATTAGTTTCGCTGAACTTCGCTTCGCTTCGCGTGCAGTGGCCCCGCGCCTTTATGCACTTTAAGAACTTTTGTGTGCAAAAGTTCTTAAAGTGCATAAAGGCGCGGGGCCACTGAAGCTAAGCTCAGCGAAACTAATTTCCTTGAAAATTAGCTCCTACGTAATCTTACGCGGACGCGGCAACTAAAGCTAAGCGAAGCGAAGTTTGGCTAGCGAAGATGCGCGTATGATTACATGGGAACTATTTTCAAGAAAATTAGTTTCGCTGAGCTTAGCTTCTCTTCGCGCGCAGTGGCCCCGCGCCTTAAAGGGGCCACTGCACGCGAAGCGAAGCGAAGTTCAGCGAAACTAATTTCTTTGAAAATTGGCTCCCATGTAATCATACGCGCATCTTCGCTAGCCTAACTTCGCTTCGCTTAGCTTTAGTTGCCGCGTCTGCGTAAGATTACATGGGAGCTAATGTTCAAGGAAATTAGTTTCGCTGAGCTTCGCTTCGCTTCGCGTCCAGTGGCCCCGCGCCTTAATAGTGAGTAGTATAGTCATGCGACGCGAACAAACTTCTGGTGCGATTTATATAAAATTCCGAAACCTGTCAATAGAGGCGGGAACCAATTTTTTTTATTTCTTTATTCGAAAGCAAAGTTTTAAATTACTGCAGGTATTTTGTTTGTGAGATTACTATTTTTAAAGGAAAAGATGTTTGAAAATGTATATTTTTTAAAAAAAACTTAGTTCAATGGCACAATTGTTCCGCCCAATAAAAAATTAGAGATTCTGTTTCGGGGCAAATAAAAAATTAATTAGCAGTTTGACGTTCACCTATTGTACAATCTGTGGCTCCGCTGTCAGTTAATGTGTCAAATTGTCAATTGCGACATTGAGTTTGATTGGTATTATGTTTATATAATCCGTGTTGATTTTAGAAGAATATCATCCCTAAAATCTAGATTTGTTGGAAAAATGTTCTATAATCATAATATCATCAATAAATGGTAATTTTTGGTCAGCAACTATTTCAAATTCAGGAATGTAAGTTGTCTGTGTAAAATGACCTATTTGATTCGTATAAATCCTATAACAATAGGTTTATGAAACTTACGTCAGCATTTTTACTATTTCCCTAATATAATAATGGCCCAAGGTATTGCAATATCACACAATTATTAAATAATCATATCAAATGCCACTTAAACGTTAATCAAAAACCATTTACCTGACATATGTAACACTCGGCGAACGCAAAAATCATCAGTTTTTTATTGGCTAAAACAGTTGTGACGTCTTAGAGCATAATTTAAAATTTATCAATTTTTGAATTGGTTTTATTCACAAATATGAAACCCAAATATTGAATTGTTTTCGGCATTCGTCATCGTATAACACAAGGTACAGTAAGTCGTTGTTTGTATAACTTCTTGAAGCATCCAACCCTATTATCATATCAAGGGGAAACCACTTTAATGACTGACGGGCCTGACGATTTAAAATCATTTCTAGAGCCAGTTCCCATCCTTAAAATTTGAATAGTGAAGATGAGTTTTGTGATCACTTGTTCAAAAGGTCTCTTAGTTCTCTTTACGGCAATATGTATCAAAAAGTCATTCATCACCCAATGGCAATGGCAAAGGCACATGAGAAACTTTCCTTTTTTGTGGGAGCTGCCCTATTATTATTATTCTCTCTCCGCAAATACTACACCTCTTCGATGTTTGTATTTAATTTCACATTTTTTTTACTCATTAAATCAATCTATTCAAGTATCCTGTACCAATCTGTACAGGTCTCTGGCTGGTTGATCGAAGTAATCTTCTGGGTTCACTTTGCCTTGTCAAAAATTACCTGCCTTTTTTCATCCAGAACTTCGCATTCACACAGAATATGATAAGCGTTCTTGACGCAGTCTGCAGTTAGTATCTCCAGTGTTGTCCGTAGGTGTCCTCTTAGTACAATGTCCTGTTAGCAAACCTGTTGGTGCGAAACTAATTACCACTTAGCATTATTAACAGCATTAGTTGTTGAGTCTTATTTTTTGACAGTCCTTGCTGTTGACCCTCTTCTTGCTAACTTATTTTTTTAGTTTTCTTCGACCGCTGAATGTCAAGATACCCCCAGTAAAGAGACTTTATTGCGGTCTGTCAGGCTATTCACTTCTCAAATACATTCCCAAAGCAGTCTTGACTGTATCTTGGGTTCACTAATTTGCTTAGCATCACCTGGTTGTCTGTTGCCACATAGATGCATTTAGTTTTCTAATAATATCTCTGTTCGAAAGACTGTGGCATATTGTTCTAGTGGAAGGGTAATCATTGTGTCTTTCACCTTACTGTAAATTCCAGCTCCATTCCCGTTTTCGGTTTGTGATCCGTTTATAAATCAGATCAATTTCTGGTTCTGTAGTTAGTACCCGATCCGTAATTTGCACTTCGAAATTTCTATTAAACAGGTATATCCAAAAGGTTGCCTTCCACATGATGGACAATATTATTGTGTTTCAATTCTGCATGTTGTCATTTAGTAGCTCTTCCATCTCTTCTAATCTGATACGTTCCCTTTTGGCCTCTCTGATTATCACCAAATGGAGAGGAGGTAAGTGTAGGAGGCATTCCATTACTACTGTAGAAGTGATTGCTCGTGTTATTCCAAAATATGCACCTTGCTAGGTTTACTTATAGAAGCTTGCTGCATCTTTGTGCACTACATCAATGATGCATAGGTTAATTGTAGGTAATAGTATAGATTACTTCCATTTTATTTTCTCGCAACATATTGTTGTTTGTCAATTACAAAAACATATTAAAATTTGTATACGACGATGTGCTAACGTCGTACCATTTATAAAAGGATAATTGAGAAACAACAGCATGTTGTGAGAAAATAAAATGGAAATCATCTGTATTATTATCTATAATTAATATTCACTTAATGTAAAAAAAATTGAAAAAGACATTAAAAAATGTTGAAACGTTGTTAAATTGGGAATATTGCCTCTCATTTAAGCCATAAAGGCACTAACATTTTGTCGCAGAATGTATACCCAATATTAGGTCTTAACCGCCATGTTTCTTCATGGTCTTCTAGCCAGCCTGAGTGTTGGCACCTTTCTCTCCTTTTAATCTTCTGAAGCTGTCGATTCCTAGCAAGCGGAGTCAAAGATGATGCCAAGACATTTCACTACCTCTGACAGCTTTAGTTCTTCATTTTGAAGTTTTAGGAATTTCTACTTCTCGTGAATGCCATTGTAGTTGTTTTGGGAACACTGATATTCAGAACCTTTTCTTCGGTTCATGCTTGTACAGCTTTTAGAGTATTCTGCATTTTGCCCCACACTACGCTGTTAAATGTAGACTGGCTTGCAATAATATCGTGTACAACTCGAATGTCAATTTGACATATTTTTAAAATTATTTGTTAATGTCACGAACTGCTTGATGACTGCTTTATACGGCCTGTCAAATCAAGAGTTGCACGTGTTCACCGCTGGCGCCACTTACCGGACTTTTATGGGAAAATTGCTTCCCCTTTGGTTGCAGGATTATGATAGCAAAATGTTAATCTAATTTAAATTAATGTCATATTGGCAAGTACCGAGTTTAAAATTTCTCAAAATCATTTTGAATAACCTGTTTGCTTCTTTAAACCGAGCTATTAAGGTTTTTAAAGTTGTATTTCACATCTTATTAGTTATTTTAGTTGTATAATTATTTGGTTAATAGTTTTGTACTATTAAATTTTGATATAAACCAGGTTGTCATCAGCTGTGTCCTCCTGCCATTACTATTCTTTTGACGTGTCAAGAAAAGTAGTTCAAATGTTCTCAAACGTCATGCAGATGTCGCTACTTACCGAAATCTGGTGTAACATTCAATTCAATGTAAATTTGAATGAGTCGACAGGCCGTATAAAGCAGACTGTCTAAGTTATCAAGCAGGTCGTGGTTAATGTAAACGAACATTAGATTTGATACATGTCATAGATTTTGTATAACTGCTTAAATTAAATGCAAAATTTCGTTAATAAAAATTATAGCAACCCGAACAAGATTCTTATTGTGTAGTCTCTTCCAGTTTTCATAATATTAGCAACTTTGACATTTTAATTTAAATTGACTAACGTCAGAAGAGAGCCACCTTCACCATAGGTAAAACTAATTATTGCGAGCCAGTGTACTCTGAGTCAGAATGACAAAATCATCTTCATAGCCCAAAGTTTTATGCCTTTCATTGTCCAGCTTCACTGGTAGTAGTTCGTCCACGACCCCGCGGACATTCTTCTTCGACCTAAGCCACCAGTGTCTCTCCCATGATGGTTGTTTAAACTGATCTCTATTTAATCATGCAGTCTATCCACCTGTAGGTTGTTTCATCGATTCCTTTGATGCTACGGAAGTATTGTCACGTGCCGGGGTGACTAGGGGCAAAATGTAGCTCAACGGAGCCGCGCTTCCCAAATAAATGATAATAGCGCGCTTTAACATTTAATTTAATTTGTTTATCAAAAACTCAAATTAACACTTTTGATCTCTATTAACAGTTTTAATGGTACCTAATCACTATGACGCCACACGGCAAAGATCCCCCGTCGCCACACGGCGAACTCTATATATTACTCTATATCCCCACTATTACTAATATTAATTGGAATCCGATTTGTGGCAGTATTGTCAAATGTTCCCTCTAAGTCGAGGAATGTGCTGAAGGCTTCTCCTTGTTTTGCAGAGCATGCTTACTCCACTGTAACAATTTTCCTGTTTGATTGACTTGGATATTGGTCTTGATGTATTGATAGGTAGGGTAATACGTCATCTCTTATGTGTCTGTACCGGTTTTTAAAGAGAATTCTTTAGAATAGACGACGTCAAACTTATCGATCTCAGAGACTATGTTCCATCCTGTCTCGTTTTGCTAAGTTTTGGAATAAAAGTAACTCTGATTAGCCTCCAGGCCAATACTACGCACCCCAGTGCGAGACTTTCTCTGAATGAGATATTGAGATTTTACAACAAACGTTCCGGGCCCTTTTGTAGCATAATTTGGGAAGTTCTATCCTATCCAGGCGATTTATACGGTTTGAATGAGTTGATTTTCCATTTCCGTTTAACTACATTCATCACTTTCTTTGCAATGCGTCCAGTGCGTCCTGGATGCCCTGATTCCCAGGCTCCAGGTTTGCTTTCCAGTGTAGCTTCCCCTTTCTGTCTTCAAAGCTGTGAAGTTCTTTGGATAATATTCCAGAGAATGTCCTCCCAGTACCCCCTCCAGGATTCTCTTCCTGAATCCTTCAAAGGTTTACTGTAATCAGTAAACCCTAAGCTAATCTAAGGATAACAGTAAACGTTCCTTAATGTATAATGATCCTGCCGTGCGCTGATTGGTGTTACATCTTGCTGTATGCCCACCACTGATTTGCTGGCTTCTGACTGCCTTTCATTGTTCGTACTTCAATGTACTCCGACCAATTGGTGATGTAAATACGAGTATCGGGAATATTCTGTAGGAGTATTGTGCTAGGAGAAAAAGCAAAATGAAAAAGAAAATGACATTTAAATAACACGGATATGCCGTATAAAAACTCCAAAAACTATTACGATCATATTTCCATATCTGCCTGTCACAGTTACTAATATTTTCTTCTAAATGCTATTTTTATGTCAATAAATAACAATGCTCATATTTGTTTCCACATACTCTATTTGTAGAGTATCTATCAAACCTATACCTATGTTTGTTTAAACTGTGATGTATTAACTTCTTATTTCTAAAAGCGCTTCGTAAAAAAAAAAAACATTAAGAGCACGTCGCTTTTTTTAGCGAAGGAATTAATGTTTCATAAATCAAGTATCATCATTCCTCTACATGCGCAAAAATCAACTCAAATATACGTTTCAACGTGATGTCTTTATTGTGCCTCACGATGTAAAAAAAGGAACATTAAATCATCGTATTTAGGATCACACTTGAATGTTTAATTTGTTTTGGCGTCACGAACGAAAGAGAAACGTGACCGTAAATCAATGATTCTTCACATCAGATTGTCGTATAGTACCAAACTCCGCTTGAGCTCTCTCATTCGAAAAAAGAAAACAAATATGAACGTAACACCATGTAACGCTGTAAAACACGACTTAATAGATATATTAAAGTGTCGCGAACACCTGTTAGTAAGGTAACAATCACCTGAAAGGTACCTACATATATATATATGAGTCATAATAGATCTAATGAAACTAAATGATAAACACAAATTAAGTTATTAAGTACAAACACTGTGGTAGTATATTACATGGACATATTGTAATAAAAATATTATTTATTGAATAAATTAAATAAAAAAAAATAATTAAAATAAGTCTTATTGATTAAACTCGTATTTTTTTATACTGAATTTATTCAATAAATAATATTTCTATTAGATTTTTGACGCCTGTAACGTACTGCTGTGGTTAGACAACCCATTTCGCTGAGTGTATTTTAAGTTGCATATTTTGCTTGTTATGGTTGTTTTCCTTGCTGCTGTTCAATTTACCGAGAGTTTTCACAGTTTTGAGTTTGTTTTGTATGAATTTAGTTAAAGAGTTTATTGCATCATTTTAATTTTGTAGTGTTAAGTTTTTTTTAAGGGGAGGTTTACATATATATATATATCGGAAAAGTCCAAAAATTTTGAGCTTTTTTTTTCAGACAAAGGAAAAGATATACGAAATACGGCTTTTTCTTAATAAATATATTAAAACTTGAACAATAAAAAAATATATTTTCTTTAATGACAAGACCACTATGACGTTCGCTATTTGTATCTAAGTAGCAATGTGCACAGAAAACACGGGCAAACTGCGTAAACTCTAGCATACGCAAAAGTGATCTGAAATTGAAAATAAAAAGAAGAGTTGGAAATATATTAAATTTGTTGGAGGTTATACCTAAATTTAACCAAATAAGTCGAAAGCAAACAATGTGGCAGATACCTGGACTTTGATTGATTATTTCTATTTCTTTTTTGTGTGTATGTGGATATAAAAATGTGGAACATTGCAATTTTTAGTATATTAAGGTATAACTCCAATAAAAACTGTTTACATTAAGAAAACAAAAGAATTAAGTTGATATATTGAACACTTGAAGAACTAGAACTTACGCAGATTTGAAAAATCATGTTTCGAGAAAAACGCGTTCAAAGTTTCTCAGCAAAATTTTTTACAAATAGTTCAACATACACTTAGTCAGCTATTCAGCACCATACATTAATCCTTCTTCTTCTTCATACTTCTGCATTTGCAAAATTTGTTGCTTCCTTTAGACAGCACAGCAAGTTTTGCACGCTGGACATACTCTGCTCTGTTCGTTGTATGCGCTGACGGTCAGAATTGATGACGAATTTTTGGCATCAAGTCCTACTGCAATTCCATTGCATTCATTATTTGTAATACAAGAAAAGTAACCTTCATTGAATAAATTTGCGGCATGTAGGTAGCAAGTTGAATTGTTTATAGGTCGCAGTGTAAATCTTTTGGAGCTAGTTTCTACACACATGAACTAAACAAGTCGTTTCAGTTTAACAATTTTTTCCAATGCATCTTTGCAATAAATCACTCTAGAAAAACTTCATAAATCGCCTAATAGCATCTTGATTTTTTTTTGCAAAAGAGAGTCATGTATGAATGAAGCAAGCTCAACCTTGGCTTCTGCAACGCGCCACTTACACAGACTGTCTACACCTTTTGGACAATAAATGTGTCGTGGATCCGTGTCGGTTGAACATTTTATAATGAAATGTAGCCCAAATAGCTGGCTTCATTTTTTGTGCAGAATCTGGATGTTGTCTAATTGCCAGTCCATAGTACAGTATTGTTAAATTATCAATAACTTTGTCAGTCAGTTTACCAGCGCCAAATCGTGCGAAAATTTCTTTTAAGGCATCGCATCGACTCTTTCTTTTCTGTGCTACTCTGATGTCCGGTGAGGCGGTGCCTTTGCCATCATATTCTAGCCAGCTTTTCTAAGAAATTTAGTGTAAGTAAGTGCATCTGCAATAAATTGATACATTTTATGGTAAGTAGTTTTCTAAAGCGTGCGAAAGTGTGTTTTAAGTAAAAGAAATATTGTTAGATCAATTTCTTCAAATGTGCGTTTTATTTCGGATCTAATTGCTTCATATTATTGTAATATAAATAGCTACTCTGTCGTTTATTTTTGATCCCGACTGCAGTGGCATTTCTAATCATTAAAGACAACTATACATACACTAACAAACAATAAGTATGATATTTCGACCCGAGTAGCCCCGAGTCGAATATAGTATTACATCTAATATGCTCCGTTTGTGTTCGGTACACCCGCTCTTTAATAAGCCATAGCGGCTTAAATAATGCGAATATTACGAAAACCGCTTTAAACCATGTGTGTTATATAATTTGGAGCTTTTCAAAAATGCAAAAAACCAAAAATCGATTTTACCAGTCAAATACATGTAAACCTCCCCTTAATTAATCCAGACATTCATATGTCTATTGGTCGCTTGTGCTGATTTAGTGCGTTCTCTATTGAATACTGTCGTATTGTTATACGTCTGCGTTGTACGATTTTGAGAGAGGGATTTTTGTAAGAAAAGCAGTAGAATTTTGTAAAGAGCTTCCTTGTTCGACTATTGACATAAGTAGACGTATTTTTGTATATCATTGTTGCCATTTTGTAATTCATTTAATATTGAAATTTAATTCTGTCTTTCATTTAGTCAATCAAGAAATTCTTTTTGTGATAATTGTTAATGTATTGACGTGTACACGTAGTTGATATAAGATCAATTATTATTTTTTTGTTTAGGAAGATATATTTGAGTTTATTTTTTCTCATTATTGTTTAAAGAGTTAATTTTTACGTTATTCAATTTTGCTGTTTCATTTTTAATTATCACTCACCTCGTTTGGGTGAGTAGAAGCATTGTTCTTGCATTTAAGTTTTTTTTTTGTAAATTTCTAGTAGTAGTCCACGCTTAGTTTATTTTAATTTGTGAAACAGGTGGATAGAAATTCAAAGGTTGTGTATTTTGAATAATCTTCCTGAACAAACAAAACTTTTGCTTTGCATTGGAAATAGCATTGCCCTATTTTAATTTAGAGTCAAGTGCAGTTTTTATTTTAGGCCAGTACCTTCAGTTCAAGGTTTTTTTCTACACATTTTGTAATTTAACCCGTTGTTGAAATAAATTGATTGTTAATTAGCGTCATTGGGTTGAAGATTCTGTTTTTTTACTTTATTTTAAAAACCTTTTCAATTTTTCGAGTAATTAAGAAAGTCTAATTTCATTCAATCACAATTTACTTTTCATGGTTAGATTCAAGTTTTAATTCGCGAGGGTAACTCTGAGGTTAAGAGTTCTTTGTTCAATTAAAATCTTATCCGTTGAGCAAGCTAAGTTTTATTTTTTTTTATCATTTTAAGTTTATTTTTGCATTTTTATTTAATTAATTCGGAGTACGTGGGGCTTAATTTGTTCTTTTTTTCTCCCTAAATCTCCAGTTTGATTCAAACATTCAACAAATTACAGTAAAGACAAACAACGATTATCTTTAACAAACGAAATTTTATTTAAAAAAAATGGTATTACAACAATTTGTCTCCAAATTTATTTTACGCCTTTTTGTAAATTTGTTACCACACACACAGCAAACGTGCAATCATCACAATCAGAACACAGATCCAGAACTCGCTCAAACGCTCGGGAACATGGCACAGACAACACAGCAAACACCACCTCAGAAGAAAGCTTACTGGGATCTGCAGGGAACACACACAACATCCAACACTGACATCAAACAAGAAAACTAACTCGCCCAAATCCCGGAATTGTTAAGCTTTAGCAAGGCAAGTTATGAAGCCTTGAAAAAGCATTTAATGACAAGTCAGTTAGAAATAAGAGGAACATTAAAGGTATATCAAGAAATTGCGGAAATACAGGATAGATTTGAAGTCACCAGGAAAGGAATCACCCAGGAAAGGGAACAAAAGACGACAAAAACAAAAACTCTCACACACAGACTCATACACACCCTTTCAATATAGGTGATTAAGTTGTCATCAAAACCTTAAAAGACACAGACAAAGCAAGAACAAAATTGCAACATTTACTAAACCTCATTTCGAACCTTAGCTTGTAAGTGTTCTGAAATAATAGGGATAACGCTTACAGAGCCAAGAAACTGTGGCATCCCAACTTCAGGGCAGGCAGGCATACTTATACTGCGGGCATGATGCTGGACGGGCCGGGCCGTTGTCGCAAATGCCAGCATGGCACCCGAAATTATCTTCACTGAAAAGGTGAAAATCTCCATACCGAACAGAGATCAGGCATGTAGTGAGATCACTGCTGTTTATAACTGGTTCACGGACGGATCCAAATCCAGACAGGGCACAGGAGCCGGTATTTGTGCGCTCAGTCCTAATCAAAGGATATCCCTAAGCCTAGGAAGCATACAACGGTCTTCCAGGCAGAGGTATTCGCCCTTGCAGCCTGTGCAGAAATGGCTGCAAAAGGGGCTACATGAGGAGGAAAATTAATATAATCACTGACAGCCAGGCTGTCATCAAAGCAGTCTCGAACCCCATAACTAGCTCAAAACTAGTTAAAGACTGCAAACAATCCCTCAATGCACTGGCGCGAGACTACACGGTGGATTTGGGTGCCGGGACATGAGGATATAAAAGCAATGTAATAGCCGACGAACTAGCCAAGAAGGACTCTAAAAGACACTTCATGGGTCCAGAGCCCGTATGTGGGAATACTAAGGATTTCGCAAGAAAGGAGATCTGGACCTGGTTAGATAAAAAAAAGTACAAAGAAATGGAGGTCAACCGAAGGTCAACTCCATACCAAAGCGCTAATAGGGGACGGGGATGCGAGATTCTCTGATAACCTACTCAGGCGCAGCAAGAATGAAGCCAAAACCATTACTGGGCTGGTAACTTGACGCTGTTCCCTGAAAAAGCATTTATACAACACAGGCCGAGGAAGCAAACCGTGGTGTAGAAGATCCGAATTACAGGAGGAAACGAGTTTACATGTAATCTGCACATGTGAGGAATTGAAGGTACTCAGGCAGAAATTTTTCGGGAGAGATCTATTGGAGCCCTCGAAGGTCCTCAAGTTCCCACTGGGCAAGATACTGGGCTTTATAGAGAACACCAAGCTGCTCTAGTGAAAATAAGAGACTTAATAGGGATGGTACAATGAGTACCTAGCTCAAGTGCCCGGACTTTAAGTGCCCACCCTAATTTAATCAATGAATGAAATGAATGAAATGCTTACAGAATTTATGAATTTGAAAACTCAATAGAAAAATAAATATACCACATAAATCTTTTAGCACCCTACTTTCAGTAACACGAAAATTCTCTACTTAATAGTTAATCAACTTTACAGCGAAAACTTCCTTAACGGTTCCTTAATTTTTAAGAATTATTTTTTTCACATCAATCCATTTTTTTTTATTCGAGAGGGTGGATACTTCTGATATCATGATATCTAAGTTACATAAATCTCATAGGTACACTTATATACCCGCATAAGTGACACTACAATCTGCAATATCCAATAATAGGGTCGGGAACCATTTTTACTTTATTTTTTTGTTCGAAAAAAAAGTTCAAATTACTACAAATTTACAAGTTTTTTTGTTTATGAGATTCGTGTTTTTAAAGAAAAACAAGTTCGAAAATGTATATTTTTGTGCCTCTCCGTCCAGAAACACTCATTTTGCAGTACTTAAAAGCGGCAGGAAACCTATTGTTTTCCTGCCTAGGCAGACAAAAATGTCACTAAAGGTTGGCCACATTAGATTCACATGACAGATGTGTAATAAATTTTCATTAAGCTACTGTTCAACCATGTTAAGATGAACTGGTGCCTTCATTGCACTTATTATTGATAAATAGATATATAACTAGAAGGAAAATTACAGAAAAAGATTTATTCTCGGAAACGTCAAAATACTAAGGTATGTAACATGTGTGTCAACTTGTACTGTCAACTCCCTAGTGTCAAAATTTCTTTTCTATTTTCAATTCAAAATTAAGATTTGTCGGCCCAAAAAACATTGTGTATCACACGGCCAAAAACTCTTTTGCGAGTATTCGTACTTGTACAAACAAACCGTACTCATACTCGCAAAACTGTAGTTTCTGGCCTAGTGATACAAATAACTATTTTTAAAAATTTTAGTGCAACGTCACAACTGTTCCGCCCAATAAAAAATTAGAGTTTCTGGTTTGAGCCAATAAAAAACTGATTAGCGGTTTGACGTTCGCCTATTGCACAATCTGTTTCCGCTGTCGGTTAATGTGTCAAATTTTCAATTGTGACAATTGTGTTTGATTGAAATAACGTTCATAGTTCGTGTTGTTTTTAAAAAGACATCGTCCCTAAAATCTAGATTTGTTGGAAAAATATTCTATAACCATAATGTCATCAATAGATGATAATTTTTGGTCAGTAACCACTTTCAAATTCAGGATCTAATGCAAGTTGTCTGTGTAAAATTTGATTTTTATAAATAATAATGGGAGCTCACGTCTTCCCGAAACAATTGTACGAATGAATAAAATCGCGTGAAGCCCGGGTGATTGAGATATTTGTGGGTTTATTACTGTGCGTTTCTGTGTCCTAAAAATAACTTTCATTTTATACATTTCTTTGTAAAATAAATCATCAATGTGTTTGCCATTTGGCTTATACAGTGGCAACATTTTACTCGTAAAACTCAATTATATTTCTGACATAGTGTATGTTGTAGTTCCAAAGATGAAATTCTTACCTTAATATGCGTAGATATTGGAAAACATTCTCTGGAATCGTCGATTATGGCCCTCACTAGCCTCGAAATGCTTAAGGCCATGCCCCAGGATCCACACTGTTTTAGTCGATTTACCTCCTCGGCACTGTAATATATAGAAAATATATAAATATGGTAAATATGCAGTATATGTATAAAATATAAAATACTTTAAAAAAGTCGGATATGTTATAAGACATAAACTTAATGTTTGTGCATCGTTTCTTAATTTGACATCAAATTATATAGCATAGAATCCAATGTATGAATGAATAAAATGAAAATACTATCATACCACTTAAAGTGAAAAAGTTGACAACTGCTTCTGGTATGAGGAAACATTATCGAAAGTTGAAAATATTTTGCTTTTAATTGAAGCTAATTGTGCGATATAGGGTGAATATAGTTCTACAATAGTAACACTAAATTTTGATGTATTTTTAAGCCTTCGGGCTATCACTTTTCTCTATCGCCATCAATAAAGAAAAGTTAAACTGTGTAAGTTATAGCTGTACTAAAAGCTAACTAAATTACAACAACTTATTACGTTTCCTTAGGGCTGCTTTCATTATAAATGTTACTTTACCACTTCAACCACTTTCAACAAAAATCTGTGTATTATTTGTGAGAACTTAAAATTAAAGTAATTTTAAAGCTCTATAAATTATAAAATACTACTTATTTATAATAGTATTTATAATGTAGTTAATAAGCATATCATCCGTTCTGTTTTTGTCTCAATTTATTTTGATTATTCACACAAAGTTTAGGATACTTGTAACATTTGACTGACATTTGGGTTTTTGTTAGGCGATGGGAGTGGCAAAATCTATTCGTCCTTGTTCCGGGTGAAGTAATTGTGGTAATCCGAATTCTTCTTATATTGCATTTTGTTGAAATACACGGTTTTAACAAAAAAAAGTATACATTCAAATGATATCAATTCAATACCACGACCCGTTGAAGATGCGACAAAAAAAACACATATGCGTTACAATACATATAAAAACATAAATGCTATGGTAATCAAATTTACTTCAGTAATAAATTATTTTATTGAAGATTTAATTCGTGAAACAATTATTCCCGAAGTGCTTTATTTGATAACACATCAACGCCTTCGATTAACCGATCACTAATGGAATGGAACATTGACCACACGACTAGCAGATGGATTGACTGCATGCTAAGAGGCAGAGTGGTCTATGCCAATATGCTAGATAAAAACATCGCCATAAGGACCATCAGAGGGTGTCTTCAAGGGGGAGTACTGTCACCACTGCTGTGGAGCTTGGTCGTGGATGATCTCGTCAGATCATTAAACGACAAAGGAATATGGACGCAGGGGTACGCTGATGACATTGTCATCGTAGCTAGGGGAAGTTCCCAGGCGTGGTGGCGGGCATCATGCGTAATGCACTGCGAATGGTGGAGAATGGTGCCTTTCACAAGGACTCTCAGTAATCCATAAAAACAAAGTTGGTTGCCTTTACCAACATGAGAAAACTCAATGACCTAGGCGGCATTAGACTGTTTGGGCAGGAGTTACAATTAACCAAGGAAGTAAAGTATCTGGGTGTTACCCTTGATGCAAAACTGAGCTGGAAAAATCATTTAGTTAACACAACGACCAGAGCCACGCAACTATTCTGGCGCTGCAGGAGAGTTGCTGGCAAAACCTGGGGATTAAAGCCGAAGGTGATCCATTGGCTATATACTGCCGTGATAAGACCAGCGATAACATACGGGGCAGTAGTCTGGTGGAGGAGGACAGAAGTGTCCTCCGCAGCGAAGCTGCTGACCGCTTTGCTGGGTATCACTGGTGCAACTAAGTACAGGGACCGCCTCTTTGGAGACCATTGTGGGCCTCCCTCCGCTGGAACTCTATGTGAGAGCGGAGGCAATGAATGCGATCCTTAGACTGAAAGCCAACAACCTGTGGCATCCCAACTTCAGGGTGGGAGGACACACTTATACTACGGGCACGTTGCTGGACGGGCCATTGCTACAAATGCCCACGGACAGCATGGCACCCGAAATTATCTTCACTGAAAAGGTGAAAATCTCCATACCGAACAGAGACCAGGCGCGTAGTGAGATCACTGCTAACGAAAACTGGTACACGGATGGATCCAAATCCAGCCAGGGGACAGGAGCCGGTATTTGCGGGCCCAGTCCTAATCAAAGGATATTCATAAGCCTGGGGAAACATACAACGGTCTTCCAGGCAGAGGTATTCGCCCTTGCAGCCTGTGCAGAAATGATTGCAAAAGGGGGCTGCATGAGGAGGAAAATTAACATAATGACTGACAGCCAGGCTGTCATTAAGGCAGTCTCAAACCCTGTAACTAGGTCAAAACTAGTTAGGGACTGCAAACAATCCCTCAATGCACTGGCACGAGACAACAGGGTGTCTCTAATTTGGGTGCCGGGACATGAGGATATAAAGGGCAACGTAATCGCTGATGAACTAGCCAAGGAGGGCTCTAAGAGACACTTCATGTGTCCAGAGCCCGTATGTGGGATTACTAAGGATTCCGCAAGAAGGGAGATCTGGACCTGGTTAGATAAAGAAAGTACACAGAAATGGAGGTCGACTGAAGGTCAACTCCATATCAAAACGCTGATAGGAGATGGGGATGGTAGTTTCTCTGATAACCTACTCAAGCGCAGTAAGAAAGAAGTTAAAACCATTACTGGGTTGGTAACTGGACACTGCCCTCTGAAAAAGCATCTATACAACACAGGCCGTGTAAGCGAACCGTGGTGTAGAAGATGCGAGCTACAGGAGGAAACGAGTTCACATGTAATCTGCACATGTGAGGAACTGAAGGTACTCAGGCAGGAATATTTCGGGAGAGATCTATTGGAGCCCTCGAAAGTCCTCAAGTTTCCACTGGGCAAGATACTGGGCTTTATAGAGAACACGAAGCTGCTCGAGTGGAAATAAGAGAATCAATAGGGATGGTACAATGAGCACCAAGCTCAAGTGCCCGGACATCAAGTGCCCACCCTAACCTGAATGAATGAATGAATGCTTTATTTAAATAAAATTTCATTCAAATAATTCTGATCACTTCATTGGACAATCTTCTCATACTAAATAAAGAATAATGTGGAGGGAGTGCAGCTGTACACATGGAGGCAAAGGCACCAAATTTTTGGGAATGCCATCCGTTTAAATTAACAAAACTCCTTTGTTAGATCACTCATTGATCTGTCTACCTATTTTTGCCTAAATCAAGAATAATTAATAGAAACATTATTCAAACAAGTATTCAAATAAAAGAAATGTTCAGTGGTGCCCAGCACTAACCATTCATAATTGCGTTATGTGTTGCATTATACGTTGCGCTGCATATTGCACCTCATGTGCAAAGCAAGGAGGTCTACGTTCGGAGTGAACACACGCACATACGGGTGTCGATAGAAAGTTACCCGATTGCCCGTATAAATCCTCTAGTTGTTTTGACCGAGTAAGAAAAACATACCCATGTATAAAAACTACATGCGCCCGCAAATCATGGAATATTTCAACGCACAGCGATGACGCATATATACATAACTTGTCTGTTCGACACGAACCACAACGCAGCTGTGTTTTCGCAATATTCTACGCATTGGCGGCGTCTTAGATGTAGCTGTTTATTTATATTTGTGCAGTACTCAAATATCTCCGTTCAGGCTTTCATTGAAAAGTAAGAATTGCTAAAATAATTTATATTTTGAATACGTTTTATGCACTGTAACAAGATAAAATATATAATTGTATTACTTGTTTGAATAGGTAATAGTAACACTTTCTTTATTTTTTGTATTTATTAAAAAAAAAAAAAACAAGATAAAACAAGCAGGGATAAAGAGTCACTAACTATTTAAAATAATAAAACAAAAACTTGGTAAGTCTTTATCAATGATTAGAAATAATTTACATATTATTAATATCAAAAGATTGTAATTTTCCACAACAATACATTTGAAAATGATGGTAAGAGTGTTATATCTAGCGGCACGTTAAATTGAAACGATTATCAAAAAAATGTATTAAAACTAATAAGTCCAATCAACGCCGCTACCTCAAGATTTCTATTCCAAATCTTGATGCGACTAGGCCAAAAACAGGGGAACCTCTTTTCACTTATGTTAATTATTAGTTTTCATTGTAATTTAATAAATTTATAAAATTTGTAACCACATAATACTTTCTAGATTTTCATTTGTAAATATGAAGTTCTCTTACATATATGTGAATACAGAACCTCCTTACATAATATTCTCTACTGACTTCGCAAAACTATGTAGGTATGTTGTACATATGTATGTTGATACATATGCAATTTCCTAGGCATAGACCGCGTGTAGGCAACACTGAGTTTTCCGCTTCCCCGCTTCTCCCAACGCGTTTGTCCGTACTTTACTCATATGTATAAGGTTGCACGTTTTGACATACATGTACTGGAAAATTAGAATATAGATGATTATATAGTATATTTTTTGATATGATAAGAATAGCTAAACAATCAATCTTCTAAGGTCGATTCTTGGTTTCTCTCTTCTTGGAGCATTCTAAAATTCCTTCGCATTTTTCATCAGTAAGAAACTATTAGAAAGAAGATCCATTTGGTTTACGTATTCAAAATTGCCCCGTTATTCAAAAAGATGCGCGCGTAAACCGTCTTTCTTTATCTCCCTAGATTCCGACAGGTTTGATTTATGAATGTCCATATTGCGTCGTCGCCTTGTTCTTGTTGTTTTTCTTTTGTTACCGTACGCGGTTGATTTATGTGACGTTAAGTAATTGAGAAAGTAACGCAGTGATATTAACAACAATGGGCGATCGCGCAGAAGGAGTGGGCCTTCCCATTATTATTTATGTACCTTCACTCTTTTTTCGCATTACGTTATAACATATGTAGCGCACTTAAGCGACAATTACATAACGGAATACTCAGGTATGTACCTTCTTTATTTTGAAATTCAATCTTTTTTTATAAAAAAAATGAACATATTTTTTATAAAGAAAGATTGAATAAACTGAACAGTTTATTCAATTTAGCTTTTTGTAAATTATTCCTAAAAAAATCTAAAGTGTAAGCCTATTTCTTTATTAGACATAGCAATATCGACTAATATTCGAGATTCATTAAAGATGTAAATAAAATGAGTATTCGTTATTAGTCGAGATTCGCAATAACGATTGCCGGCTGCTAAAAGCTTTCGGTACTTTTTGCGGTCAGTCCCCAACACAACTAATAACCGAATGTATAACTGTTACCTATGTATGCAACTGCAGCAACTGTTTCGGCAAAAGTAACGAAAGTAACGAAATAACCAAACAAAAAAGTTATCGAAACTAATCAAAGTAATAAAATACGAAAGCAATAAGAGCATCGAAAGGAACCAAACGAAGAAAATAGGGTCCTTTAACAAATTAAATGGTTCATTATTGTGTGATACGATAACGAATACGTAAACTAATTAAACATTAAATTTTCATATTTGAATGTCACATACCTATGTCGGGTATGATTTAATGGATTTAGTTCATGTTACTTTTGACATTTAGTATGTTATTTTTTAATAGCCTAAAACAGAATACCAATTTTCCGCACTGGGGGTAAATGTACAGAAACTTAAGGAAAATGTCGAAATGTTAGAAATTTTCGCAATACAAGTATTTTACGAAAGTATAGGAAAATTTCTGCATATAAATAGCAAGGAAATTATTAATATGTCTTAGGGAAAACTTAAAATTTCTTACATTTTGGAAAATTACAGTCGTAAATATAGTAATTTTCAAGTGATACGGAAATAAGCAAGGCGCGCATGCGTTAACTTTAATGTTCTGGTTCAAGTCAGACTGTCAGATGTAGGAAGAAATGACATGGTGCTCGGCCACATGTGTTCCTGTTTTCTTGTTATTCTAGAACTATTATACTGATTATTAGTAGGAGCTATTAATTCATATTAGAAAAATTTGTTTGCTGTTCTTTTAATGGTTTAAAGTCTGTTGCGCACTCTGCTACAATTTGAACATGGAATATTCGAAACAACTTGCATGCACATTGGAATTAATTCAGCATTATCTGCTAAAAACTCAACCACACACTAAAAAAAATAGGTAATTTTCCTTGGTAGAAATCACTTTCTTTGATAATTTTCTGCATTCAAGGAGGGTAAATATACAAAATGTTTTACGTGAATATTAATGGCAAAATTTCTGTTTCTTAGAAAAAAAAATCTTTAACATTGTAATATTACCAAGAAATAGTATATTTCAAGCCAAGGGAGGAAAGTGCTCTATTGCAGGCCGCGGGCAAATGTAATTGCCCAATGCCTGCAATAGCACTTTCCTCACGTGGTTTGAATAGGTACTATATTTTTTGCCAGCCAGTCCAGTTTTATCTGAATGTCTAAATAAATAAAGACATACCTGTGAGTGACATAAGTAGGCTTAATCTGTCAAATACTTTTTGAGAACTGTCAAGTTAGCGTCGTTTTTAAAATGTTTAATAATAGGTTAATTGAAATTTAATACCTAATAATTTAGTAATTATCTCATAAATGGGATCAGACTGGGTCGAATGTACTGTTGTCATCTATCAATAATGTCACATAGATGTACAGTTTCATCATGTCGATGTCACTTACTTTTTCTCCCTAAGGAGGTAAAGTACAACTTTTCCTCCCTAGGGAGGAAAAGTATAACTTTCTCCCCTCAAATGATGGAGGAAAGTGGACACTGGGAGTTAGCCATTAGTTGATGAGAAAAGAAGCAGTTGTTTTGAGCAATATTAATTAATATAAATTTAAGTAAAAAGGATATTGCTAAAACTAGCGGCTTCTTTCCCAGCAATTATCTTAACATTTACCTATCTGTAAGTACCTACAGTAACGTTTTCGACAAAAGTAACGAATAACTAAAGTATTGAAAGCATCGAAATTATCAAAGTATCGAAATTATAGAATTCATAGTAACGAATACAAACAACGAAAGTAAAGATTAGATACAACTAACGAAATCTTACGTCACTAATGTTTAGTTTCCTGAACATCTTTCGCTATTTCGTTAACAAAACCGCAACAAATTTTATCCTTAATTGATTCTGCACAAAAATTTCCGTCGGTAAAAGCAACACCACATAGCTGTTGTGACGCATGCAGAGAAGTAATTTCATTGTATAATGAAATTTACGAGTGCCCATCTCGTCGCAGTAGTCGCAGCATTCCATCGACATTGTTCCTTCTCGACATACCGCAATGTGTACATTTAATGTTGATATGTACGCAAATAGGGTATGTATATTCCATTTCTTCTTCTTTTGATTCGTATTTGCCATGTAGGTACCTACGTACATTTGCTGAAATTTTCGAAATACTCGGAATTTGAACTCGACTACCTCTGGTCATATCTCTCATTGAGATTGCATAAATACACTTGCTGTCCAGCGTCGTTTGTGTATACAAATGGCACCAGCTTTAAGAGAAAATGGTTCTAATTATTTTAAAGCGCTCGGAATGCATTTCGCCGAGGCTTGAAGAGTTATGGATGGTATGTTAGTTTCTTAACTTTGCAATACCCTTACGAATAGTACACGCGTACGTACATAAAATATCTCAAGTGATATATATCTCGGTTTCTAGATAAGTGGCACATCGAAAACTGGTTTTTAGGTTACAATCGTCTTTTTGATTTTAAGAAAATGCGTTCTTTACTAAGTTTTATACAACACTCTACAAGAGAACCAATAGGATGCGGAAGCGCCACTTTTGCCCAATGGTGCTAAAAGATCAATCTTCCAATAGAGAAGATCAATTGTTAATCAATGGTTAGGTAATGAAACTCGTTCTGTAGCCCTTCAAACCGTTTATCGCTGTATTAGGACTTGTAATTCTATCGACTATATTTTGTGTTCCCATATACGTTTCAACATCGACAACACCGTTTGAAGTGGTGTAGATTGCTAGCACAATGGAGCGAGAATTGTCATAACGTAGCGTTGTGGTTCAGCGATGAATCTAACAAACGCGTGAAAACACCACCATATTTAATTTTCTGTTAAACGACATGTGTACCGGATTGTGGGAATTCTAGTATGAGGTGCCACAGTGGATGGGTGTAGGTCTCAATTGGTATTCATCTGTGGCACAAGGAATGCACAGCGTTACATTGATAAAGTGACGACGACAATATGTAATATAAATATGTTGTCCTATACTTTCTATATTTCTTAAGTTTTGAGTCTTTATTTCGCAAGCAATCAATTATGTCTTTGTTGAACCAAGGAGGATAATATCTGCGTTGACAAAAAGTGGCTTTAAATTTCGGTACCGACATATCAAATACATTGTTCAAAATACTGTAAAACAAATTGCATGCAACATCAACATCTTCAATCGAACTTATCGTTGACCAATCGGTTTTAAGCAAAGTATTATACAATACGTGAAAATTAGCCCTTTTGAAATTAAACACTTCAAGTCGGTTATTCATTCTGAAGTGGCAGGCACACTCTCTAATATAACTAATGTTAAAAAAAATAGCAGGATGATGAGAATCCTCATCAACTGGCGGCGATGGTTCGCGACCCACTTCACAATCAAAGCAGCAGAAAACCAAATCTAGCATATGTCCATAACTATTACACACTATATTAAACTACATTACATTATTAAACTCTTTGAAGTTATTCAACACAGTAGTATACCTATCATTAATATCTAAATTGAAAGAAGGCACATTAAAATCACCTAAAACTACGATTTTATGAGCAACTAAACAATCCATTGTATTAAAAATCTCAAAGAATAACTCAAAATCATTAAATGACAAAGTTGGTGGTATATATAAAGTAAAAAAATGAAATTAACATAATTAGCAGTAGTGAGTTTGACACCAACAACATCTACAGCGGGAACAGCATCAGTAGGCAATGACACATCAAGACGCACACACAGGAAATCAGATTTCACGGCAATCAGAGCATAGCCTCCTCTCGAAAGACCAGTAGCCAAGAAGTTGCGATCTTTCCGAAATACAGCAAAGTGATTCGGAAAGAGTTCACTACTAAGTATGTCATCACCTAGCCAAGTTTCGATTAGCGCAATCACATCACAACTGCTTGATGAAATGGAGTTGTAAAAATCAACAGTTTTCGATCGTAAACCCCGAACATTCTGATAAATGCAGTGAAGGCCGTGGTAATTGGGTGAGGCAGCTAGTTTAAATGAACGATTGTAGACTTCCGTTGCGATATTTGATTTTAAGGTTTTATTCGCCAGCAGCCAGGCGCTCATTCAAAACACGCTACAAATCCCTATATAGTTCCTGCTGTCTGGAGGTCCTATCGTAACTGAAAGTAATGTTATTAAAATCTGGAAAATATATAAATAAAGGAAACAAAAAGGACAAACTCAAAGAGGGAGGTATAAATCTAACTAAGAAGAATATAAGTGGACGGTAATAGGCAATCATCATGTCGAACAAACAGTTAATAAAAGCAGACTGTTTTGATCCAATAAAGACTCGTAATTGTGACGTATGATTGTGTCTAGTTATCGATATCTTGCTATTCACGAAAAAGAATTGCAATGGAAAATTACTCTAGAATCCAAATCCTTCCAAGAGAAACTTATTGTGACCAGGTTAGTAGTACTACAAGATAAGGAGTCTGCGGTATTAAGGTTGATGTGAACCGACTTGCAATAAAACCTTCGAAATTTTCATAAAATTCTTAACGATGGGTTAGTCGAATATGAGTTAGTAATAATAATAATAGTAATATAACTTTATTGCCCCAACAGGTCACAAAATACAGGACAAAAAATAAACAGTGGTAATTCTAAATGATAAATGGACAAGTAAGAGTAAAGTAACATGTGAAGTTATATCTCATTAAATATGCAAAGATGGTATAATAAAATAAAAGTAATAACAAAACAATATTAAATGAAAAGTGAATACAATACCAAAAAAATACAAAGCAGAAGGATATGAAAATAACAAAATTAAGATTTGTTGGCAATGGAGCATATAATAGAGATTTCTGATTTCTGGAGGAAAATGCAAATGCAACGCTTTGAAAAAAAACTCTACATTTAAATTGTTCTAAATCAGTTGTACAGCCGTTTTAAAAAATTTACACCTATATTTTCTCAAAAATATCGAGACTGTATGTTGAATTATAAGGTACAAGCTGCAGATATTGTGTTATTAAAAGTAATGAATCGTTATTCCATTGTAAAAATAAGTTCGAAAATGTGATATTGAGGTGAATAATTTTCCTTTATACTTCATGTTTTATAGAAAGCCTCTTTTCGTTCGATATGCGAAAGAACTACATATTCACTACGCATGTACACGTACTTAAACGTATTTTCTTCCAATTTAGATCATTTTTTGACCGCTAATAGCACGTATTCTACAATATTTACCATAAAAGATAAACACATTTTATAGTTTTTATGCAGATTCTAAGTTGTGTGTAATTCCTTCCATGTTACTTAAGAACTTTTATTATTAAATCACGGATAGTGCTTTGTAAAAAGAAATAGTTCGTAAAACAAAGCATCACCTATTATGAGGTTATGACCTAAACTCACGCACGCTCACTCATAATTAATCATAATGAGGACTTTTAAAATTTACCTTTCGACGACTTGCTTATGAAGTTCTTGCCAATCTTCGGGATCTTCCTCAGTTCCCAGGTTGGGATTTACTTCTCGCAAACGTACGCCTGACACGCTTACGGCCGACCAAACTGGTACTGTAAAAAAAAAAAAAAGATTTGCAATGCACTTATGTATAATCCAAAAAAAAGATGTCATTTTAGGTATTTAATAATAAAAATACTTTCACTGTTGTACAATTGAATTAATTCTTAAAAAAAAGAATATTTCTGCGTAGATTAAATGGTTGAGTTAATTAAACACAAAAGTAAGCTCTCTCATCAGTACATGGACATCGTATATGATAAATGCTTACAATATATACTTATTTTCTTTTTATTTTTTTAGTTTTTTAGCTCTTTTGTAACAAACTGCCATTTATTGTGTATGAAACACAAGTACTGATTTAAATAAGATAACAATATACATCATTTCTGCTCATATAAAACATTATTTTTTTTCCATATGTGAAAGATCTTTTTCTTATAATGCATTTATAAAAAGTACAACACTTTATCAGTTCATCTGAAATATAGTTCTATTCGCCAATTTAGAATAAAGCTTCGATTACTGTTAATGTCCGAATCTGAAAGCGATTGTTGTGTGCTAGTTATATCTATATGTGGTATATTTTTATATTTTGTTTTGTTTTGTAGTTTGTAGGCATTATCTTAATTAAGAATTTGTTATATTTTCAGGGTTAGACAAAATTAGTTTAAACTGGGTCTCGCCCTGAGATTATGATTGATTGATTATTATATCTGTTCATCTTTTTATTATTTTTTTATTTTTATTTAAAATTTGTTATGTATGTTAGTGGTACAGATAGGATCTTTTTATACTACGCGTTTAAAATATTTTCATTCATGTATACCTATTAGCACCCATTAGAAACAAAACCTTTGAACTTTTGTTACCGATCTACAAAACTTAGGTAATATTTTTTTTATTGTACCTTGTATTTTTTTCTTATGATTGGATTCTCATTCAATTTCACATTTTTCACATTTTTAGGGGAAACTCGGGTAAAATGAAGACCCTAAACCGTGAATTTTAATTCCAGATATAATTTTTAAGTAGCCGTGGCATATTTTCGTTGTCAAAGAATTTGAAAATTTTGACATTAAATATTTTCTTTATACATTTGGGAATTGTAAACTGAAAGAAAAAAAAGAAAAAGAAAAAACTACCCGTCCAGTTAGGTGAGAGAAAAGACGCTATAACGTCGGCCATTATCGCAATACCTTCTCTCTCACTCAAACTGGACGGGTAGTTTTTTTTCTTTGGGTATATATAAACACACCTTGATATATTTCTAATATATTTTGTAGTGATAGAAATAAATTTTGTCACTATTGTTGCTATTAAAGTTATTATATTTAACAGTGATACATCAGTTTTTAAATAAAACTGTCTTCTAATGATTTCTCTTATAAAATACACAACAAGTTATAATACTTACATTTACATTTAGAATTTCAAATTACAGTTTGATTTCATTTATTTCAATTTTTTGAAACCATTTCTGTACCCATTAGATCATGACAGAGAGATACTGAGGTTATAATTTCTTATATTGTAAGTATTTAATTAAAAAAAAAAATGTATAGATAATTTAGCATATTATTTACTTCCTCCAATTAGTTAATTCAGAATGTAAAAATACTTCCACCAAGTAGCAGTAAACTTTTTGCGTGTTCACATTTTACCTCTTTTTTACGATATTAAAACCGCAAATAAAAGTAACTTACAGGGGTATATTGCCGCTAGCTGAAAAATATGAGGTATGCTCGTTTTGCCACTAGCGTCACGCAGGGAAACGCAGCTGTAAGCATTTCTGTTGGATTTGATTTGCCATTACTGCTATGATGCTGCAGGGCTAATTTAGATTCCGGAATTTACAATTTGCCCCAAGTTGTTAGATAGCGTCGATAATCTTGCATCTTGGTAGGGAGTAGATTTTTGCCGTAGTAATGGTAATTGTGCATTATTTATTTTCATATATTTAGGGTGCGCTCTGTATTTGTAGTTCGTTTGTTTGTTGAGTTTTGTTTTATATTAAAGATATTTTATTTCTGTTTTATAACATATGTTTTGCTCTTTACCGGATATTCTTGCTTATACTTGACGTTATCTAAATTGGTATTATCATGCCTTTGTTATTTCCTTAAATTACCTTTTCCGTGGCCCTCTTGTATGTCATAGTCAGCACGACAGGCCCTGTGCTGTGAAGTTGTGTATCTCCGTTTTGTTCTACTGATTTCTATTACTTAGCTCTGTTTTTCCTTTCGATTTTTTACATTAAACACATACACCTTTTTTTTAATTATTGCTTTTAAAATGAAGGCAAACCGGTCACAGGCGCATAAAGTGAGACCTATGAATACAATTGATGCGAATTAGAGTAATCATAGTTACATTACCATTATCAGCGGTGGCGAAGAAACCGATGACCACGATGAGATCGACTTACTTGGTGACTTGTGACGGAATAAATTGACTGTGCTGGTTTTGAGATAGTTAATTTAAAGAAAGAAGAAACTAAACTGTAAAGTAAGATACATAAGATTGAAGATAAGCTTGATGGAAAACAAGTTATTGTTGAAAATCTTCATAAAACAATTGAAAAGCTTACGACAAGCCTAAATCAACGAAGAACAATGTGCAATGTGGGGACACAGCATATATAAAGAGTCATCTCAAACGTCCTACACAGCTCAGAATCAATATATACAAACCAATAATCACACATTAGATAAACCGAACCCATTGCTTGGAAAGGTTCCTGACAAAAGTTCTCCCCCAGCTGAAGCTATCCGTGCACCGGTTCCTGGTCGAAGAAAGGGTGCCAAGAAGCATGACATCACCTGTAGAATATTGTTTTTAGGGGAAAATCACTTTCGTCATATGACCGAAGAAGCTTTTAACATCTTTGGTTCTTCGTTTTTTAACTTTAACTATCTTTAAACCAAATACACGATTAGTAGGCGTAATAACAAATTCAAAACAATTAACAAAAACGTTTACTACTTTACTTATTTTTGTGCGGCGGTACTAATACTATTCTTTGCGACCTAAAACTCAAACATGATCATATTTTACGTAGATTAAAATCAGTTACTAATACAAATTTGATATATTTAAGCGTACCGTATTGGCCACAGAAAGCAATTTATTAATAACTTTGTTTACGATTTTAACTGTAATATGTATTCGATAATTAACTCATGTAATTACCAATCTATATTTTTCCTTGGTGTTAATAAACTGGAAATAGTAAATAAACATTTCGGAACTACACTTTAAGAAGGTAGTGAATCCTGCGATACCTGTTATCATTTGTGTAAAATTTTTCTTGTCATAGTACGGCCAATGATTTTAATTTTAATTATATTAAATGTTTAAAGTAATATTTTGATTGTTCGAAAGAAAGCAGTAACCAATCGCAAGTGGATATATTTAGTTCAAATAAAGTTTCTTCAGGTGAAATAAATTATTTAGAAAACTTCATTGCAAAAAAGAATATTATTTTGCCAAATGCGGTATTCAATTTGGATAAATATTACTTAAAATGAATTACAAACTAAATAATTTTCTCTTATTGTTAGTTACTAATACAAGTATAAATAATAATAATAAACAAGTATTCACCTAAAAATGTAAAACAGACAACAAAGTACTTCTGGCTAACTTTTCATAAATATTTAATGATTATATTTACTGAAAACAAAGTACATTTGATATAACTAACTCAATATTTATTGTATCTACGTTGTAACATTATCAACTCTCATAATTTACCCTGAACTGGGCAGGCTTATTGGCAGCGAACAAAACGAAAGATTCCATTTGACCGAAACACCCAGTACAACCATAATAGAAACCACCATACTGCGTGTGTGTCAGATATTTATGTTTTACTTTTATAACTTTATTTCGACTGAAGGTGTTTTAATGATTTCATCTTTCGCTGACAGTGGTAGGTACAAACCCATAAGTATCTTCCTGGTGCGTTTGGCCTCGACGAAAATTTGTGGATAAGGGGCCGGTTTTCCAGTAGTATTATAAAAAGGTTAGTGGACATTTTAATAGGTATCAAGCAGAGGCAATATTTAAGATCGGATAGAAATATTTATTGAGCGGTCGAGATATATAGTTTTACGAGATACATTAAACCAGACTACAGAATTTATTGTGTCATTGAAAAAATATATGGAGTAATAGCATCATTTTAAAGGCATCTACACGTAATTGAGCAAATACTAAAAACCTATAACTAAAGGACGTAAAAGAATATGGATTTTGCGATTATCGTATAGTTTAGCTGCATCGGAATCGTTAAGTAGTAACTTTATAGAATTCAGCAAGAAAAAAGCACTATTACAGCCGTAAAACCTCAGAATCCATTGATATTCTTAAACATCCTAGTAACCTGAACTGTGAAGATGGTTATATAGTACAGAGTACCCGGAAGTCCTCCTTCTTTCCCAAAACAACCCGATCACAACCTTCACGCTTCTCTGAATCGTAATCGTCACGACCCACTGATTTCTAATCATTACTCCTGCATAAACCCATCCCCGTGTGTTTCAGTTTTAGATCAGCAGCATTCATGAATACCTTAGTTGCTATTTTACAGTTATACAAAGTTTCTCACAAAATGTACCATTCCACAAAATACGTATTTGTATTCCCGACACAGAACTGTTAACGCTTCCTTAATAAATTATTCGTTTTTAAGTTTCTGTAAACATTTACAAGTGTCAAAATTTTACAACTCTGACACACTATTTTTTTTTTCTCATTTAAAATACATGTGTGAAATTTCTATTGACACTATATAAAAAAAACGGCGTTTGTACGGTGAGTTTAACAGAACGATATGTAACATAAGATGTGTGTTTGGAATGTCGTATTCAAAAAAATGTATTTAACATATCACGCTTTCCCTCTTTGGTGTGTAATAAAAAAAACCTGTTATTGTTGAGTCATTTATTTCTATTCTGCTTTAACATACATACGTACATACGTTTACCTACTTAGGGCTATTGACAATTCCTTCTCTTGCACTAGTCACTTCAAACCCGGTATTTACTCTTATTTATTCTTGTGTCATTCTTATCTGACATCTAGATTATTATAAGCTCCTTTGTCAATGGAACGACTTGCGACCGTATCTGCCCTGAAAAATTACCGCTCGCTCATCTAAGCCCATTTGATTTTGGCGGTAGTATGTTACCGGCGATTATTGAATAACAATCTCACTCGAACTAGGTTGCTCCGGTTCGTCTTTAGGCTTGTCAGACGACTTACTAACAACGATTTATCATTGATTCTTTAATATGCATTTTGTATGATTATAATAAGGCCAACAATGGATTATAAAAACGTACATTTACATCCGATATAACAGTATACCTTAACTATTATTTATTAATACATTCAGTCGGTTAAATATGCAAATCAGAGAGATGGTAGATTGCTAGATACCTATTACTCGTTTATGTAAATGAAATATTGAACTGTCGTCTCGATATCTTTAGGGATTCTTATATTTTTGTCTTAATTCCAAGATATATGTGTTAAGGAAATGTAGATATGTGATTTCATTCATTGATTAAGACCTGCATTGTGATGATAAGTTACTTACTTTAAATATATAAGTTATCTGTTTGTTTATAAGAGAATGCTTTTTCTTAGCCGTTTTTAGATTTAAATTTATAGAACTTTTCTCTTGATACCTGAGCTATTAATATTGGGCTGAGATTATAAATAAAATAACGGCTTTACCTTTCAACATTTTTTTTGTCTTTTTCAGATCAAAAAGTAATTGCACACAAGGGTCTGCAACCTAATTATAATTTATTTTGTTATTTTATTTTCTTCTTTTTAATTCTTTTTATTAAATTGTTCAGCTATTCAATCTAATAAAAAAATTAGAAGGAATAGTAAAATCATAAAGTTTACTTGATGGGGAACATTTTATAAACCGAAATTATTTAATTAGTGGTAATGTATATGTTGACTTGAAGTATCTTTAGTAAGTTATGCTCTTTGAGGCTTTCTGCATTTTTCAAACTAACATTTGGGAAGGGAACACTAGAGGATTAAACCTTATAGATATACAAGATGTAACTATTATAATTTATAAGTTTGGTTAGATATTAACTACACGACATATAGAAGTACACCTGAAAGAAAAAGTGACCAAACGATAGAAGCCTAAGCAAGTGAGAGAAAAGATATCGGCCCCCTTACATGACTAGGGACCGATACTTTCTCTCTTGCTTGCTCAGGTTCAAATCATACGGATATTTTTTCTTCAAGCTTACAAATTCGCCGAAAACTAATTTTATCATTTAAAAAAAAAAAAAAACGAAAATTTAGGGTCCAGTAATTATTTAGTCCGGAGCTGATACAAGGAAACATTATATAATACCTACTAAACGCGGCAAATATTACATATGAATACATTGGCATTCTATCACTAAAAGTATTATTCTAACCCCGTATGCTCATATCTAAGAGTTTAAATTATTTTCCGAACTTTACGGAAACAAATTGAGGTCTGTAAGCCAGTATGTTCGTATAAAAATAGCAATACCTAATAAGACATTTCATACTTTCCCTTTTTACAAAAGGAATGTGTACCTTATTTCTGAAGAACATTCTACAAAGTAAATATTGTTTTAATATCTCATAAGACATTGCAGTTTCTTTGGATATACGAATTCAATGGTTATAAAAAAAAGTACCTAAATATTTTTATTTTGCATTTGCTGGATGGGTTTGGTACGATTCGGCGCTGGCCGAACCGGCGCCGGCTGTTTCGGCGTTGTCCGTTTCGGTGCCTTAAAAAAAGACAAACCTTAATTGAAACATGTACCTGTTTCCGTAGAAAATTTAATTCCGATTTTCAACATGAATACAACATTTTTCTTGTCTATAAGTCTTGTTTATATTATATTTGTACTTTTTAATTGAGGCGAGTCGGATAGTTCCGTTTGATTGAACTACGCTTCGGGGTGAGATTTCCAGTAGCAATGCTTATAGGGAACTCAGGAAGTCGGGATAACCTGGGATGTTGGTACAACAAATAATTACGGGACAAGAACCTCCAAAAAAACTTAAAAAGTATCTGCAGTTCGATGAAAGAATTTTAAGGTTAGTGTGAGATTTTGGAAATAGAAATATTTCAGATTTTTTGAGGGAAATTTCGAAACGATGTATAACTAGATATTAAAAGAAATTGTTATTGTATTCTTGTTGTTTACAGCTTGTAGTTTGCTATAGGCAAGTAATATGTATAATTTGGTAAATTTCTTGTCCGTTTGGTTAATATACTGGGTGAGTTTTTTATCTTGAGACAACGGAATATCTCTAAAACACTGCATCAAATCAAAAAAAGGTCTTAATAAGATTTGTTATAATGTAGGGGGCTCACTAAATGGTACCGAACTCGATCCCCCCCCTCCCCTCAGAGTAAGAGGGGGCAACTTTGAAATCTTAAATGGGAACCCCCATTTAGTATCGCAGATTCGGATTCTACGCCATCAAGTATGTAGTTTTTATTTGAAACTTTTTTTTCGATTCGTAACAGATTGGGAAAGTCTCCAAGTAACACTGGAAGTCCGTTCTGCAAGATGTTTCGATATTTTTCACCATTTAAGTTTCCATCTATGAAATATGAACCAATAAGGTTATTGCCAATTATACCACATCAAACATTTGCGTTTCAAGGATGTTGATGTTTAACTTGACGCAACCAATGGGGATTTTCGATACTCCAGTAATGCATGTGCATACATTTACCGTACCGTGATTTGTGAACGTCTCGTCAGAAAATAATACTCGAGCAAAAAAATTGGGATTATTTATCCGTTGAGGCACTCATTGACAAAATCGCACTCGATTTTGAACATCATTGCCATGAAGTTCTTGATGTATGGAAACTCTAAATGAATGATATTTCCTACGCTTCAATATTTGGCAGATAGAGGACTGAAAAATTCCTGATCAGCGAATTATTTCTCTATTACTTCTCTACTAATGTGCGGATTATTAGCTACTGCAGCTAATACCGCAATTTCATTATTTTCTCCAGCAATTGTTTTTCGGCGATTACGTTTTCTTGGCTGTACAGTTCCTTCCCTAGAGAACTGTTGAACGACTCGGTAAAAAGAAGCTCGCGATCGCACCTTGTCTGGAAAACGTTGTGAATAAAGATTAATAGCATCATCGATATTCCTACCACTTTCTCCATAGATGTAAATCATTTCAATTCTCTCTTGTAATGTTATAACCTCCATTACTGTTCAAATATTCAACACTAACTAATTTGTACTGGATTAATAATTAACAATCTAAATGGGGATCGGATAATATGTAAGTATTCACAGCTTGCCATAAAGTACGGTTTTGTATCGTTGAATAGCATTCCAATTGCGAATAAATAAATGTATTTGAAATGTTAGTTTATGTTAAAATAAAAAAAAAACACAAAATCATGTTTGCTTGCTTCTCTTTTTTGTGTGTTTTCTAGGCGTTCACAATCATTTTTGCGATTACAGCGCAATCTGTTACGAATCGAAAAAAAAGTTTCAAACAAAAACTACATACTTGATGGCGTAGAATCCGAATCTGCAATACAAAATGGGGGTTCCCATTTAAGATTTCAAAGTTGACCCCCCTCCCTCTCTGGGGGGGGGGAGGGAGTGAGGTGGGGGATCGAGTTCGGCACCATTCAGTGAGCCCCCTACATTATAACAAATCTTATTAACATCTTTTTTTTTATTTGATGCAGTGCTTTAAAGGTATTCCGTTGTCTCAAGATAAAAAACTCATCCTTATATAATTTCAAGATAATGTAATATGTATTATATTGGCGCATTATAGTTTTGTGAAAAGTTTGTCGGTACTGTACAAATATAGATATTAATATGATATGTCTATGTTGTCTGGAATAGACTTGAGTAACATTTTAAGACATCAATTGTAATAATCTCTATTTCATTGCGTATACGATACAAACTATAGAAAGTTAGAAATACATAAAGGTATCATTTAGTGAATAAAAATTCAAAATTCAATTCAAATTTGTTTTCTCTTCAAGGCAAGGTATTTTAAAGCTTACAACCTAAATATTGAATACTTTTTTAAAGTACTTGCTATTTATGCATTGGTGATACAGGTGGTTAGTCAATGTAATATTAGGTATAAAGATGCTGATCACCAACAAAATTGCTTTAACGTGTATGAACGTAGTACTACTAAGATATTTATAAAGGTCAAGGAAGGTTAATAATTATATAGATTTTAAATATATATCTTTTTCTTCTATTTATTAATAAATACAAATGCCGTTGATGGTTGTTTATGGCTTTTTTAAGAGGAGTTTCAGTTTTTGTTGTATTTATTTTACCTTAGCGTACGAACATGAGTTAGATTTCCACGTAGGTATATATATATATTTTCACATTAATTGTTCAGAGTAGTATCTTCAATTTGTATGTACGGGCAATCATTGCCCAATCATTACCTTTAAAATTCTTTCTGATTTTATTAAAATCTCATTAAGACGGGTAATTATTTTTAACACCTTTAATAACGACGTTTTATTTGGATTGTTTAATGGTAACTTTTTCTTATATTATTACTCCTCTTATTACTCCATTAAACTGTTTAATTAAATATATTTTTTTAGCTTGAGAAACTTAAAGATTTAGACGAAACGTCGCGCTTAATAATTAATAATTTGAAACCGATATGTGCTCAATTTTTGGCCATTTATCCTTGATTTTAATCCATATTATTTACTGAGCAATAATACAAGAATACATTGCGTCTTGATTTCAACGAAATCTTTGTCAAATGTTAAATAAATATGATTTCTTTATGCTCATAGAAATTTAAAAGAAATATATAAAGAATTTTTTTTATAATTATGCCTGCTTACGGCTGACGATTGAGTTATGTGTAAACGCAAGATATATTTGAAATTTAGCAACGGCGCCGAATCGGTCCGCGCCGAAACGGCGGCGCCGATTCAGCCGCACAGAAACGGCCGCGCCGAAATGAGCCATCCCCTGCTGGATGGACAGATTGTTTTTAATAAACACTGAAATGTGTGGTTCAGTGGATTTATTTATTTAAATCACATATTGTGAATTGAGTGTAATTACACTGATATAAATATAGAAGTGAAAACTTAAAATACATCTTTTTACCATACACTTTTTTAATTAATTTTAGTTTTTCTGCTCAATGGTTACAGGTAAACCTCCTGTCTATTAAGATTGCTAGATCACTTATGATTACATCAATTACATATTAAGGTGCAGCCACACGCTCGGAGTTCGCCGAACTCCGAATGTTCGGCAACTACCGAATCGTGTGGACGGGATCGTCCACACAATTCGGGGTTTGCCGAACTCCGAGCAGATACGGGAAAAAATGATTAAAGATTAATTTTCATAAAACTTAATCTTTAATTTACTTGAAATGCATCAATTTAATGTAATAATGAATACTAAAATTACACTCATATCAATGTCAAAAAAAAAAACGTTGAATTGTTTATTATCTTTGGCAAAGCTGTCAATTTCATCATACGACATAGTAGTTTCAGTAAATAAATTTGTATCTGTTACCCGCTGTCATATGTAACAGTTATTAAAAACTGTAGGTAGAATAGTATGACTAGTAAGAGACGAGCTCACTAGACAGCTGTCAACAGCTTTCCTCTCACTCTAAATACCTTCCCGAATGTGTGGAGGGGTGCACGAACTCCGTCTAGCCAAACATTCGTACACGTTGACGTGCGCCATTTTCCAATGCAGATCGGGAATAGGCAAACAGTTCGCCGAACTCCGAACTGCTCGTCCACACGACTAGAAGTTCGCCAAACTAGTGCTCGGAGTTCGGCGAACTCCGAGCGTGTGGACGCACCTTTACTTTATTATATTGAATTCTGTTGCACTCTGTATATTTTCTACACAAACACAATTGACAACCGTGTATGTATCTCCCATAAACTTCGTACTGTAAAGATTGAGCAGAGTGGAATATACCTATTCTATATCTATATCTGTAAAATATATATTTAGTTTATAATAATGATAGAGTCTTTGCATATTTTGCAGTTTCTTTCTAACGTATAAACAATGTATTCTCTAATATTCAAGAAATATGTCTATTATATATTTTCCTTCTTAGAGAAATTTTAAATTTCACAAGCTCCACGTAACGATGCATGTATCATAAATCATAAGTAGTGTACCTAAGTTTCGTTATTTCCTACCGTAAGGAAGTGAAAGATCCAGCTACAGAGTACATAAAATGCAATTTATGTAAAAAAAAATGCGTATGGCATCAAAATTAAATTCGCAGTTACTTTTTCAGATAACTTTTTTGGATATCATGTTATTCAATCTCACTTTTCGCTGCTTCATGGAATACTTTTTGAATTTGTCGCCATACTTGTGGTCACCTGACGTGTCAAAATAACTTTTGAGGTTCGTAGACGTGTTGAATTTATTTCCATAAAAAGAATTTATCCTAGTTTCATAATAAAAGAATATCTTATATGTTGCAGCCCTTGTGCTGGTCACCTTTCAAAAAGACTATTCAGAAGAATAGCCAAGGTGGTTGTCAACTTTTAGAATACAGATTTTATGCTGCTTTTTCTTAGAAACGAATGAATATTTTTAAATGTCCTTTTTTATATTTCGTTCTAAAGAGCAGGATTTTTTAAAATTTGAATCTAATTATATTTCATGACAAAGCGAATATTGCGAAATAACTTTGGTACATTTTTACACGGGTTTTTTCTCTGGTTTTAGTTATTTTTTTTTTCAAAAAACCTCCGGAGAGAACGCTCAGTCACTATTACTTGAACTGTATAAAACAATTACCTTGGTTCGTTCACTTATTTTTGAGAAAAAGACATATGAATCCGCGAACGTATTTTCAAACCAAGCGGTTTTCTGTCTCCATTTGAATTTGATCGAATACCCGCAATCTATTTAGTTTCTTAGAAATGATCCAAGAGACAAAACTATTATATGGGCATTAGTAAGTATAGTTTCAATCAGTTTTCAAAATTCTAATTTACAAAAAAAATTAATTAATTGTTTAGTACTAATTTGATATAAAAAAGATATCTTCAAACTGTGGTAATCAAACAAAAATGATAAATAAATAATTAGGTTGGACAGTCAGAAAGATATAATGTAAATTTCTGTCAAAAAATCCTTTTCAAATGCGTCTGGTTGTGAATTATACGATGTTTTGTGTTCATTAGAGATGATTCTTTGTTCAAGACACTTCTAAAGTGATTAATTTTTGATTGGGGATAAATTAAAAATGCAAAAAAAAACAAAAACATTAAGAAGCTACATGTATTTTTTAAAATTTAGTAGAGTATAGTCTATGCATTCCGTATTCATTAACACAGTTAAATCAGCGAAGTCTCCGTTTAACCAACATTGTGGTAGACTTAATATTTATAGCCGTGTTTCAAACATTAGTCAACTCTGTATAATTTTAGAAATAAATATACATACAGATCAAAAAAATAGAGAAGGAGAAACTTCTCACAAACACATAACCAAATATTGACAGGCCAGTAAAGTCAACTGCAAATATTGGCTTTGCGGCCCTCTATCTCGAGACACTAAGGAAAGTTCGGTATCCATTGTGAGTAGTTTTTAACACGTTGACCGAAGGAAATACTCAAATACTTCGTATTTAATGCGTTAGTCGACATCTGTGGCTTGCACCTTGATATTTATTTTGTTGATGCCTAACATATACTTATACTATTGACTGATAATCCATTAGACAAGGTCAGTGTTGTTTTATATAGCGTGACGATGAAGTTCGGAAAAAACTTCATAATTGCGTTATTTAAGGTTTCCGGAAAGGTGGTTGGACACGTCGATTTTAGTTTGTTAAAGCCAACTTATGATGTAATACATATCATAACATTACATATTGACATAATAGGCAACTCCATTTTTTTCTTGTTTTTTATAGATCTTCTTACCATTTCAGCAATGATATAAAAAATTGATACCTTAGATAACAATTTTTTTGAGAAAATAACACATTCCCTTTAAAAAATGAACATCTAATGCTAATGGAAAAACTAATATTAAAACTAAAAAAAAATAAAATTTATCGCAACAGTTCGAATTGTTCTCCACCAACCATTTGGTAACATACAGTCGCGAGCAAATATTATAGGCACCTTTGACAAAACTAATGGATTTCATGCTTCTTGCATTTTTTTGTGACAGTTATTTCAACGTTTATATAATCGTCTTTATGGTTATAATAGTCTTTATAGATACCTTTTGTAAATGTATTATTTTTTTGTCATATATTTTCAAGTCTTCGAGATGTCACTTTCCCCCTCCCATCTAAAAAGTATTATAGCTCTACTAAAAACACCCTAATATGCAACAAATTAATAAGATCCCTTAAAATACTACATATTTATAATGTATTACCAACAAGTTTTTATTTTCTCATTTCTTACTGTGATATTCGCCCAAAATTTAGGGTGCCTATAACATTTGCTCGCGACTGTATGTAATAACAACTGATAGCTGACCCATTTATTATATTTTTGTTATTAATTAATATTTAAAAATCACAGGGAAATTATTTAATTAAAGTAGGAATATTTCAATTATTATGGTGGAGCACGGAGTTTATTGTAATTGTTTAACTTTTCTTAAATAAAATGGGGCTGCCCAGCAAGCAAAGAAATGCTAAAACTTCGAAAGTCGTTGATGTAACTTTTTCTCTTTCAGTTTGGAAGATTTCTAGATCTGTTGTATACTTAAATAAATATTAAAGCGGATGTTGTATTCTCTGGCTTTGTATTCTTATATATTTGCATTTTAAATATAACAACACTTGTTTAACTTTACACAATACTTGAGTTGCCCTCGAACTGCCATTGCAGTCCAAATTCATATAGAAGATTAATAAAATATTTTTCTAATTCGATGTTACAATGAAGCCATAAACACATCCGACGGAGTACCTTTATGAGTTATAAACGCACTAATGCGTTAACAGGTTTATAAAGACTTTTTACCGGAATATCTTAAAGTTAAAAAGGGACGATTAATGTGCAAATTAGGGAAAATACCATAAAGAATACGTGTCATGAAGCCTTTCTATACTCGTCGTTTGAAAAACTGCTCCTATGAAACTAGTTCGTTATTATACTATTATCTAATATTTATTTATAAAATGTTCATACCTATGAAGGTCTTAATAGTTATTTAAGATATAAGTGTAAAAACTAATTCTTTATTGAAATAAAGACACTTTTTAGACGTGTATCCCACAATGATGTGTCTATACGATCATATCAATCTTCGTAGTAAATGGTCAATTTTTATGAATATTGGTAGAACTATATCCATCTCTTATAAATATCACTTTAACCGCTCTATGATTATTATAATATAGTCTGTCCATAGAGATAACGATTTGACTAACGAGCAGCCGAGAAATTATGCAAATAAAGTAAAGGGCCGTATTGGAAGAAATTGGATTTCATTTAATAGCGGTTTACAATTTAAATCTTATTATTCAAATGTAAACAATTAAATTTAGATAAATGATTTACAGATCTTATATTTTAATTTTATCAAAGAGAGTGTTGTATATAATGGTGTTTTAAATATTGATACTCCTTTCGTTCAACTAATTTGTTCAAATCTACATATATAAGAAGGTAGTAAATAAGAAAATATAGTTGAAAGACAGTTGTCACAAAGTGTATATCTTTAAATTTATGAAACAAAAACATATGGGGATCGTGGACTACCAATGATCATTCAAAAAACGATGTGAATTCATCGAATGCCACAGTACTTCTTCGGTAAGTGAAAGTAATGATGCGATAGAAGACGGTGTCAAGAAATCATTGAAGCACTGAAACACAGCAGATAATCCTGATGTATACAACAATTTGGAGAATGAGAATTATGGGACTAATACACAGCCAATTGTTAGAACTTCGAAATTGGGAGTGTCTTACGGAACAGGGCAAAAAATCGTTCACATAGTAAAAAAAAATTGTGATATTACAACAAAATGACTGCATTATTTTACAGTATCCTTACGATTAAACGATTCTACAAAATATAATAATAATTCATGCCTTAGCATCCCCCAACAGCTTTCGCCAATTACAAGGGGCCATGAGTTATTATTACGCCTGCGCCCATGGAGCGACTTAAGATGCTCGTCTTTCAGCATTCGCCGAGAAGTGAGGAAAATCATGAAAACCTCACTCTGAGAGCAGTCCGTCGCGCGCGAACCGAGGACCTCACGACTGATAGGCCTCACGCGTGCAAGCCACTCGACCATCAGCCGCGTTTAAAAGCAATGAAAGGAGGAAAATAATAAATCGCCTACCTCCATACTACTGTATTTTCAACCCCGTAGAGTTGATTTGGAGTTTACTAAAGCAACACCGCTTCCACATTTAGCGAAACAATAAAGATGATCTAAGAAGCTATATTATTAATAACACGGATACTTTGTGGGCAACATGTAATCGATATAGAAGACGAGTATTTAGAGCATGTAAACTGCATACCAAAATTTATAATAATGTGGATGACGATGAAAGTAGTGATTTTGATGACTAAAGCAATATTAATGCTAAAGAACTGGATATGTTACGGCATGATATTTAGATAGTTAGTAGGGTAGCACGTGTTTATGAATGAATAATTCATGCTCTTTAGTGGTCGGAATTAGTGTTAAACTACAAATATAGATTATAATATACATCTTTAATTTAATTACTCTTGGTTAGAATAATTAGGATTAAGTTATTGTTAAGTATTAGAATAGGACTGCTGTTGTATTGTTTGTTTTTAGGTCATTACTTCTTTCCTCTTTCAACTTCCAATGTGTGAAAAATGGAGCAGCTACGCGAGGACGGCAAAGCTGTCAGAATTTAAGAAAAACGCGGAGGCTGCTTCTTCAGTATTCAAATGGATAATAATAATTTACGGCTATTAGTAATAATAAGACTTCTTCCCAGATCCTCCCGGAGTAAGGTTTTCCCTTATATTATCCTTTTATATAAATATATTATATATAATCAATGTCCTTGGCGAATACTGGGAGATAATGAAAGTCGTTCCATGGGCGCATTTAATAATAACTAATAGCTGACCGATTTACAGTAGAGTCGCGATTATGTGAACTAATCACCTTTCATATATTTCAACATTTCACAAAAGTAGTATTCATATGGTCGCGAAGCTACTGTATTATATTTTTGTTATTAAGAATCATAATATAATTAATTAGTTAGAGTAGGAACACTTCCAATTGTTATGGAAACCATATAGTACTTAGAATAGGTAGCCTCGTGTAGTACCTTTTAGGGGTTGGAATGATTTGTAACAATTTAGTTTTCATAAATAAAATATATAACCATGTATTTAGCTAGTTTTCTTTGCTTATGCAATTCTCATTTTCTTTATTTGATTTATATTTAGTTAATTTTAATTTTGAAAAATAATGTTTTGGTGGCAGTTTTTTTAGTTGCATTCTTTCCTATTTTTACTGGATATGTACGTATGTTTTCCTGTACTTGGTCTATCACCTGTTGGAAAATAAATTGCTATTACTACAATACTGGCGGGTACTTTTAGCCGATAAGGTATAATTACAATTAGGAAAGCACTAATCATAGTATTTAAGTTAACTTTAATGTAAAACACGTATTTACCTTAAAAATGTAAGTACATATGTATGCATATTAATATATTTTAAAATCGACGTAAATGTTTCTTATAATAGACATTTAGTATAATTATCTTTGTGACTACGTCCCTGGAAGGATTGATAAAGATTTCTTCTTTTCGAATGCTACTGAATAAGTCAAATCGTTATATCTATCGACAGACTATTTCATAGACTGCCATATCACTACTACGAATGCTGCAAATTCTGATTGAAAATCGTATTAATTGTAAAGCGAAGGTAATGTACGTATTTATACAACTGAATAAATATTAATGTTCCTACAGATATTTACTTTTTGTCTTTTATTTGAAATCGTGTTATAAAACCCGTGCAACTTTCATTGCATGAGTAAAAAAAAATGCCATACCTTCCACACTATAAATCATGCAAAGAACTGTTACTTTTTTCATGGTTGTCGATAAAAAAATTTAATTCCAGGAATATAACGAAACTATCTAATCTACGTAATATACTTATATGTACCTGATTTTCGGCCGTGTTCTCCAATAACAAACGCTTGGCATGAATCTGCTTCTACTTCCAATCTTTGAGCAATAAGGTACCTAAGCCTGGCGGACTCCAATATAGTCCCAGATCCTATAACTCTATAAGGTGGAAACCCACTTAGCTTCCATGCAACGTATGTCATGATGTCAACTAAAATAGGAGCAAATTTTAAAAATTAACAAAAAAATGACGATTTGCAAAAATGCTAAATTATATATTAACTACCTGGATGGGAGCAAATTATCAGGATGCTATTTGGGCTATGTTTTACCAGTTGTGGTATAATTTCTTTAAATATGTCGGTATTTTGTCTAGCTGCAAGTTCTTTATTGTCGCCAACCACTGTCGTTCCGGCAGTTACAATGCAGATTTTCGAATCCGCCGAGCTGGCATAATCTGAAGCATAGGAAGTAGAACTTGTAGGTGTTTGGTGAATAATATTAATAGAGACCTTATTTGTTTAGTATAGTGAGAGAACTCAGAAAAAAAATCAATTTATGAGTGCATTTACAAAATGTTCTTATAGTGTTTACTGTCATCCGTTCATAGTTAATTTAGGATCACTACTTCTAGGTATATTACTTTTTCAAACGTACGTAAACGATCTATTATAAAATAGTAGAACCTATGTTAAATATATTTATAGGCCGTATTGCTACAGAATATGACATTAAATAATTGAATCGTGTTTTGTACCGAGCACAACAATATATAAAAAGAAATAGAATAAGACAAAAGGAAGATGCGAATTGTGCACGAACTTCTTGTCAAGACGTAATATGTGTGTACACAGTATACAGATATGCACTTACTAGTTGCACCGATATATACATGTGCATGTAGATGCAGACGTATATGTACCATCTTTAACAAATTAAATGCGAATTGAAGCTCCACAAATCTTCGATTATTTATGCAGCCGAAACTACGAGTACTGCGTACCGAGCAATGCTAATTCAGAATTGTTTACAAATAATCTTTAATTACTATTTCAGTGTGCTGTAGCTTCGATTACATTAATAATCCAAGATTTGTGGCGCTTAGATTCGCATTTAATTTGCTAAAGATGGTACATATACGTCGGTATCTCCTATTTACATGCACATGTATACAGGCTGATTCACGGAACCTGTCCATTAAAAGTTTTTGACTTTGCAATGATATCTCGATTTTGAAACTTTTTGGTTAAGCATAGTTGACTACGATTTCTTTACAAAAAGCAATTGCATCTATGTCGCACTTCCGGTTACATGGAAAGTCATGGCCAACTTTAATATTTTAAATAGAAACCTATATTTTTTAGTGCATTTTTAGGTTCTACTAAGCATTTTAAAGCGAATTTTATAAAACATCCACTTACATATCGGTTACCGTTTCCGAGTTATTTTGGTTTATATAAAAAAAATATGATGTTGTAAATAACTGAATACAGTATGAAAAAATATCCTCACCTCATAGTTCCATACGTGCTGCTGCAGCATATCATATTCATCATACAACGCATTCTGTCAAAACATAAAATGTACGCATACGGCTCTAACATCCTGCAAGCGTTTCATCCTAACGATGAAACTTGCCGTCTTGCTTTTTGAAAACCAATATTAATATGGCTTCAGGAAGACCCAAAGTTTTTACAAAAAATTGTTTGGACGGATCAGTTCAAATTTACCAGAGAGCGTATTGTTAATAAACGCAATTGACACTACTGGGCACCGCAAAACCCTCTCTTAATCCTAGAGGCTAGCTTTCAAAATGTATTTAGTTTTGAGGAATTTTGCTTAATGATGAATAGGAGAACGCGTTTTCAAATTTATAGCCCCTTAAACGGCAACATACCGAAATTCTGCGGCAATGCGTAGCAGACATTCAGTTGTCTCTGTTTGATCGGAGATATTGCTGGTACCAAATGGATGAGACATCAGTTCATTTTTCTTAGGAAGTAAATCGTATACTAAGTACAATCTTTAATGATAGGTAGATTGGACGCAATGAACCTTGAGCTTAGCCACCAAGGTTTTCTGATTTAGCGCCCTTGAATTTTTATTTATGGAGACAGAAAAAATAGCTGGTGTATTCGGTCAAAATAAAGACCAACATAGAACTAGAGCGCTGAGTAATTAAAGCGTTTGATAGCATAGATCCCGAACAAATAAAACAGGCTACAACAATATGAGTTTACGTCAGGATTCTAAAGTTTTTACAAGCGAATGAAGGTCATATACAACACTTATAGTAATTTTATTATACCTACATGATACATACAGCATTTTGTTTTTGATTATCTTGTATTCAATAAATTTTATTTTTTCATACTATATTTTGCCTTTTTTATATGGTCTTAAAGTTAAAATTGTTTTTCACCGCCTACTATTAATTAAATAATAATTAAAAACTTTCTGAAATCACTAATTCTAAAAGAAGCAATAGAGATAGGTATAAGAACACCTATAGCTTTTCGATAGAGAATTTAATTCTACATCACATGGTATAAAAATATACAGGGCGTTCCATTTGAAAAAGAAAATACTTTTAGTACTAAGAAGTTACCCCAAATCAACCCTAGATTCTGGAACACCCCGTACATTTTTGTTTACTTTTTATTCCCTGGTTAAATAATAGAAGACTCATACCCTCCGCAGTCAACATAAAAAATCTTTTACTGTATAGCCGTTATACGCATTTACAGCATCATATTTTTTTGAGTTTTTTTCACAAAAACCAAAATAACTCGGAAACGGTAACCCATAGGTAAGTAGACGTTTTATAAAATTGGCTTTAAAATGCTTAGTAGAATCGAAAAATGCACTAAAAAATATAGGTTTCTATTTAAAATATCAAAGTTGGCCATGACTTTCGATGTAACCGGAAGTGCGACATAGACGCAATTGTTTTTTCTAAAGAGATCATAGCCAACAATGCTTAACCCCAAAGTTTCAAAATCGAGATAACATTGCAAACTCAAAAATTTTTAATGGACGGGTTCCGTGTGAATCCCTACCCTATATATCTTTCTCATCTTTCTCAAATTAAATGCGAATCTAAGCCAAATAAATTCTTGATTATTTATGTAACCGAAAATAAAGTATACTTAAATGTTAATTAAAAATGTTTGGGCAGCAATTCTGAATTACATATCGCTAGGTAAAGAGTACTTGTAGTTTCGGTTGCATAAGCAATCGAAGATTTGTAGAGCTCAGATTCACATTTAATTTGAGAAAGATGTTACACTATAACTGGTGTTTCAGCCCACAGATCCCAGTTCACATTTTTTTATTTATAGACATTTTTTAATAAAATTGGAAATGTATTATTTACTATGAAATTGCAATTATACAACCTATATTATAATTTTCTGTCACTGTTGGTCCTACCGAAAATATAATCAAATTGAAAATTTTAAATGGAACACTTTGTGTATTTTTGCATATTTGGATTCTATGGGATGCCCAGAATTCTAAAATATGATTTGTTGATGTTTGCTCTTTTGTTACCAAAAAATTTACATTTTTATTCTTCAATCTAGTGTGTCGCGAATACGCTGCAAATTTTCCTAACTATCAGCGTAACTGCAAGAAATTATAAATATTGGGTACACTCTCTCATGGTTACTGCACATTCTGGATTGGATGGTGTTTTTTGTTGGTAAATTTTTTTTTATATAATTCTCCATACTGAATGGGGGTAAATGTACAGATACCTAAGGAAAATGTCGAAATGTTAAAAATTTTCCCATAATATAAGTACTTTATCTGAATATTAAGAAAAAATCTCTAAAAATGTTATATTACTAAGAAAAATCTAGAAAAGTTAGAAGATGGTCTGTTAATTATTTCTACCAGCTTGTTGTACAATTTGCCGGCTTTCCAGGGCTGTGATCCGAGTACATATGTACGTCTTCCGCCACATTTTCGGTTAGAACTGATGGGCGACCTGGTGACTTTCCCTTCAAAACACTTCCAGTTCCTCTGAAGCGATGGACAACCCGATTATTGTGTCGAAGGAGTTTCATTATCAATTTGCACTTCGATCTCAGTGTATCTATGTAAAAATAAAATTTAAACAAATCGAGTAATTAACGACATTTCTCGCTGGTCAGCAAGTAGAATCTGAACAAAGAAATTTTGATCATGCTGTTCATCAGCATGAGGAAAGTGAGCGAATGATATCACTCCACTACTCATCGGCCTGATACATTGACGCTATTTGATAAAGCATGTCAAGAGTATAGGAAATTCCAGGATTTATTTCGAATACTAGTCCATTATGTGACGGTAATGCGTTCAACTATTACTTTGGAGCGCTGGATGATAATCAGGAGAGCAACTTCAACTCAACAATGGCAATAAATAAAAGCTTTATCTGAACAAATCGGGGTTAGAGAGCCAGTATGTTCGTATAAAAATAGCAATACTAAATGCATTTCATAGCTTCTGTAAAATATACATTCCTTATAGTCAAAAAGAAAAACATTTTTTTTTTAAATATCTATGTGTCCGATTTCTATTAAACGCAAATCGTATTTATATCAAGGCTTAATTTACTGAAAATAATAGATAGAATGCCCATGAATTTATAGACAATTCTTTGGATGTGTTGAGTGTTCACAGTTCTCCCATTTTAAATATCTTGAGAAGAAAAAGATTCATAAACTCAATTCAATGACATGAACGTATTTGAACTTTTTTCATAAAATGAATTAACTCAAACATCTTCGAATACCATTACAATCGATGGGCGCATTTTCTAAAGTTATTGAAAACGTCATACTTCTAAGTTCTTCATCATCAGCATACAAATTTTAGTACATAAGTAACCAATAAGAAGGTTTGAGTGTGCTATCTGATTCTTAGTGCAGCATTGGAAATTTTCTCTAATTTCTACTTTGGATTCTATTATTTGTTATGGATAATTTTTTTTACATAACACTGTTTCAGGAAGAAACGATATGTTATACCCACTCAAATTTCATACACACAGATATCTGCTCGCTGAACTCATGTTGCGTGTGTGAAAATTTAACTTTGCGAAACACCAAGCTTATAGTTGAAAGGAAATCTGACACGAACGGACGCACTTGTGGCCACTTGCAGTATTCATACTTCTTGCAAGTCGCACCTGCAGCGGTATCTCGTCCTGCCCATGTTCGCTTTCTTAACATGTCCGCTGTTCATTTGAATTGGATATCATTCTGTAACTACTCCCGTTGTCGTCTCTCTCGCGCACCATGCATTAATTAGCATTAATGCGCGGGCCCGTTCGAAACGCGCACCATTTTTATTAGTGTAAACTTTGCATGTATTCGCAATATACGATAAAAGTGCCTTACGCGCAGCTAGTAATTCTATTTCGAAAGATTAATGGTTATTGGTGCGTTTATTTATCGTTGACAATGTGATAATTTAATTTCGCCCCGATGCCACTTTCATAATACATTTTCTTTGTAGTGCATAAAGTTAGGTGATTAACGGTTCTAGTGTTTTCTGTTTACGGAGATAAGATTTTAATGCCCTCTCTCGTACATTTCATTGTTGCCGTACTTTTCCTATTTGTACGAGTGGAAGCAATACCAGTAGTCTACCCATTGTATTTGAGGCGTTAATGTACCATCAGCCCCACGCATAATGTCCGGTCAGTTACTGCATATCGGATCTAATCTATCGTTAGTTTATGGGGTAGACGCGGTCTGTATCCTACTTTTACCATTAATAAATATATATTTGAACGAAAAACGAAATTTATTCGATTGGTACCAGACCTTTTCTCCTCTATAAACATATTCTAACAAATACAATTTAAATTTAGTACTGACGTCGTATGCAGATGGCTTTGTGTACTCCGAAATGATTAGAATGCTTTTTTAAGGATTAAAAAAAGAGATTATATCTATAGGAAAGATACTGGAAATAAAATAAACTTTTCACTTATTGAGTAAGATATTTAATTTGAAAGGAAAAATTTGTACATGATGAATGAAAAATTTAATGTGTTTATTACAAGCAGTGTTAGCAGATGGGCAATACACTGCACTTTTTTAATACGCTAACGGTTATTTCTTTCACATTTCGTCTTACATTTTCACTACATGCTTCACTATAGTGATAGTAAAAGGGTCGCTATTTTCTCTGATAGCCAGACAACACTTAAAGCGATTATTTTCGCAAGTGTTGACTCTAAGCTAGTTTTGGACTATGTAAGGGTCCCAAATGAGGTGAGCACCCAAAGGAAATTAACATTGGCATGGGTTCCTACCACTCGTGCATGAACCAAAATGACAGCTAGAACCCCGCAGTTAAAAGCTACATAAAGGGCCACTCTCAAAGATCTCTCTTATACTAGGCAAACATCTCCTGAAGTTGTTTTTTAATAAAATCCATAATTTAGCCAGAAATCAGGCGTTCCCTCACATTTGCCTAACCCTGTATATAATATACATAATGAGTTTCCATTTAAGAAAAAGCGCTTGTTATATAAAAACTGTCAAAGTGTGCTTTGTTACGTCCTAGTAGGCGTATAAAACGAGAGATGGGAACATTTGCAATTTTTTGGTGTTATGTTAAGGATTACGAATATTTCCAGTGTTCTCTATTTAGGATGCCGCGAATACCGGCATCCTAAATAAAGAAATCAAATTTCTGGTAATCAAGGAAATAAAAACTAACAAATCTCATGTTTTCGGAAATGTTTACGTAGAAAACAAAGAATCCTAGAATTCCCAATAGTCAAAATATACAAAGTTTCTATTTAAAATTTTAAATTCATATATCGTCATATTTTCGGTAAAATCGGTAGTGATACAAATTTATAAGATAGGTTAAATAATTATAATTGACAAATTGATGTAAATAATACATTTCAAATTTTATGAAGAAATACTTATAAATATTAAAAGTTATAGACAGGGACCTGGGGGACCAGGTATACTCTCCGTTTTAAATGTATGAATCTTTGCGACAAAATATAATACAAAAGAACACTGACAATGTAACACAAATCAACTGTTTATAGAACAGAAACCCAAGTTTACCCATTAAATTCTACTGAAAGTTTTAATTTGCTTCTGTATATTCGTTTTAACCAACAAACTATGGTTTTAACATGTAGTCGGATACTAAATAATAATGTCGGCGATTGTATATTAAGGTAGATGTCTTTAATATACCTTTATCTACGACATAAATGGAAAGAATTTATTAGTAGCAAGGTGTATGCTACATACCTAAATATATGCATAAGCATCCATACAAATACGTACCGCTTTGAAATACAAATGTAAACATCACGTTTATTGCTCCCCTTTAAACCCGCGTTCAGTGTTATGTTGTAGATCGGGGACAGTAAGAGATGGATAAATTCGTAGCCCACCAACCATTATTGATTCCTATCTTTTTCTACCGATCGATTTAATTTAAAATACGAAGATCTTTACCTGTACTCGATGATATCAAGGGACTGTTGAGGTACATAGTGGCGTGCTGTATATCCAACATCTCTCCTCTACCCAATGATTCGTTCTTGTCGATCAATACCAATTCTGAGGTTATATTCTGTTCGTATACACACAGGCACATATAACAAAGAAAAAATAAATTACACACGATAGGTGGAGCTCACAATGGTACATGCATTCATGTCCTCTCTATTGTTTTAACATAAAAACCTGTTCTAAATAGCCACAATTTCGGTACTAAAGTTGTTTAAAGAATGTAATTATCTACCTGCATGTACGTACGGCTATATGAAAGAAACAAATAAGGCAAACATCGAGGGTTGTATCAAGATATAATAAAGTTTCGAAATTACTAAGTCAATTGTAACAAACAGTTGATTGAGGAGCAAAAAATACACATACTTAAAAAGTAGGGTAATTTAAAATAAAATAAAAATATAGAACTGAATAGCGAGATTGCTTTCAAAATCTTACTCCATTACGAGGAAATGCATAACGGGAAACAATAACATCTGATCAAGCGAGATGTTATAATAAAATTGCATTAAGTCGAAGCTTAATATCGAAAGATGATCAAGAATAGTGGATGGTTTTGCTTTGCGCTTTTTTTTTCTTAATTAATAATTTCAAAAGCACCAATTAAACTTTAATTTAAACTATTTTTCACTACTTTGTGTTTTACAGAGAAAATCTGAAACTTACATATGTAGCAAAAAAAATTTGATCTTGCAACCGGAAAATATTAATAACTTTATAATAATAATGGTAATGATGGCTACTTTTTAGCAATGAAAGTATAATTCTAATTATGTAACTTGAACATATCCTTAATGTAATTCATTATAGGTTATATTTATTATGGGTTATTGTGGATCACTTAGACGGGATAAGTTAAAGAATATGTCTGTAGGTGATTTAAAAGTACAAACAGACAAAATAATGGTTACTGTACCTAACACAAAAAATAAAGTAACTCGAGATTTTTATGTAACTGACGCACTGTGGTCTCTCCTTATAAAAAATATCGTCCCCTTAATTCTAAAACCTGGTGGTACTTTTTTGACAAATTTTATGAAACGACAAAAAATTAAAATCTGCGTTTATAAAATTACGTATATTTATAATGTCATGTAATTTGGTGGCATCTAGAGGCATTTATTAAAACTAGTCTATTGAAATTATAAAAACTAGTTTTCATAATTATATAATTTGTCAAAATATGTACCAATTGGAGTTGCGAGGTTTTAGAATTAGGGTGACGATATGCTAGTTATGACCAAAACACACTTTATACAATAGATTCTCCTTAATATATCGAAATGGTAGAAGCACAACATGTCCCACTGGAATAAATAAAATCGGTCAAACTTCTAAAACATAACAACGTTTCATCTGTTTCTCATGTTGCAAACTAGGGAGGTGATTTAATTACATTAAAGAGGCTGGAAATTGAGAGCTGGCTCACTGAAGGATATGTTGATGTTAGTGTTGTGAGTTTCCGAATTAAAATATTCGTTGATTCCGATTATTGAAATATTCGGATGATTCCGATTATTAGATTCTGATTCGGAATCTGATGATTCTGTTTTTTTTTGTTTGTGTAATGAACGACCTTTTTTTTAGTAATTACTCCTCCCACGATTGTCAATTGAGAAACAGATGACCTTTTTTTAGGTATCATCCGAATATTTACAACACTAGTTGATGTTTCTGTTAAAGATAGAATTGAAAAAAAAAATTAAGAATTATCTACATCTGACCAAGGACTGTAAACTTCAACCTCTACTGCGAAAAGTACTAGGAGATTAGGCCGCTTGACTCGTAGTCAAAAAGCATGCTGTTAAGTCGATATCTGTGTCAAATTGAAACAAAAATAGTTCAGGATGGAACAGCAACTAATAACCAAAATATTCTTCTAAATATTCTAATTTCTAAATAACATTTCGATCAATTTCCGCTTTTTTCAAATAATGATGTTACTGCCACAGTAAAGATACACGGCTGATTTTTTGAAAACGAGTCACCTCAAATATTTCAGAAACTAAAAAGAACTTAAAAATTTTCAAGAGCACGTCCACTTTTAATTCAAGGGGAAAACAGTTTGACATATGAATTATATTTTACAACTGCGCCCCCACGAGTATACCCTCAAATGAAAGCTTATTTTATTAGGATAATGGTGATGTATCACTTGTTCACATTTTTTTAGTTTATCGTCGAAATAATTTTCATACTGTACAATCTTACCGTCAGTTGGGCGCAGAAAGCGTAAACAAAAAATAAAAGAAGCCGTTGATGTTATTTTGACAACTGTCACATTAGCTGCTGTCATTCAACTTCACCTGGATTACGTAAAAATGGTGTACTCTATTGCTGAGAGGGTGGAAGTTATTTACATTTATGGTACTGAGCAATGCGCTCATGGTACAGCAAGAATTTTAAATCAAAGATATCCAGATAAGCATATGGATCATAAATACGATCGCGAACTTGTGCAAAAATTTGAAACAACTGCATCAGTAGTGAACAATAAAAGGCGTGCAAATAAGATAGTAGATGAACTAGTGGAGATCGCAGTAATTGAAAATTTCACTAAGGAGCCAGCCAGCTCTTTGTGTCTAGTTACAGCACCTTTCGGGCTTTCTTACTTGTCGGTACGCAAAGTCACAAAGATGCATAAATTTCATCTTTTTAAAGTGCAAATAGTGCAAAGAGTTTAGTGAGGGCGATTGCGACCGCTAACTAGAGTTTTGCGAAAGTATAACCCAAAATGATTATTGCAAATCCAAATTTGGTAAAGAACATTTGTTTCAGTGATGAATGCTCTTTTTTTCTTAAATGGACATGTGAAAACATAATGTACGCTACTGGAGTGATCAAAATCCCCATATTACAAGAGAGGAACATGCCTCAAAAAGCCTCCATAAAATTGTTTTTGGAGCAGGACGGTGCTCCGCCGCATTATGCTGGAAATGTTCGTAACTGGCTTAACCAAAGATATGCAAATCACTGGATTGGTAGAAGTGCAACGATTGAGTGGCCTCTGCGATCACAAGACTTAACAAGCTCTGACATCTTCCCGTGGGGTCATTTATAAGACTGGCTTTAAATGATTTACGTCACCGAATTATTAATGTGTGCAGAAATATTCCAAAGCGAACTTTTCATAAGGTGAGGCAAGAATTTGGAAACCGGATTTACTCCTGCATGAAGAACAACGGTGCTCATTTTGAGCTGTTATTGTGAATATCGTTGTTTGTTTGTTATTTTTTTAATGTTACTGTTTTTCTTTTATAATTGTTATGGTCACATTAAAGACTCACTGATTTACTAACGCAAAACTGATCATTTTTCGATGATAAACTAAACAAAAAGTGAACAAATGATACATCACTATAATCCTAATAAAATAAGCTATCATTTGAGAGGATACTAGTGAGGGGGTAGTTGTAAACGTCAAAAATGTAATTCATATGTCAAACTGTTTCCCCCTTGAATTAAAAGTAGACGTGCTTTTAAAAAAAATTAAATTCCTTTTAGTTTCTGAAATATTTGAGGTGAGTTGTTTTCAAAAAATCACCCATATAATAATTGCGTTATCTTACCTATATTATATATTTATCTCGAGAACAGGTATGATTAAAGCCTTGGAAAGCTGGGAATACCAAGTAGATTGATAAGACTAGTAGAATGACTTTAATACAAACAAACAATAAAGTCTTAATGGAAGGAAGTTTTTCAAAGCATTTTAAAGTAAACAAAGAACTAAGACAAGGTGATCCGCTCTCAACGAATTTATTTAATTTAGTTCTGGAAGTAATTATAAGAGAAAGTAAAATACAAACATCAGGATTAGTTTACCACCAAAAGGAACAATGTATTTGCATATGCTCACGATATAGTATTACTTACAAGATCAAAGAAAGAACTGCAAAAGGCTTTTCAAAGTTTGGCTGAAAGAGCAAACTTACATGGATTATAAATAAATGAAAAGAAAACAAAGTATATGGAAATGAGAGGGGAGATAGCAGAGAATAACAACAACACAATTTTCAAGGCAGGAGGAAAGTAGTCATGGGTAACGCACTAAATTTCTGGGCGTTGGTACACTAACTCAAGCGCACATTGATGTCTCAACACAACTCAATTGCGCCATATGATGCATTGGGCATGGGCTACCTAGCGTTTCGTAGCGATTGAACTGAAGCTTAGGCGCTAGAACCGCAGTAGTTAACGAAATGAGTTAACAACAGAACCGATCCATGGGGTATGGCCAACCTAGTGTATTGTAGCGATTGAACTGAAGCGTATGCGCTAGAGCCAACGTAGTTTATATTTTAGAAGCTCAAGGAGAAAAAATTAGGCATCTGAATGATAAATGTAAAAGATACGTAAACTTTTAGTCTTATTGTTACAAAAATTGTAGAGAGCAGAATTTAACTTTTTAAGTTTTGCATATAAATACACAGGGATATTTATTTCTAGTATTTCTTATAGAAAATAGTAATATCAAATATACTGGTATAATATTTGGTAATAGGTAATAGAAATCTGCACAATACTATTTGTATCCTGTGACGAGCAAGTTAAATATTTAAAAGAGGCAGTTGGAAACCAATTAATCACAAGTACAACTATGTAATAATTGTATTCGCTGTCGTGGGTAGTTACTTTAACGTTATCTTAGGCGTTTTCGTTTTGTTATAATTATTGATTGATATCAAGTCGAAGCTGTACATAAGCAACACTTTTTCTTATAATTTAATGAGAAAAAGGGCGTAAAATATTTATAAATATCTCAACAACTTATTCCTTTTTATTTATTTAGCTTTCCCAAAATATTGCTTCGGTTCATCGGAGACTTTAATTGGAGATTGAAACAAAGAATATTTTCTTTAAATGAGGTTTTTATTAAACGGTTTCAGTATCAGTTGGTCGAATTGCATCATTGCGCTGCTGCGCTGAGACTATTGTATCGATACTTGTAACATACCCCAGTGTATCAACGCAATAATATTTGGGACGATTGTCACTAACAAAGGCCAAGATGACAAGGAAATAGATCAAAAAATATTAAAAGGAAATAGAGCCGTGTGGTCATTGTCAAAAATGTTAAAAGCGAAACATATCTAGAGCAGCGAAAATATGTTTGTATAACACAGTTATTCGCCCAGTGGTTTTATACATCTGTGAAACCTGGACAATGACCAAATCAAGTGAAAGGAAACTGGAAATTGGGAGAGGAAAGTCCTAAGGAAGGATGATATTTGGAGGGAGCAGAGATGGAGATGGACAGTGGAGAAGACGAACAAACAACGAAGTGTGGACTATGTACTCAAAACCGACAATTGTTTTCAAAATCAAGATGCAGAGAAGTAGATGGCTAGGCCATATCATAAGAATGCCAGAAAATAGAGTAGTAAAAAAAGCCCTATACGGGGGAGAAGGCTTTAAGAGGAAAATAGGATGCCCAAAGGAAAGACAACAACAAGTAAAGGAGGATGTGGAGAAGATGGGAGTTTGGGACTGGCGGCAGCGAGCGATGGACCGGAAGAGATGGAGAGAGGTAGTGAAGAGGATAGAAGCCAAGGGCCTGTACGGCCTGTAGCACTGTTATATATACCGCAGGAGCCATCCAAACAGCTAGATACGTTGTTATATGCACGAAACGCACGCTTCTATTCGCAGTTGATATGGCTCGTGCAGTATATATAATCTGACCTTTCGAGGATTAATTTCATTATATGGTCATTTTTTGCACCATCTATTATACATTTACGTTAGAGATTAACTTTAAGTTAATTATGCTGCTAGCTGCTTAATTATATTGTAATAAATAATGTTTTTTCTCAAAATACGTTGTTAACATCATTTTTTTTTTTTAATATTTTACTCCGTAATGATTTTTGATATTCTTAAATTCTTCTTCACAAATAGTGTCACAAAATGGAACTTTTGTGTTCATTATAAGTATATGCGAAATAGAAAAAAGCAATATTGTTTTCGGTACTCGACGATTGTTTCCTTGTCTAATAGCAAATCAGAAAACTGATCACCCGCACAGTGGTCCGAATTTAGTTGAAAACGGAACTAATTATTATTATTATTTTTTCTTTTCATTAAATCGACTGTTGATTAGTTGTAGATCTTGGAAAAAATGTAAAAAAAAATATGTTGTTTAGGGTTACTTTTTAGAGAGAAAAAATAGAAAAACTTCTCTGCATTTTACAAGCTTGCAAAATACGTTATTTTATACAGTACGCTAGACACATGTTAATATATATAAGTATCTACCCAGAAAAAAAATATTATTAGTTATTCCTCCCGTTATTTGTCGACATAATATCAATTTTGCTTTTAGTGAGACACTAAAAAAAACCCGCGAGTCCTCGCTTTGTAAATTTAAGATAGCTTAAAATGTCTGCAAAACATAAAATTTTTACGTGCAACCACCTGCTCATTTGAAAGTTATTTATTTTATTGTGAATCTCGACAATAGAGAACGGAACCATTTTCTTTTTTACTAAATCGACTCTTGATCAAACGTATATCATGGAAAAAATAATGTAAAAAGAATTAGGTTATTTGAAGTTACTTTTTAGAAAGAAAGGATGAAATTAATTAAAATTGATTGGATTTTATCAATATTTTTTATTAATTTATTATAGTCTAAAATAATACAGTGAAATGTAGGTAAGTACGGAGATAAACAGGAAAGTGCGGATACCTTGTGGTTGTTTTAAGGGACAAATTCCCTAAATACTATTTATTTATTTTATTTATTTGCTGTATCTCAGCGTTTTCATCTATTCCAAAGCACTGAACAAGGTAGGTAAAACAGGGTAAATAAGGTAAAAGGATGTTCAGTTTGCAAATTGCGGCTTTCTTCAGATTTTTCTCGTAGTATATCGAAAAGATGTTTCTTTGGGAACATTTTAACGGATTCTCCTGGTATAAAGTAAGTTGATTATTTGTTTACAGTGCTATTAAATCTACTTTTATAGTTATTTAAATCTACTGGTTGTAATTCGTAGTATAAAAAACTATGCTGCCACACGAAAAAAAATATTTTAAGAATAATCCATTTTTATGTTTCAACTAAACAAAGGTGTTTTTCATTACACACACTATCAACATCACACCATATAAATAATAATAGAATAAGGATGTGAACTACATATATTTATTTATTTATACATATTGCTGTGGTCTGGCACCCCGGGGTTTGTAAATTCGGTGTTATTTTATTAATAGAGATCAATCTTTCTCAATGCGTCGGGCAAATTCTCTCAGAAATTAATGTTTTATTTTTGGATAAGATTTTGTTAATTGATTTGATTGTTGGCATTATTTTATTTAAATTTAAATTCATTCAGTTGTACATTTTGCGTTTACCAGTATTGTATATAGTTCATTGTAATATTCTAGTTTTTATTTTCTTTGCGATTCATGCGCTGCTTTGGCACTCACTTGTAAATTGTTATATGTATGCGATGTTTGGGCCCCTAAAAGGTAATTCCTTGAAAGATTGCGGAGTAAGTACATGTTATTTATTTTCTTTGCTGCCATTTTTGGTAAATTCATTTTTATTTAAAATGTAGTTCGTTTATTTTGAAATTTTATTATCCTTCAAGGAACTCTTTAATTAATAATTGCTGTTGTATTTTATTGTGTACACATGTCGGATGTAAGATCAGTTATTATATTTGCTCTAGAAGGAATTTTAAGTTTAAAGAGTTAATTTTTCGTTTTTTCTTATATTTTGCTGTTTTGTAATTTATTAATCACCTCGGATTAGGTGAAAAGAAGCTTTGTGCTTGTGTTTAAATTTCAATTTTAAATTCACTTGTTTTGTCCACGTGTAAATTAATTTAGTGTGTTGTAATTTTGAGACCACGTGCATTTTTTGTGAAATAGGATTTTCTTCTAGAACAAATTTGTCGTTTGCTTTGTTTAGAGGATTTTGAATTGTCCTCTAGTAAATGTAGAGTCTAATCCAGTTTTTGTTTTCGGCCAGAATCTTATATTCATGGTTTTATTTCTGCATCATTGTAATTAAATGTTTTTTTTTTTTTTCTTTTAAATAAATTTAATGATTGTTAACGTCATTCAAAATTTCAGTTCTTTTATTTTTGATTACTTTCACCCACATTTTATTTTTCATGATTAGTTTAATTCTGAAAGTAACCCTGAAGTTAAGAGTTCTTTTGCGCCCTTTTAATTTTTTTATCCGCTGGGCTAGTAAATTTAAATTTTCATTTTTTTTACTTTTCATTTTGCATTTATGCTGGTACTATCAGTACACAGCAATATGTTTAATATTGGAGTATTGTCGAGATTCGTAATAGAAGCTTTCAAATGAACAAATAGTAGCATGTAAAAATTTTATATGTTTTCATAGACACTTCAAGCTATCTTTTGTAATTTTTGCAAAGTGGGGACTCGCGGGTTTTTTTTTAACGTCTCACGAAAGCCAAAGTGGGTATTAGGTCGACAAATAACGGGAGAAATAACTAATAATATTTTTTTTTTCTGGGTAGATACTTGATAACTGATAAAACAATGTATTTTGCAAGCTTGTAAAATGCTGAGAACTTTTTCTATATTTCCTCTCTAAATAGTAACTCTAAACAACCTATTTTTTAAACATTTTTTTCCAAGATCTACAACTAATCAAGAGTCGATTTAATGAAAAAAAATAATTAGTTCCGTTTTCAACTAAATTCGGACACTTGTGACCTGCTACGAACTACTAACGTTGTTAGCTGCTAGAAAATGCTTCGTAGCAACCCATCTCTGTGATAAACTCACCAGTTTCTGTATTTCTTGTTCTTACAGTAATTCGGTAATTTTTGTACATGCTTTTAGTTGCATCTATTAATTTATGCTCAACCTTTTCCAACATCTTTTCTGCATCGGAATTCTGTCTGTCAAATGATACATATAATAATAATAGGCTTCAATTTGTAAATAACAGATTAGGAGTGGCATACTTCACATTTAATTATAACAAAGTAATAAAGCTCATTCATTAATATCAATAATTAATAATATCCCAGGTGGGTTGAGAGTAACGAACGTTACAGCAATAAAACAATAAACTGAAAATGCCCAACACTAATACCTTTGTTCATTTAAGCAGTATACAAAACAAGTATTCCTAGGTAATTCTTATTCTACATGCCCACATACTAATTCTTATTTCACCTTTTGCTGTGGGATGATTAATCGTTAAAATCCCGCATGCTCTACGCCAAATGGGACTGATATTTACGAGAATTGTTTCAGCGATGTTTATTTTTCGCAGCGGAGCAGAAAATCAATAACCTAACAATGAATTTCATGTAATGCAAATTCTTCCCCGACCACTCATTAAAATTATCACTTGCTGGACGATTCACATGCACCTCTTCGGGGAGAAAAAATCAACTTTACGCCCCCGTTGCAGTCGCAACAATCCATTCTCGGTGGACTTCACCGCCTCCGCGATTTTAGCGCTCAGAGCTATCTTCGATCCACGTAGTTACACATGTAGGTATGTACCTGTATGTTCCGTTGTTGTCGGAGAGAGAGAGATCTCAGATATATTTTAAATTATAAGAATAATGTTCTTACGGTACCGACCTAGGCGGTATTATGCGCTTTTCCTCAGATGTTATCTTGACAGACCGCTTTCTGTTGTGTGTTGACTTAATCGTGACAGAGAAATAAATGACGACGCAGAGTCGTTTTTATATTAGTTATGCAAATTACCATTAAAGCCGTTTCATTTGGTTAAGAAAGATAGTGTCACTGGCTATACGCCTAAAATACTATGACAAAGTATATTTAATGATGTAACACATAGGGCGTGTCTTCATGGATTTTCTAGTTTAATTTTCTAATAGGTACCGTAGCCACTTCTAAGAACACATTTTTATTTTTTATGGCCATATGCAGTATAGAAACCTTGACGTAAATAAGTGGTAAAGGGGATCAAAATAAATCCGAAAAAGTCCCGGTGAAACAGGTCTGTGGGTCACCCCAACCCTAATTTAATCTAATCTAATCCTACACACCATAGTGTTCATAAAGAATTTTCCACTGGTAAAAAAGAAAACTAAAATTTAGTAAAAGGAACTGTAAATTAGGAACTCTGAACCAGAAGTTGAAAATAAAATAAGATGGGATAAATAAGTTCCGACAAAACTTTTTAAGATTTTTCAATAATTTTACAAAGCTTCAATAAAATACCAGATCATCATTATCATCATTAAGGTTTTAAATCTCACATATTAAACCTATGTGTATTCTGGATTATAAGAATTATAAAGCGCAATTCCATTGAGGCAACATTTAGGCAACTTGTAGCATGCGGCAGTGGTGTGTGCTACACCGAGTGGCTTATTGTTGCGTTGCAATCAGTGGAATTCGTCTTTAGTCTAGCTTTGAGAAAAGAAAATATTTGTTTTTGCATCGGATGCAGCTTCAAACCAAGATTTTTAAGATTAAGATAGTTAAGATAATTTTCTTTCATGTTTTATTGCGTCATGGTAAACCGTTCTTGGAATCATGATCATACGCAGTCTGGTTGTCGTTTATAGCGGGACTGGTAAGTCCATGAAGTATCCGAGCTAGATCAATGACTGCATTGCCAGCTTTATGCTACGATCGCTTGCGGGTGAGAGTTTGACATGTGTCCCTTAGCGAACGCACAAACTGTACTCTTTTCACTGAGAGGGTGATTGTAGGTAAAGCTTGAGATGTTAGAGCGATGAAAGTGGGTTTATACACTCGGAGAAGCGCTGATGACGCCTGGTAGGCAGAAACTTGAGTCCGTTCCTAATGTTATTCTGCTTGCTCTTGCTAGTATGTCGATCCCTATAAATAGACCATGAGCCGAGTCTGGTGGTATATTTTATCGGTTCAGGAGCATCGATGTACAACATTTGATTAAACGACAAAAAATGAATAGGCACAGAATTCGTTATTTGGTCAAACAATTTTCAAAATTCAAAGACTAAAAAAATCAAGCACATTTTTCAGTGAATAACTTCAAAAATTTGTCATATTTGCGCTTTGTGTAATTTTCAATCAACTCCTCCTCGCAAAATAAAATTAGCAAGATCTCATACTTTTACTACAATCTATACTTTTTTTATTGAATATCATCCCTGAAAAGTTGAACTTGTAATTCAGCAAATAATATTATACATTAATTACAATGGAATTATGTTTTACCTTGTTTATATTGAACTTAAAATAAAAGTTTCGCCTCAATTTAACATTGATAGGGCCGGTTTCATAATAAATGTCACTTTACCACTTTAACAAAAGTCTATGTATTACTTATGAGAACTTTAATTTAAAGTGTTTTGACGTAATTTGATAAATATAGATCCAGTGGCACAAATGGTCAGAAACTAATTGGGTGCCATTTTCGGTGCAATATTTACATTGATTCATACAAAGCACATCTACAGATAAATAAAAGGAACTGCGATAATGAATGGTAACGGGATTGGCCTGCCGCGATGGGAGGAGAGGGTGGAGCGATCACAATCAAAGGTTAAAGCAATATCTTGGTTTTTATCACTTAGTGGACGATCATTCACGTTTTCAAGGAGGTTTATGTATATTTTTGCTACAAACTTTTTGAGTATTTTAAAAACTCCACATAGTATACAATGATAATAGATATTATGTATGTGCATCGAGAAAATAATGATGCAGGATTCATTTTATCAATTTAAAATACTTAACATTTGATATACAAATAGCAAATTTATACTAAACACTAAAACAAAAAAAGTAAATTCTTCAAAATTGAGTGCAATAACAAGGAAAACTCGTCTCAAATAAAATAATTACCAGAAATTTAAAGGAAACAATATTTGGTGATAAATAATATTACATTAAATACTACTAACTAAAACTAAAAATGGAAATACTTAAGATCCTCCTCCTCAGATCATTCTTGTATAACCTGTAGAGCATTCTGCATTTTGTCCCGCACAACGCTGTTGAATTTGCCCCAGACCAGAATGACATGATCATCTGCGTACCCCAAAGTTTTATACCCCACATCGTCCAGTCTCACTAATAGCTCGTCCACGAACAGGTTTCACAGCAAAGAGAACAAGACCCCATCCCGTGGACATTCTATTTCGACCACCAGTGCCTCTCCCATTATATAAGTATCTACACTTGAAGCTTGCTTACTTTAAAAATTCCTTTATTTTTCGATACCTTGAAGATGGATGCTGCGGAAGTATTGTCAGATGCTCTCTCTACGTCACAAAAAGTGCACAAAAGCAGTTCCTTGGCTTGCAAAGCATGCTCATCTCTCTGTATGAGCTGATGCAATGCTATATCGGTGGATTTCCACTAGAAATACTGGTGTTGGTGTAGTGACCGATGTGGTCATACATCATCTTTTAGGTGTCTATAAAGCAGTTTTCACAAGAGTCTTAAGCAGAAATGGTATCAGACTTATTGTTCTTAGAGACTTTGCTTCATCCTATCTCGTTTTGCCAGGCTCAGGAATAAAAATGATTCGAATCAGTTCAACCCATTAGTATGTATCACAGTGCGAGACTTCCTCCCAGTAACATAGTAACCTTTTGCAATAAAAATTCCGGGCTTTTTGTAGCATAATCGGATAAATACCATCTAACCCTGGCAATTTATATGGTTTGAATGCCTATTACTCTTTCCACATGTTTACCACATCTTATCACTGGCTTTGCCACCTGCCGGTGCGCCATGGATGCGTGCCTCGCAGTTTCTAGTTCTGCCTTATTGCAATCTTGCAGTGATGAATGGGTAATTCTAGACCCCGCAAAGTGAACCCGAAGGAGTTCTCTTATGGCCTACTTCCCATCTTCGTATAGCCTCCGCCTTCTCTTTTCAGAGTATTTATTTAACTATGAGGTTTTTCGGATAATATCTTATTGAACCTGGCACATTCCGGAAGTTGTTCAATGTCCTGATAGTGCTTCCTCCAGGATTTTCTCTTCGAATCCCTCTAAGCTTTGTTCCAATCATTATAACCTTTCCCGAACTCAGACTGATGTTTTCTTAGCTCTATTGAAATTTTGCTTGACTATATTTTTTATGCTTTCAAGGTTGCTGTTCCACCGGAGTATATTTCTGGAGATTCTTCTTTATCATGGAGCAGTTATCATAAATTCGCGGTGTAATAGCGTCTTTGATTTCTCTGGTCTTGATCGTTGTTCTGGGATTAGTCTCATGATGGACTGTAAATCCCCTTGTCATGAAGTTGGCGGCCTTTCGGTAGTCCCGCCGGGTGATTTGTTGGGAGTGGGGAATTTAATAGACCCCACCCACTTGGCATGAAGTCCCGTATTGGGAGATTTATATCTGCTTGTAGGTCGGATATTTTCGACGTCAACGGCGTCATGGCTTTATATCGCAGTCATTCCGTTTAGATGATGTCAAGTATAGCTATGTTCGTTGTCTCCTACACCTTCTTGGGTTCTTTTTTTCTTCATCTTGTTGTTGATTGAGGTATCAAATTGAAGTTTGTTTTGTCTTTTTTTTCCTTGTCCATCTTTTTTTTTGTTTAATTACTGTTATTTTTTTTAGAAGGCTTGATCGTATTTTTGCCCTTAATTTTTCTTCACAGATGTTTGATGTGGGTCTTATCAGTTTTGACTGTTTTCTATCATTCTCTTATTTATTTCTTTTTTTGCGTCTTTGGTTTGCCCTGCTACAAATTCCAAGGTTATTGTGTTGCTTATCTTTTATTGAATTCCTTTCAGACTGTAATCTAGTTCTACTGGATAATATCCCCATATAGTTTTATAAAAACCAGAACTACTACAAAACGTTACTGAAATTCATAACTTAAAAAGGCTTGGCTTAACTAAGAATGGAAGTTTATTGCGAATCCTTTAATATTGATTATTTTATAAAATTCCGCATTTAAATAAATTATTATGCGAGATTACCGGTTAACAAAGTCAAAAAACATTACAACAAGTATACACTACACAAACTTCATAGACTTTAATTTAGATAGAATCCTCATACTAACAGAGAGCTCTATATAATAGGTAGACGATAATTTTAATATCCACGCAAAAAAAGTACTTTTGAGGTTGTCTAAATTACATTGTTAAAATAATTATAAAGTTAATTAATTACCTACTATTTCCTTACCACAGAATGATTTTTTAAATATAGTAGATGCAAATAAATGCTGATTCGTTTCCGTCATTATTTTCTTCAATTCTAACAGTACACTACTATTACCGTTACAGACGCTTTGTCCTTACGGCCCTGCCCATTCGATTCTCATTTCGTCTCACCATGAAATTATTACAGTACACAAAAAAATCCTTCTATAACCGTTTCTCATCGTTTAATCTTGAAAATTATTCAGGCATTTACTCCAGGGCAAAGGAAATGAGAAAAGGAAGAGCAACGGGGATGACACGTGTCAAAGATAAACTGAAATAATAGAAATGGAGAGATGCCTTAAATTAATAAGAAACCAAACAAGGTAATCTCATTATCACTAAATATATACTAAATGTATAATTATTAATTAAAGGAAATAGGTATATTAAAAATTACCACATATATCTAATTGGAAGTAGGTGTGGGTCTAAGAAGGTATAGAACTAAAAACCGCTAAAGGTTGTGTTTTACTAGGGTAAGCTGTTATGAGTGCTAAAGCGAATACAGGCAACTATCAAACCACTCTCGCTTTTGCTATATGTTTTTGTTCTGTCAATTCATTTGAAGTTTTGCAAGATTTCTTTTTTAGTTTGTGGTGGGAACTTCTCGAAAAACGTTGATCTCTCTTCAATAATTTTGATTCCTTTAAAAAAGGAAATATCTTCAAGATGCCGAAGTGTAATAATAAGTATGGCCTGTCTTGTGTTAATGTAGTGGTGCCTAGGATTTTTAATGAATTACCACCGGATTTGCGCTCTTTACAATCTTTATTTTGACTAAAAAAAAGAGTTTAGAAAAATTCTACTTACGACTAGATGACTGATCCATATTATATTATTGTTTAGTTGATTTATAGCCTGATATTTAATATATATTGACCGTGATGTGTATACACATTTTGTACTTGGACCGTTTTATCCACCGATAAGCAAACAATTTGCTTGGTGAAAATTTATATTATTATTTCACGTCTTACATTAATTATTTACTTACTTTATGGATTTCATCTTTGTTCTTAGTAGTCAAGTTACTAAAGATATTACGTCTTAAAAAAAAATCTGGGAATCATCCGAGGATTTTCATATACTTACCTAATTATATGCCTTTACTTTACTTTTATTATATGCAAACTTTAAAAAAAAAAAATGAGACCAAATATTACACTATTTTCTCTTTGACTTAACAAATGGCTTGGAAATCTTGCACATGCAATTTTTTACATTTAAAGATGGACTCCTCTTCTGGCATTTTTAATTAGCTAAAGAAATATTTTAACTAATACAATATACTACTTTATTGACAACTATAATGATGTAAATATGACGTGTTTATTATTATTGCACAACACTTAAATGATGCATTCTGAGCATAGTAAGCCCCAAGTGTGAATTTTCTGTTGACATGTTGTATGTATATCTATACATATTGCTGTGGACGGACACCTTGTTTTCGCAAGAGTTTTTTTTAAGTTGCATAGATTTTGTCGTGTTTACTCCGTTCAGCCTTTGTCAATGTTTCGAGAGAGTTTTCACAGATATAGATTTTATTTTATATAAGATTTAGTTAATAAATTAATTGTATGATTTATTTAGTTAAGTGTTCAGTTGTTTTAAATTAATATCATTCATTTATATATCTAGCGTTCGCTTATATAGTTTATGTTATTATGCTTTTAGTTTTTGTCCGTTGGCGTATTGAATTGTGCGGTTTCGTTGTACGCAGCGGTCGAGATTGTAAGAATGAGTTCCTTGGCAGACGCAAGCGTGAGTAGACGTAATTTTTTTAATTCATTGCTGCCTTTTTGTTAATACTTTTGATATCTTTATTTGATTCGCATAATTTGTATATATCGTCCATCAAGGAACTCGTTAATAATAATTGTTATTATATTGATGTATACACATTTTAGATGTAAGATCATTTATTATTTTTGTTCGGAAGATATTTTAGTTTAAAGAGTTAATTTTTCGTTTTAAATTTTGCTGATTTGTTTTTTATTTTATTAATCACCTCGGTTTGGGTGAATAGAAGCATTGTGCTTGTTATTAGTTTTCAATTTTGTTAATTACTAGTAATTTTCCACGTTTAATTTAGTTTGTTTTACTTTGAAACCACGTGGTTTGAAATTGTAAGAAAAAGAATTATCTTCTTGAACAAATTAATTTTTGCTTTGATTTAGGAAATAGCATTATCCTATTGTAATTTAGAATCAGTTGCAGTTTTTGATTTAGGCCAGAACCCTCTGTTCACGGTTTTTTTTCTGCTAATTGTAATTAACTTGTTTTTTTTTTTTTTTTATATAATAAATTTTTGATTGTTAATTAACGTCATTGTTTTAAAATTCTGTTCTTTTATTTTAAATTAAACCTTTTCAATTTTTTTTTTGTATTTATGAGTCAGATTTTTTTTCACCCACAATTTACTTTTCGTGATTAGATTCAAGTTTTAATTCGCGAGGGTAGCTCTGAGATTAATTGTTCTTTTGCGCCCTTTGGAAATTTTTATCCGTTGAGCTAGCTAATTTAATTTTTCATTGTTAGTGTTCATTTTGCATTTTTCAAATTCAATCAGTACATGGCAATATGTATGTATATCCGTTGAAAAGTGTTAGTGACTGTGTAGATAGTAGTCTGGCAAGAAATTGTTTGGGATCGCAACAAAAAGTGCAAATAAAACTTCTTTTAATTTAATTCAAGCTTTCGATATTTATATTATTATCATCTTTAAGGCTACATTTAAAAATTATAAAAAAAGATAAATAATGAAAGACATATATGAAAGAAATACTTACAGATATTTTTTTATGAAGTTAAGCTATACATTGACGTTAAAGTTGAATTTTTAATTTTCAAAATTTAAACAAAAGGCAAAAGGAAACAAAAGAAAATAGGCCGAAACGGGTTCCATTAAATTTTGACAAGTGAAAAATTCTAATTTAAAAATGCTTGGTTGTGATAAAATATAAGAAAAGTGGAAAAAGGTTTAATGTGTGAAGCACGTGTTATAAGTTAGGTTATGTGGTTTAATAAGGAAAGGAATTAAATTACGAACATAACTATTTGAGTAAAAACAAGGGACGAGAAAGGACAAGGATAAATATAAGGATTCAACACTGAAATTAGTTTACATTACTTATATATATAATATTTGGAAAAGACACTTATATGTTCAAACTAACATGTTACCAGTTGACTAAAACTAAAACAACAAAATGAATAATACGGAAAGTATAATTATTTTTTATAATTTTTAAAGTAGCCCTGAAAATGATATTAATATCATTTTCAGGGCATCGAAAACTTGGATTAAATTACCAGAAGTTTTATTTACACTTTTGACTGCTATCCCACAAAACTTCTTGCCAAACCCATATGCATATCTATACATACATGCCAACTAACAATTTACAGTTAGTGAACTATAATAAAAAAAGAAATGCGGAAAATGTTGCACAAGAATCACATTTGGAGCCTACCATGCTCAGAATGCATTATTTAAGTGTTGTGCAATAAAAATATTTGAGTCATTACAATTGGCAATAAAATAGCATATTGTTTTAGTTAAAATATTTCATAAAATATAAATATAAAGATAAAACATGAAAAAGTTTAGAAGATTCCAATAAAATAAATATAAATCTAAATAGCGTAGAATTCGTAAGAAGAACAAATGAACGAATTCTCGTAAAACTTCATGTTTCATTGCATTTTTTCTTTTGGAAATAAGGGATTCGAATAATGGTCTACTTTCTCACAAGTTTTTTTTTATTTAAAGCTACTGGTTTCGTCCAAATAAGGACATCCTCAGGCACGAATTAAAAGCAGAATAAGAATAGTCCAATTTCAAAATTATAAAATTGAATTGTCTTTTTTATTTGCTGCGCTGAAATTGTAGTAAGCTGTAGGAAAAGAACGCTACAAGGCTTACAACCACTAGTTATAGAGAGTGATTCCATAGAGCATTCCATATATTAAAGAGGCGAAATACTTAAGGGTATGGTTTGATCAAAGATTTAGATGGAATCCACATATCCAAAATACAACCAACAAAGCCAGTATCGCCAGGTGCAAGAGATTGTGTGAAAGAAATTGAGGCCTCAGCCCCAAGCTGACTCTATGACACCCATGATAACGTAGGGATCAATCGTATGGTGGGCAAAGGTGCGGCAGGTGGAAGCGGCTAAAACGCTGAGTGGCATACAAACATTGGAATGGCTACGGGTGACGGGTGTGAAGAGATCGACCTCTACCACTGCAATAGAAGGAATTCTAAACTTGCCACTGCTACATCCTTTCATACAAGGAACTGCTAGATCTACAGCATATAGAGACGTACGCACATAAGGCAAATCGCATGGTACTGATCATAAAAAAATATTGGATGAACTTAAGGGAGCATTCCTTATGGGAAGCTATGTGATGCCGTGGTTCACAAACGAATTATGGCGTAGTAGCTGAAATATTTGCAAAGAAGCCTCTTTCGGTAAGCTTCAGCAAGGAGACATCGGTGCTTCAGAGCTGCAATTTATCATTGTGCCAGAGAAATAGAAAGATGGACCGAGTTAGGAAAAAGCCTTGCTATTTTCTCTAACAGCTAGTCAGCAGTAAAAGCGATAAATTCTGTAAGTATTGACTCTAAGCTAGTTTGGGATTGTGTAAGCACCTTAAATAAGGTGGGCGCCAAAGGAAACTAACATTAATCTGGGGTCTCAGTCACTTGAACGTGAAGGAAAACTAGACGGCGCAACAGACGGCCTGGTCAAACAAACTCATTTGGGTCATTTGTTGGAGCCGGCCCTTCTTTCGACATTAGCAAAACCCAAATTATAAAATCCATCGATGAACAGATGTATAATGAATCCTGAGACTGATGGCAAAAGACATTAGTACAGAGACAGGCAGAAGATCTACTGAGTAAAGATAGGAATGATATCAAAATGATAGTAGGTTTATTATTTTATTTATTTATTCATAAGCATTGTCAATTACAATAAATAAGTACAATTTCAATATAGTATAAAAGAAATAAAAACGTATTTGATATAACTTAACTTGATATAATGACAATTCCGTTTAATTTTAGTGAATTCAAGTATTTTATAATTAATTTGCATATGCCTTTATTGCAATTTTTGGCATTTTCCACTAAACTTTATGATGTTTTCCAAATAAATGCGTATAGCAAGATTACCAGTAAATGTTTAACAAACAATAAACAAGATTGTGTGAAAAATCAAGACAGAGAGAAATTTGAGATAAGAAAGTTCTCAAAACCATCTTCAAGCTGAAAGACACAATATCTGCGGTCACACAATATTTTCTAAAGGATGTAAATATCTGTTTCTATTTCACATATACAAAGGGCATTTTGTGTAACTGTTTGCCAAACATAGTGTCACAAAGCTCCACTTTGTGCAATCAAATATTATAATATTATATGCGTAATTGATAATGCAGCTCGTGCTTTAACATTTTGCATTTATTGCTGTATTTGTATAGATTTTTGCATAGTAAAATTTATTTTGACATACGTCACGTAACCACTAGTATGGCGGTAAATTTAAAAAATATGCCATGAATCTGCAAAAAGTGAGATTAGATGACGTGATATCCAAAAAAGGTATTTGAAAAAGTTACTTAGAATTCAATTCTGAGGCTGAGAATTTTTGTAAACATATTAAAGAAAATAAAAACAAGATTTTTCCAACTATTGTTTAACTGAATTATAACATTTCAATTTTATTCGTTTTTAGCATCTCAACTGCAGTAATATTTCTAAATTTATCTTAATATCTTTTCTAACTTCCAGAGTTAATTTTTAGTTTAGATATACCTATGATTTCTGAAAATTAAACGTATTGATCAATATTGCGCAGGACATAACACTTTCTAAATTTAATTATAATTTTCAATATTTTATCGTAACCCTGTATATCAAATGTTTACAGGAATAATAGTAATTAGTTATGCAGGTATATATGCATAATATTACACAAAAAAGCAATATTACCTGAGCCAGTAATGCAAAAGCGATTGCCGTCCCCACACTTCCTGCGCCAATAACGCTAACTTTGTTCGTACACTTCCTGCTACTTTGGCCACAGGGCGCCACGTGCGTCATTAAAGCTTTTACCGTTGTGGTCATCATCTTGCCTAGAACAACATTACGTTTAATGCATTAGTCTGTACTCAAGAATCAGATAGAAATGGGCAAAACTTAATCAAGCGATGTGAACGTTGATTACGGCTCGCCCGTTGTGCCATAAAAGTACAAAATTATATTAACGGTAGAGATAGGTAATCTTTCCAAGGATAATGTTAGGTATATAACGTCTTAGAATATAATTTGAAATTTATCATTTTTTGAATTGATTTCACTCACATATGAAACCCAAACGTAGAATTGTTTTAGGCATTCGTTATCGAAGTATAATTAAGTCATTTTTTGCGTAACTTGTTGAAGGACGCGACTCTATTGTAGAATAATTCTAAAATATTATTTGTATATGTAATTTCCGACGTTTTTCTGACTTATTTCGACTTATCTTTTACTTTAAAAAGGATATGTATAAAGAAGTTGACACGTTGTAGGCTTGTCCTGCGCAGTTTGGTATTTAAGATATCACTTGTCTGTTCTCGTATGTTGTAATGACTTATATAATTAATTTTCGTTCTCAATAACTATAGAACATTTACTCTTAAGTAGGAAACTATTAACATTAAATACCTTACACATAATCTAAATACATAGATATGTTAGCAAGTAATATACAGAGTGTTTTATAGAAAAAGAAAATTATATTTGCTTAAAACAAATATTTTGGACATACTTTAGGCAGTTTTATGCAAAAATGCGAAGGTTTCAAAAATTATCAAGAATATGTATGTCAAACCCTAACCCAATTGATTCTACGCTAGATTCAGTGCTGTAGTAAAATGCCATGTATGGGACGGTACAATGAACACCTAGCTCAAGTGCCTGGACTATAGGAGCCCACCCTAACTTAATGAATGAATGAATGAATGCCATGTTTTATTTGGAAGAAAAAGGTTCTGTTGGTTTAATGGAAATGCGTTTTTGAATATCCTATTTGTGGTTCAGTGATTATTGCTATAAGACTGGTTACACTTGCATCAACATTAGTAGTACAACTAAATATATAATATAAACTAGTTCACTTTATTTAATGGAGTGCAAGTGCCAAAAATTCAACAACAATACAAATATCTCAAAAACGAACTGGGTCAATGAATCAATACATCCACTAAACCGAACAAAAAATTTACCATTCCATTTAAAATGAGAAACATTATATAGATAACCTGCATACCGAAAGTGATATAAAGTTTAAAATACTTTCCTTGAGTAGCTGACAGGGGATCATGACTGCCCTACAAGTTTCAAAATCGAATTCCTACTAGAAATTTGAAAATATCAATGGGAAACACTGTTTCCCAAAAGTGTACATTATACTTGTTTTTATTTATTTTGTATGTTGACCAATTAATAAAATCGTTTAACTATAATGGTTTAAAAATAATAATAATCTTGTTAATTATGTAATCATGTAATTTTGTTCATAAAATTTCTATCTCTCGCAGTGCAGCAGGTAGTAAAATCCGATGCAAACGCTGAACGTGACACAAGTGTAGGTGGCATGCTTACTTTTAATCACATCACATTGACCATATGCATCAGGCTTTGCCTGAAAGCAAATAATAATGGTTCAGTTAACTATTTATCAATTAACTGAAAACTATTTTCTTATTAAGTATGAGTAATATCCTCTATCATTTAATTTTAAATTTGAAACATTGCTAAAATTTTATTGCTAATTTAACGCAATTTGCTTCAGCAGCGCTTCCTTAAGCTGTGGTAATCATGCCATAAGTCACCTGTATGTATATGTACTTACATACATCACAATCATCTTCTTTCTACAGAGTAAAATAACAAGGCATGGTTTAGGCGCAAGTATAACACGTAAGTACATACATACATTCAACCTACATAATATGTGCCTATTATCTTGTCCAATAAGTAACCTTTATGTTAATAAAAATGTCAAATATTTGCTTTTTAAATATATCATTACTTGTTGCGCCGACCAGTGCTATGGCGCGAGCAAATTGAAATTGTTAAAGTCCGAACTGCTAACAAGACAGCTCAAATTTATTAGCGATATATCTTCGATCCTATAGCGGTGAGCCCAAGGTACTTTAAATCTTTACCACAAATTAGTTTCTGCGACGTTGCACGCTTATATGCATACATATGGAGTTAACAAAAACTAATACCATTATTCATGTCTTGGTGTGCGAATTGGTCGGCAATGGTTTATCGTCTCGATTATACGAAGGGACTTTTTAATTAAAGTCAGCGTTTGGAAGATGTATCACGAAATCGTTGAAATGGACATTTTACAAATCCTCTGTAATCTGGTTCGTTTCCTTAAGAAAGGAAATATACAAAATAAAACAGCAACCTATCTTCAACTGTCAACTGTTTAGGAAATATTAAGAGTTTTCAGTTTTTTTTGCAAAAAGAAGAAAGAAAATTATTGATTACAGAAATTCGCTACAACACACTCAAAAGCTAATAAGTAATCTGTTTATTTCTTGATATTGTACAAAAAAAAAAAAACTGAAAACATTTAATATTCTCTAAACAATTGAAGATATGTAAGGAAATTGTACATGAAATATGGCTAGAATTTTCTGAAGAATCCAAAAATTGAAGTAGGCCTTTACAGCTGACTCAACATCTTTTCCATTCCCAATACGTCAAAGTGTTACTAAAAAATATTCGGAATGAAACTTTATAATTAAATTATGTCACAAAATTCTTCCAATAAATAATTATATTGTAATATATATGAATACACTATACTATAGTGCGGACATAAAGTCCATTGTGGTAATTTCGTTTCAGCCAGAGCGCTATATATTTGCGCTCACAGCACCCCAGTATGTTACCAAGCAAAATTGGTTAGGTCAAAAAGTTATCGAGTTATGTAAATTTTCAAACTGATCGTAAGTTTTCCTCCTATTATTAGCTACGTCATGATTATCAACGTAGACCAATTAGCCGGATTTTTTTTATAACTAAACTTTTTACCCTAAGAATTTTTGCTTACTAACACATTGGCGTACCATAAACGTAAATAGTATTTCACCTGAAACCAAATCGACAAACAATTGATTTTATCAAAGTTGGCCGATGAAGCAAGATAGGCATAACGTCATAACTTTTCATTCCGAATATTTTTTAGTAACACTTTGACGTATTGGGAATGGAAAAGGTGTTGAGTCAGCTGTAAAGGCCTACTTCAATTTTTGGATTCTTCAGAAAATTCTAGACATATTTCATGTACAATTTCCTGTACCTATCTTCAACTGTTTAGGAAATATTAAGAGTTTTCAGTTTTTTTGCAAAAAGAAGAAAGAAAATTATTGATTACAGAAATTCGCTACAACACACTCAAAAGCTAATAAGTAATCTGTTTATTTCTTGATATTGTACACAAAAAAAAAAAACTGAAAACATTTAATATTCTCTAAACAATTGAAGATATGTAAGGAAATTGTACATGAAATATGGCTAGAATTTTCTGAAGAATCCAAAAATTGAATAATATATAGGGTGTAGCATTTAAAATAAAACAGTTGTAATTGGCCACTGTTACATGACACACCGTGTATATAAGGTTTATGTTGAAGAAAATGCACGACTAAAAATACCAATCGACATGTCCGAGCGTTTCTTCGAACACGCACCCATTTATTTATTATCCAATTTATTCCATTTGGCTGGTACACCAGTGTATAATGTAATGTGTCATTGTCTTTTAGAAAGATTTTTTAATATGTTAATTAATATTTTACAAAACAATATATCAAAATCATAATGCAACCACTTTCCGTTGAATAGAACCAGCAGAAATAATGCAGTAAAATAAATATTATGTTGATAAATGCATAAAAATATTTTTAAAAAAATGAGTAGTATGCCTAGTCTCGCCGTATCTATTTGAAATAGGATACTACCTCTATAGTCGTGTTGCCTTCAACACTTGGACATAAAACTGCTTTGGGCAAAGCTTTACTGCATTGCAAAGAGCATTACTATTATATTTGATTATATCATATGTTTTTATACGATCGGTAATGTTAGGTTGTGTCCACCTATCTTATGGGGCCATGTAACAAAAATCTTACGGGAGTCTGTGTTTCAGACAGAGGTATATGCGATCTTACAATCGCCAAATGAATAAATGAGAAACAGGTGCACAATAGATGAATTCGCATTACGTCTAACAATCAAGCGGCGATTAAAGCACTTGAAAACTGTGGTCTCAGTTAGTGATGGATTGGCGAACTCACCAGAACAGTGTCAGTCTGATCTGGGTACCAGGGCATTAGGAAACTGAGAGCAATAGAAAGGCTGACGAACTTGTCAAGAGAGAGTTAAAGACAAAAATGTATCGACCAGACCCATTTTTAAGATAACAAAACAAACGGCTCAAAAATGTATAGTAGGCTATGTTCGAACCAAAGAGCATGAACACTGAAGGATTACCTCAGGCACAAAAATACATAATAAAACCTTTATAGGGAATCCATGCAAAAAGGGACCTAGAGAACTGCTACAAAATGAGCAGGAAACAACTCGGTATCATCACAGGACCGATGACCAAACAAGGAACACCTGCGCAAAATCGGTGTGCATAATGCAGTCTCAAGCTGCAGCTCTGTGAAAGAAAACCAGAAATAGACAAACATGTGTTATGTGACTATGATGCATTGGAACGCTGAAGGCAGGTTTATATGTGGAACCGAAACAAAACCCAAAGTTGTAACGTACTCGTTTGGAGAAGGGCCTCTACAAGTATGGTGCCAACACCTGATATTTGACTGGGACCAATGTAATAAAACATGTTTCCCTAATTAAGTTAATAAATGCCAATGAAGTATCATTTACTTAATCCTATCTAAAAGTAATAAATTAAAGATTTAACGGCCACATAAGCTACTTATCGGCAATCATTGTCTAATTTGCTTTTCAATAAATTATGGTAGAAGATTATAATGATAGTATCATATAAATTACACAAACTCCACTAAAAACGTTCGTTGAACGAGATGAAAAATTTTACTGCTGTCCCATTATCCATAATAGACATAACACGACGGTTAATATCTTACCGTAAACGTTTCCGGCTTTGGTATACACGTATAATATGTATGCGTAGCCATAATGTTGAAAAATCGCGAAAACACAGTTTCGAAGAACTGGACGGTTAATGTAATGAAATGAATATCATTTGGTCGTCTGGTGCATATTCCTGTCTCGACGCATGCATTACTAACGGAAACGACAACATTTATCATGATTTTCTGGAATCGCAATGAAGTATTGATATGGTAATGAACGCGCTTGATTATTGCCCGGTAAAGGTAAGGGCATTTCTCAGTGCTACTACGTGTTGCTCTTGCATAAATCATGGTGTGCGTTGGGAGTACCGAACAGAAATGCCTAGTGCCAGTGCACATGAAACCTCACACAGACAGTGCAATAAATGACTATTAAAGTTAACGTCGAAAGAAAATGCCTAGATATTTACTTGAACGGTGAATGAAGGAATAAATACTTTGGTAAAACATTTATATTATAATTAAGTGTTAGAGACCCTAAGTAACCACTTTCAGCTCATAGATTTAAACATCTTCATTAACTGTATGTAAATAAAATCGTAACTCCTTCGTTTCTATGCGTACTTCACAGGCTATAAAATGCGGCTTTTTTAAACATGTTTTAATAGGAAAAGAAAAGTTTAAATCCTTAATTACCGTTTATTAAAAAAAAATGAATGGAGTAATTACTACATTCATTTTTTCTATTAGACAATTCTTGAAATACATTACCGTTAGCCTGATAATGCGGTATTTCACGAAATCGATGCCTTGAAATAAATGGTGATTGTGAATTTAGACCTTTTTTCCATTAACTATATATCCACACTACGTCCCCGTCGAAGAATTAAATATGGTTTAGTTCGGTGATCATTCTTAGTTGTACTAAAAGGATCCCATACACTTCAGTTCATTTTTTTTTTCTCATTGAGTTTGCGCGTCGGTTAAAACCGATGACCAATGTGTCTGTATACTTCCTGTTGATTTAACTGTTATGCGAGATGACGGAACGTATTTCTTATTTTCTTTTTACTATCAGTGGCAGCGGCCTACTAAATATGAAGAAAATAAAAGAACAAAATTCAAACCCGGCTATTGTTACGCCGCAGCTCCTCAAATTTGAACATATAAGGAAATCATATATAGACCCAAGCTAATTACAAGTACGTTAGGATAGAACAAATATTTTGTTTTTTGTTTTTGGATTGATAAGCTTTGAACATATAAAGTTATAAAAAATAAAAGTAAAAATAATAAAAATGTTATGTACGCGAGATATTGTTATAAAATGTTTCGAATATTGTAGGTTTTCTTTGCATAATTTTCATTCAAACTTTCATCCCTATGTTTATTCACATTCCATTTTAATTTACTACTTCATTTGGGCATTGCTTTCCTTACTTTTTGCTTTAGCTTTACAGTCACCAGGAAGTGATCGTAATCCGAACACGCTTCTCTTTACAATCTTATATCACCGCTTATTCACCGCTCTGTTCCTCCTGTTTATTATCACATGATCTACTTGTGAACAGTATTTCTTTACCGGAGATACGCATGTTCTTTCTACCTAAATTTAATGCTAGTAATAATCATATCTGTCCTGGATCAATCTCCTCACGAATAAGTTGTTTACATTAGAGTGCGGTAAGTGTCATTTACTAGCGCGAGAATTCAATTTCAGGCAGAATTCCAGCACTGTAAATGACCTAACGCAAGACATTTGGCGGGGAAAAATAGAAAATCTTATTTAATTTAATAATTAATACGGCAATGTAATTGTCAGTATCTGCGAATTGGTACCACTACGGTTTCATAGACTCAAGTTCCTTTTATGTCATTGACCAAATTTTAGTCAAATTTCTTTTTTTGTGATAATTGTCTCAATAACAATTAAAACAGCAATAAAAATATTTTACGTTGGAAGTAACTGTGAGTAGGAGATACTGCACTAGGCCGATAAAATGAATCTACTGGTGCGTCGGCTGACAGGTAATGCTATGTTTACAGTTGACAAGGTCAAAAAGTTTATTTTCATAATACAGATCCCACATAGTACTGCTTTCGAATTTCAATGTTTCTATATATTAGTTATTTTCCTAACTCGCATTTTTCGTTGGACAGCGCACATTTAAATTTGATGAATCAATCGAATTAGTCTATATTTTGAAATATGCTACTCTTTCACTAATCGGTTTATATTTTAATACTTTTTCTCTTGTTTTTTTGTTTCCTGATTTATGCTCCTGTTCTTTTACTGTCGCTCATCCCCCATTCCATTATCCCGCCTTACACTTTTTGTATTTTCCTGTTCCTTTCCTACTAGTTTTTCTTCACCTTTCTTCTCCTGTTAATTTATCTTTCGGCATTTTTTTCCTTTCCCATTGTCTGTCCGCCTTCCTTATTTCTATGCGTTTTCCCATTCGCTAGTTTTTTGAGTTTGCCTTCTCTGGTTCTTCTTTGCGTTTATCCCTTTTTTTTTCCTCTATCCCATTCACCACAATCTTATTATATCCGATTTTAACTATTTTACCTTTAGTTCTTTCTTCTTTAGGTACTTTTCTTATTATGCTTCAATTTTTCCTTTCCCTTTTTTTAATCATGTGGCATTTATACCTCCGTTAATTTCTTTTTCGTCACTATAATCTTAGCTGATCTTAGCTTTTTCCTCTTTAGCTACTTACGCTATTAAATATGTTTTAACGTCTAGTTAGTAGCAGTTTGAACTGTCATATCGATTCTAAAATGTGGTTTATAATTTTCATTTCTATTGCATTTTTTTAAGTGTTTGGATTGTCTGCATCCGTAGACAGCCCCGTCCCTATGTTTTTATCTTTGATCCGGTTCTCCCTTCATTCCATACTAATCCTTATTTCACGTTCTCCTTAAACTTTGTATTTTGATGTTTTAATACCTGTTTTCTTTCTTCAATACTTCGTTTTATTGTAGTAAACTTACTTATGTTTTCTTAACAAAGTTCTTGTTCATCTCTTCGTTTCTGTATTTCCCCTTTTATTTCTATCTGTTAAAGCTTATATTCTTTCATCATATCTATAATTAAATCCAGCATTCCTTCCTCTCGCTATGGTTTTGTCGGCATCCTTGCCGTCATTCTACTTCTGTCAAATTGAATCCTAGTATGGCTCTGCACCTCTAATCAATTTCTTTGGTTCGCTGGATAGTGGCGTAGATAAGAAATTTGGGCTCTTTCACCTAACTCTTAGAGGGCCTTTCTAGAATACATGGTACTTAGTTTTATCGGTAGCGAGTGTGCATGTGTCCCTACACATGTATGAAATCTTTGATAAGTCTTATTTTGCACTTTTAAACAAATATTTTTGACTCTGCAGAGCGTCCCGAAAGCAGCATCTGATAATTGATCTGCGGTTATCTTCATTTGTTTGAATTTGAAACATACTTTGAAATTGAAATAAAATACCTCCGATTTCTATCGGATCTTTCATAACATTCTGTATCTTTCCTTTTAAATGGTTTAGTAGAATACGGGGTGATAATAAAAAACTTCTTAAATCTTGTAAAACGTTTCGACCCTTTTCAATTACTAAAAATAATTATAAAAATAAACAGTTTTGTTATATAATGAAAATTAATTGATTGTGATGTATTACCTTCGTTATTATTTTAAAGTTTTTCACAACATTGCGTTGTTATGTCAATTTAACAAATTAGGGGAGAGTGGGGGGAATTGCGCGCACCTAAGCGAATTATGGAATAGTAAATATAATGATGAGTTTACGAGTACCAGCTCTCAGTATTCATTAAGTGCATTGACTAACAGTTTAGTGCGAGTAGTTCTCTTTTGTTTAGTCGATTTACTTTCTTTTAAATAATTAATTTATTATTATTACACACTATCGGGCTATAGTGTACAATAGTTTATCTAATGTTTTTATGATATATAGGATGTTCTATTCAAAATAACAGAGTAATCACCTACTTGAATTTTATAAAATTGCCATAGATATATATTTTTTTTTTCAAAATGATTGTAACCAAGTATACAGCTTTTGCATCTTGTACACACCTAAAATTTTATTTAATATTATAAAATCTATAGCTCTTGTTAATGGTGCGCACTAATACGGCCCTCTCCCCGCACCTTGCAGAGTCTGCGGGTACCCTATCTACACCACTGTCACCAGATGTTTAATTGTATACCACGGAAAAAGTCGATTCCGGTCAAAGAGCCCTGTGCCTGATACTCGTTTTATAGTAATTGGCATACATAGCCAATCCAATTTCGGTTTTTTGTTTTAGTTTAGTCTTACCTACTCTCTCTGCTTTTATTACCGTAGTTTCTTTTTCCAATTATTTTCACTGTTTCCTACCTTTCCTTCATTTTTTATTCTGATCTTAGTATCAGAATAAAATATGATTCTTTATATTATAAACTGACTCACTCAACGTATCCGTACTCAGTTCGAAAAAACTCTCTTAGAATTGACGAAAATTACAGAAGCTTCAAAATTGAAAAATACGTATACCCTTCCCTTATACAATTTATTATAAATACCGTCTACGCCGTTTTAAAAACAGAAACAGTGAACCATTTGCCAGTTAGTTGAATGTAGACCGCTTTTTAAAAACCAAGAATGCGTTTTAATGCTAAGTCTGCACTTAAAATGTTACTTTGATCTGGCAAGTACCTATTTAGTTATTTGCTTATTTAACTATTTAATATTTAAAACAATGCCTAGCACTTAAGACAACAAAAGGTTTTGAAATAACCTTTTCATGTCCGTCAGTGCGGTCTTGAGAATCGAAATTGGGCATCCGAATGAGAATATACAAATCAGTATTAAATCGGACTTATTACGCAATTTCGGGTAATACTTAGTTTCCCATACGGTACAATATTGCTGAAGGTTTTCCCAGTGTTGTACAAAGAAGAGAGTTCTCATTCAGCGCGTATACCAATGTAATTGGGGTCTATTCCATATCAGATCGTAAACAATTTAGCCACGATCGTAAGATTTTTTAAGCCTTCTAGTAAGTTATCCAGTGAGTCTTCTTTAACATATATGTTAAAAAGAAGTTTAAAAAAGACTTACAATATTACTTACTAGAAGGCTTAAAAAATCTAACGATGATCGCTAAAATGTTTACGATGTGATACGGAATGGATCCGAATGATTATCAGTTAGTTACAGTGCATTATTGGTCTCATCTACTCCGGTCTTTATTTATATGGTAAGGAGAAGTTCAGATAAGGAAGCAGTAATGTCAGTAATGTAAATGCCCTGCCTTTACAATGGTAGCTTGTTTTGCATTCTGAATGCCGAGAACCACTGCATAATATAAGGTAGCAACGGACTTAAAAGAAAGGAAGCATTATATAATTCGTAGAAAGTTCAACATATGCAGAGTACTATTTACACTGCAAAAATTACATTCAACAGAATAATAATACTAAAAAAATATAATAATGAACGCAAATGAAAATATTGGTAAACAGATATCCGATTGATGAATAGATTGAACAAAGAGTAGTGAACGGATTTTGAAATCATTTAAAATGCCAATATTTGCCATCATAGGTGTATTAAAAATGAATAGATAATAAATATAAGAGTATATGTATAACTTTATTTTAAGGTAAACAAGTAATTAAGAAACTAAATTAACGCAACTAAAGAATCAGAGCCAAATAACTGCCAATTAATTCCATAACTTTATTTTTTATAAAAATCAATGTTTAAAGCTATTAATTGTTTTTATATTATATTATTTGGTAAGGCATTGTAAAATTTTTAGTCGACAAATTGCACATTTTTTTGAAAGATTGATTCTATGTAGTCGTAATTAGAGTGATTTTTAATTTATGTTAACATTTATATGTACAAACCACAATATTTTAAAAATGTAAGTATCATAAAAGTGAAATACTTTTCATTTCTAAAAATAAACCTGTATAAGTTTCTAGGCTACAAAATACGTAGGACTCGCTTTGAAAAATAAATACTCTGAAGGAACCCCAATAAACCACTCTATATCGTCTAGAAAAATACTCAGCAAAGTACATAGAACATATGTAAGATATTTTGATATCCACTACTAAATTTTAAGTTAAAGAGTCCAATTCAATTCAAGAGTCTAATTTAAGATATAAATAAAAATATAATATCTCTTTATAGCCATCAACATATGGGAAACACAACGTCGAAAAACATAATATAATCCATGTTAGCCGCTTTTGCTGTGCTTATAATGGTTGTTTTGTTAATGCTGCTTTGTATTATGTATTAATGTATTTCTGCTAATTAGTATAATAATTTTAAAAGGATTTTTTCCCAAGAAAAAAAAATTCTGCTCATGCAGGATTCAAACCTACACACTCTTGTTTACCGGACGGACGCTTTACCAGTTGAATTGAAGTGTATGTAGGTTGGAATCAACTCATATCCAACTACACTTCTCGCTAGCTCAAATGGTAGAACGTTCGTCCGGTAAACGAGAGTGCGTAGGTTTCAAAAGGATGGATAATTGGGCAGCAGCCAAAGTTAGAAATAATATTTTTCTTTTTAAAATGTCTTAGCTTTTGTAAAACATTGTTTACTTCATCAGAGACAAGATCAGAATAATAGTAACAAGCGTTTACAAAACATAAAAAACATATCACAGAATACCAGAAAGGTTCAAATCCTCCGCGAGGAGAAATTTTTTCTTGGGAAAAAATCCTCTTAGAATTATTGCACTAATTATCAGAAATACATTAATTTGTTAATGATTTCATACTGTTAGAAGTTTGCAATCTTTGCATAGTTCACCGTGCTGCCAGCCTTTCAAGATCTGTAATCGATATGAGTCGATTTTTATACGAACCTACATACACTGCTAGCTCAAATGGTAGAACGTTCGTTCGGTAAACGAGAATGTGTAGGTTCGAATCCTGTGTGTGGAGAAAATTTTTCTTGGGAAAAAAATCCTTTTAAAACTATTATGGTAATTATCAGAAATACATTAATTCGTTAATGATTTCATACTGCTAGAAGCTTGCAATCTTTGCATAATTCACCGTGCAGCCGGCCTTTCAGATCTGTAATAGATATGAGTCGATTTTTATACGAACCTATATACACTCTTCGCTAGCTCAAATTGTAGAGCCTTCGTCCGGTAAACGAGAGTGTGTAGGTTCGAATTTTTCTTGGAAAAATTTCTCTTAAAATTATTACGGTAATTAGCAGCAATACATTAATTCGTTAATAGCGTCGATATTGTTTATATCTTTGTATTCATTACAATAGTGATACTGCACAAGTAAAATCAAATTTAACCTAAAAAGCCACAAAACGTTCTTATGATGTATGTACATCGCCAAGTTTGTATTTGTAACTAGCGTCCACAGGGATTAACACAGCAAGATTGATTCTTAAAAAACAGTTTAAAAGTTATACAAAAAGAATCTATTGAGAATAAACTGCATAAAATATAAATCATATGTCAAACGTCAAGATTTTTTCATTTGTACCTTGTGTCAGGCTCGTCTTTTTAGCGGTATTTTTGAACTAGACCGATAACGGAACAATGACGTCACATTTTTGTTACTCGATGGAATTGAAAAACAGACTATAGTTTACATTAAACCCTACTAGTATATTTTGTTCTTCAAGCTGCGACTTCAAGTTAGATACAGATTCCCCGACATTCTAATTCAAATTATTATTAGTTAGATTTTTTAATAACAATAAAAAAAACATTACAAATGTTAGAACCATTACATTTAATTACAGCATTTAAAACACGAGTAACAGTTACCTAGGTTGCACGCAGTTAAGACGTCTACATAATTTATTATATTGCTAGTGAGTTATCAAACCAAGCAGAAGAGACAAATAATTTACTTTATGGGCGGTTATAAAATACGACCTACTGTAAACAATAGACTAAATCAGATCGTTTTATTAGGCGATTACCTACAGTGTATTAGGTAATTTAGTCCTTAAATACACATATTATACTGCTTCCTGGAGGAATCACGTTTCTTCACAGTTGCTACAGTTAACGAACCCCATCTAAGAGTATCGAGTTAAGTAGGTATTTATAGTTTTAATAGGTAGCGTCCCATTCCCCTAAATACGTTTAGAAACGATTTTATGTTATTGTTCAAACGGTCCGTTAATATTTAGTTCTTTACATATTAATAAACATTAAAGTTCGATGAGGAGCAATCAACGACTAAAAGCAGATCTGATTTGTCCTACATGAAAATTCCTTTAAGAAAGTCAGTTGTTATCTATACATTATATATTATATAGGGTGGAAATCAATAAGTGCGGAAAAATTACTGAGGTGATTCCTTGTTAAAATATAAGGAAGGGAAGTTTTGAAATAAAAGAAACATTCACCTCTCTTGTGGTAAGATACGACACCTTAAGGAGGGTGCCAAAAAGTAACTGAGTAACCAATGTCTGCTATTGAGAAAACACTCATTGTCACTGAACCATTAGTTAACATTCACCTGCGTTTTAAAGAGTAAGAAAAATCCCTCCTACAACTTGTTTCACACCTTACTTTTTTCTTGTCTAATGTCGTCATTTTTAAATATACTTTGAATTCTGATTCATTCGAAACAGAAAAGGTATGTTGCATTTTTCCTGAATTATAGCATAACTTGGATAATGTAGAAACTTTAATCGAACTATAATTTCAGTAGTAGACTAGTAGACAGTAAGTTTGACATTTTATAATTCTCGTTAGTTGGGTGGCGATAAACGAAAAAAATTCAAAAGACCTTTTCTATTTAGGTAAATAAGACTATTTAGCCATGACGATATTACTGTAACAAAAAAAGAAACATATAAAACAAGTTGCAGAAGTGGGTTTTCGTACTTCTTAAAACTGTAAAACGTGTCTCTGAAAAATAGACAACGTTTATTTAATTCCATTTCTATTTTGTACTTAATAAAAAAGTAAAAAAGAAAAGCTACCTTCCTGGTTCCTCTATAGGGGGCAAATGTTTCGTTTTGTTTCAAATCCTTCTGTAATTTTCAACAAGGAATCAACCCCTTAATTCTTTCGCACTTATTTATTAATATTATCTTCTTTTGTTGGAATATGACACACAAATGATACACAAAACAAAAATATTCAATGCGCATATTTCATAAAAGCAGACTTGTTCATCGTAAAATTTGGTTAATTCAACTCGTTTACGAGATAATAATTAACTATCCTTCAAAATGTAGACTAAATTTAAGAGGCATGTCTGTCATGTTTATTTTTTAACTAAAGTATCAGACTTGATGACAAAATAAAAGTAATGCAAAAAATTATACAGGGCGAGCAAAAACATGCTTTTAATTTTCGCTATCTTTAAAGGCAAGTAACTTTCTTATTTTAAATGTAACACCCTGGATTTATTACCGTATTTAGATTTTAATTTTAATAGTCTTTAAGATTGTATTAGTGCTTCCTATACCTATCTGTTATAGTTTCTTTTAATTTATAATAGTAATTTATAATTTTCTTTTTCAAATATAATTCCTAGCCATTATTTTTTTTTAAGTAGACTTGGACAAAACTGCTATTATTATTCAACATAGATAGACAGTGTTATTTATTCTATTTATTTCTGCAATCGGTATTAATAACCAATGTTAGCAACTATTCTAATGCATTAACGGTGAACTTCTAAACCTTTCTTTTAAATAATTAGATTCTCGGAAAACTAGAATGGCAAAACTCATCAAAGAATGATAAAAAAACAAAGTTTACAGAAGTGCATACTTAAGTTAATAGATGTCTATAAAACTGGTTTTGGATTTCTTCCCTAAAATTGTATGAAATATGTAACTTGGACGTGTTGTTCTTTAAGTATGCATAAGCGTTTCTTTTATCTAAATTGCTTCGAAGGAACGATGCAATATGTTGAAACTCATGCGATTACGCCAACACGGTGGGCCCACGCACAGATACGCATACAAACACAAGGCGAGCATTATGTTATCATAGACTATAGACTTAAAGAAAACCGCTTACGGCCATCGAAAACGCTCTTTTATCCTCATTAAGCCTCTTCAACAGCGGTACGGCACTTGTCATCTTGTAACCCATAGGAGTGGACTCAATTTAAGTGGACAATGATGGCAAGGCGGCATTGGCATACCTTACCCGTGTATTGTACGTGTATAATGGGTCCTCCGTGTGTATTTCACGAAGACAATGATTTACATATTCTAGTTCCGTGGTATTGTGGCTGCAATGACATGTTCATTATGACCATGTTAGTGGTCTTTATAGTACCAACAATGTGCTCTTTGAAATCCTAGCTACACTTGTTGATTTTTAATTAGGCAAGCACTAACGTTTGCTGGATATCTTCAGAAAAGGAAAACATCTACATCTATAAAAATACAAAACATACATAATTATCAACAAAGTAACACGTGAAAAAAATTCTTATATCATAAGCACCGTATAAATGTCGAAAAAATGTAACTTTGACTTACTTATATAAAAAGAGTGTTGTTGAACGTAACGTAATTTGAGGACTATTGAATAGGTAATTAGAATTTGTTTAGCTTAGTTTTTAGAGAACTCAACATTAGCATAATTTTTATCGCTAGTATTTCCAACCTTTTCATTTAAAATATGTACAAGAATTGTAGTTTCTGATATCTTAACATCTTTTTCTTTTATTTTATGTATATGGGTGCTATGGGGTACTATTGTGCTGTTTGCTCTGCTCGAATATTAAATGTCGAAGTAGTTAATTCAAGTGAAATTATGCGTTTCAAACTATTATAAACCGTGTATCAATGCTATTGATCGAGTTTGTAAGATAAGGACATTTAAGTGGAAAAACGTTGAATTTAATTTTATAAATGACTTGAAATAATTAGAAGAGTAATACAACAGAAATAATAACAGATTTATCTCAGATAAGTAACATGACTTCACTTATTCATTAACAATTACGTTTCTCAATTTAATTTAATCATAGAATTATAAGATACGTTCAGTTTTAAAATCCCCGCGTCTTTCTAATGGTTGCAACGTGATTCTATGCTTGAATAACGGGTAGATATACCAGCATATGCAACATTTAATAGTAAAAGTTATGGAATCACCTTGCATGCACATAAAATAAAGGTATGTGTTTGTTCATCATAAGAAAAATATTTTTGAAAAATTACAAGCACATTACTAACATTTAATTAACAATTTAAAAAATTTGACTATACAGAGTAGGCCAAATTCGACACTTTTAATACGGAACTTATATTTCTAAAGGAATTAGACAAAATCTGACCTATGCTTCTGCGGCTCGATTTTGAAGAGAAATCCGTGTTTTTATATCTTCCGTAATATAAGAGATACAGAGCATTTTCGTAAGATATGCAATTTTTAAAAGCTCTTGTAACTTTTAAGTTTGTGAAAATGCTTGGTTTATATAAGAATTTTATTATGGCGGTTTTTTGGCGCAGAACGCTCTATTTTTTTACTTTTTTAAACTCGTATTTTTTGAGATATTCTCAAGACTTGTGTTTTTTATATGGAGCACCCTATGTATTTTAAACTATCGAAACGCAGATAAAATTACCTTTAATAAGATGTAACACATGATATTTTATTTAAACAGTTTTTAAATTATTTGGCTTATTGTTTGTAATTTCGCAGTATTCTAAAATGGCTATGGATGATAACTGAACAGCGCACAATTCAAACACCTGCTATAATTTATAATGTTTACGCATTTTTTAGGATATATGGTAAAAAAATCGTTTAAATATATATGAATTTTAAAAATCAGCGTATTTTAGTTTTTAAATTTTAAATAATAAAATGAAAAATAAATTTTTAATACCTTATAAATTTTTACAGAATAAACCCTCTTAATTATAGCTGTAGTATCAGTCTATCTATCTATCTATCTATGATCCTTAGCTGGCGACTGGCGGAGGTTGCCCACGCAACCAGTACGCTGCTGTAGGTGCCGCAGGATTTCGGACTTGTTCTATGATCGCTCTCCACGCTTTCCGGTCCATGGCGGTGGTCCTAGCTTGATTGAGGTCGAGACGCCGGTTCTCAAGTCGTCTTCCACTTGTTTTGTCCACGTTTTCTTTGGCGCGGTGCGTTGTACTTTCCACTGGACGGGTCGCTGTTTCCAGAGAAGTCTTTGTGGTATTCGGTTTGCACCCATTCTGCAGACGTGGCCAAACCACCTCAATCGTCGTTGCAGGATCACTTCACCGATGGCTGGTTGTTGTTGACAAATTGTCCGAATGGCTTTGTTGGTAATGCGATCGCGCAATGAAATTCCCAGGATCTGTCGCAGACATCGCATTTGGAATACCTCGAGTTTGTCCAAATCCAGTTTAAGCAGGGTCCATGTTTCTGATCCATAGAGGAGAATTGGCAAAATCAGCGTCCGAAAGAGGCGAATTTTTGTCTTCATGGAGATGTTAATCTTCTTCCACAGGCACCATTTGAGAGAGGCAAACGCCGCGGCTGCCTGTCCAATCCTGCTGTGGATCTCTGCTGTAGAAGCCACTTTCTTCTCCTGAACCAGTGACCCAAGGTATTTGAACTCCTGCACTTGTTCGATCTGTACACCGTCGAGGTGAACGGTGGCCTGCGATCCATCCGTTGTCAGCACCTTGGTCTTGTCCACGTTGATTTTCAAGCCGTACGATTGAGTGGTACGAGCAATATCATAAAGAGTGTCCGTTGCGTCGGCGTCGTTGTCTGTGAAAAAGGCGCTATCGTCGGCGAACATGAGGTCGGTCACTGAGTGATCGATGTCGAACTGCACTCCACGTCTGTCCTCGAATGTTTTTCTCATAATGGCGTCGACTACGATGTTGAAGAGTAGTGGAGAGGCCACGTTGCCTTGTCGGACTCCAGTCTGGATAGTAAACTCCTCAGATAGATCGTTCCGGATTCGCACCTGGCTGGTTGAACCGTTGTATGCTGTTCGAAGGAGTGTGACGACTTTTTGGGGCACGTGTTCAATCTCCAATGTTCTCCATAATGCAGGCCAGTGCACACAGTCGAACGCAGATTTGAAGTCGATGAATACAATAACTGTTCGCCGCCCATACCGGATTTGGTCCTCCATTAGTTGTCGAAGAGCAAAAATTTGATCGCAGCATCCTCCTGATCCGCTCCCGGTGCTTTGCCGTTCTTCAGCGATCGTATGGCTGCCTTCACTTCCACAGGCGTGGGCTCGTCATCGGCCATCGGAATTTCAGGAGGATCGACGGGCAATGGAGCTGCCGGCGGTCCCTGAGGCGGATCGTGATTAAGCAGTTCTTCAAAAAAGCCTCGCCACCGTTCCAGGCGTTCGGAAGGTGATCGCACAAAATTTCCATCCGTTTTCTTGATGTTGTCATTGGTCGACTTGGTCTTTCCGCTCAGTCCTCTGAGGGTACGGTATAGGGTGCGGTATTCGTTCTTGGATGCTGCTTCTTCAAGATCAGATGCCACCTGATCCCAGTATGCCTCCCTTTCCGCTTTCATCTTTCTTTAGTATCAGTAGTGCTATTAATGGTTTCCCTTTTTAATAGTGTAAAAATATATAGTGTGGCACATATCAATATCTCAAAAAGTGTGAGTTTTAAAAAACAAAAAATTATCTCATAGAATTCAGAATCAAAAAGCACCTTAATAAAGTTCTTATATAAATCAAGCATTTTTACAAATAAAATAAAAGGAAGATATAAAAATACGGACTACATTAATATATTTCTCTCTAAAAAGGAACTCTACAAGTCCAGTAGGTCAGTTTCTGTCCAATTCCTTTAAAAAGTTCCCTATTAAAAGTATCGAATATGGCCCACTCTGTACAGTGGGTATGCAAGCCTGCATACAGGTCAATTTTTGACAAAACTGAATTGCAGCAATTTTTCCTATGTTGAATGAAATTGGATTACCAATACATATAGAAATCCTACTAAACTAAATTTAAGCAAAATAAATACACTGTGTCGAACTGAATTCGTTCCAAACTTTGATCTGTCAAAATCTGCTGTAAATATTTTTTATTCTGATTCTAATATTTGATTTCCATCTGTGGCTGTCTTTCTGCTGATCAGCTATATTTGTTGAGGAGAAAATTATGAAGAGAAATATCATTAAAGGATTGCCAAGCGCAGAAGTCTACACCACCTGGATCGCCTGGTCATTTATGTTGTGACATTTTATATCGTTTTGTTATATCCATTTTTAAACAAGATAGGTAGAAGTAGAGCTAGGAAACGGTACAATTAAATAATATAAAAAAAAATAAACCATGGGAGTATATATATATAATCAAAACCTTAATTATAACCTAGGAGGTTGAGGTATTTATTTTATATCTAAGGATCTATTTGTGGGCGAAAAAATGAAATATTCCAGCAGTATTATGTTAATATATGTATACATCTTTAATTCACTAGAGATGTAATGACAATAGGCAACTATTGTCTAATGAATACATATATATGCAATTATCTTCTGCACCAACGCGATCGTTATACCCAATGTTGCTTTCCTTTCTAATTATGCATAACACAAAAGTAATACCTTCTCGACGTTCATTTATACAGAAAAGAAACAAAGAAGAGAAAATTTCAATGAATTTTTTTGTGTTGTTTCGTCTTATATTTTTTGTAACAAATTATTACAAAATTTGTTTTGAGCAATATATGTAATTGTTATAAACGAGATTAGATTTTAATATCATCAATGAATAATGAAGATATAAATACAATAAAGTGCTCTAAAAACATAAAAAAAAATCGAAGGAATACTGTAAAAGAACATTATAAAATTGAAACAATATATTCAGTCGATAATGTAGTTTGCGTGCAAAGTTTAACAGGTGCATATACAAAGAACCACCGGAATAAAATTGCAATATCAATCTTACATCTAAATACTCTTGTAAAGAGAACATCTAATATTGCAAAACATAATTTGTTTAATATTTTTATTTCTTTTAGCTAAGTTGTTCCGTGCAAATTGTGCTATTGTGCACGCTGGTGCCTAATTTTTTTTTCGAATTTAGTTAGATCTTTTTTATTTTCTTAAGTTTCCTAAGTTAAGAGAAAAAACTAGTTAAAAAACTACTATAGTACACCATTATCAGCCATATGCATTCTTCGTAATAACCATCATCATGGTTTAGGAAGAAAAATGCACATTTTGGTTTTCCCATTTGCTGTAAGTAATTGCAACTTTCTGAACCTAACCCTCCCCCATCACATTAACCCAAACTATATATATGCCTGGTAATTAAAGCTCATGCTTGAAAAATATCATATTTTTAAAAATAGGTATGATGTACTGATACCTTTCTGTTTCCATAACCAAAAACGAAATTTTGATAATAATTAATAAATAATGCCTCAGGCTTGTATACCTAACCGCATTTATAGTTGAATGGAAAAAAGCTTTGTTAACTTTGTAGTAATGTTAAAGGCACAGACATATTAGCCTATTGTCAAGGGTCTGCTGATGATTGGCATATATGCAAGGGAGAAAATTTGAGAATACCCTCTGTGTCGTAGTTCAAAGAGGATTGAACTTAACGAGAAGATGGTGTCAATCGGTAAGACTAAATGTTAACCCCACTGGGACTACCTTAGCAACATTCGCTAAGAAAAGTAAATCCAATTCCAAAACCATAAAAACGGATGGGCAAAACATAGATCGGAGAACGGAAGTTAATTGTCTAGGCCTTACCCTAGTAATAAACTTCTCTGGAAAAAACACAAAGTTGAAATAACCAATAATGCCAAAAAAGGCCTAATAGTATGTAGAAACTTTGCAGGGAAGAATTGGGATGCAACCCAAAAATACTGCTTTGGAAGTATCCAGCGATAGTGGAACCTATCATCCTTTCAGTAGCTTGGAGCAAAAGAATTAATCTGACCACTGCGATACTTAATTTCTCGAAAGTGCAAAGATGGGTCTGCACAACTGGAGCTATGAGAACCTGCTCAATAGCAGCTATCGAGGTAGTGTTGGATCTTACCTCTCTACACATTGTGGTAGAGGGGGTGGCAAATATAATCACAACGAATGACCAAGGAAGGAAATATTAGGTGTAGGTGTCAATCTCCTAAGGACGATAAAACCTGAGACATGCCCCGGGATGACATATAAAAAAAATTCAGCTTTGTGAAAGAATTCACTTAAAGCTTAGTAACAAGAGCGAGTGGGATCAAAACACAAAACAAAATTGAATAGAAATGCCGTCAAATGGTACATTGATGGCTCCAATACGGCAAAGGGAGAACTGACATAAGAATATATGAACCCAGAACCAAGTACTTCGAAAGCTTGGGGAAATACCGGAGTGTCTTCCAGAAGAAAACACACGTTTTGGAAAGATGCGTCCAGTTCAATATTGACAGAAACTAAAGCAGATTATCATTATATGTGATAGTCAAGCAGCCAGCAAGGCGTTGAGCTCACATTAAATCAGTTCTAAAATGGTCTAAGGAACAAGAATTAAGATCACACAGAAGTGGAAGAAAACGAAATAACGGATAATCTTGCAAAAAAGGTCTAGAATACCTTTTATCGGGCCTGAACCCTTTCGCGGGATAAGTATCAGTGTAATACTGAAGAAATTAAAAAGCGAAATGGAGCAAAGAAAATCCAATTATTGAGAGAATCTCTAGGGAATCAGTCAAGATAAAGCTCTTCTAGGAACCTATAATCAGAAGAAGTTTACAGAATGCATCAACCTGAGTAAGAATAATCTTCGTGTATTAAGAGGAATACTTTCAGACTTTTGTAAACTTAAAGGACTTCTGAGTAAGCTTGGTTTTGCAAAGGAATCTGAATGTAGATTTTGTAAGGAAGGGAATGAAACACCCATCCATCTCTTCTCAATTGCGTAGCACTGTGCAACTCAAGGGCGTTGCTAACCTGGGGCCTTCTTATACCATACACTTTCTGAAAGGAATAGGATTAGAAGGGAAGCTATAAAACAGCAAGAATAGGCGACACAAAGAATCTCTTAGGTCGCAGTGTAATCTTCCTCTCCATTCATATATACACACATACATAGTTGTAGAAGATTCTATAACAAGTATGCGATGCTGTGCACTGCATAGAAAATTAGTATTTTTTTTTTGACTAGAGAAGAATCGTTGACGGTTAACGCGTATCTGGGGCGCTATTCTTACCACCTTCGAATGTATTTCGTATGCGCATGTTTTCACAGGGTTCATATTCGAGTGCGAACAGTATTTTATATTCTCATGTACCCTTCGTAAACAAACCTTTGAGTAAACCTGGCAACATGGGTATTCGGATCTTTCGGCGCGTAAATACGATAGCTCGTGTCATAAATTTGAATCGTGCAACATTTGCTAAACACATGTTTTATGTCCTTATTGTAAAAGCAAAATGTTTTACTTAAATATGTGGCCACAGTGGCATTCTTATATTATTCACTGTTGTGACAACATCATTTAACTTGATCCAGCTTTTATATATTTTGTTTTGTATTGTCTTCATAGAATTAACTTGGTAAGGTTTTTTGTTTACTTTAAAATAAAATAATAGTGAGCTTCAGTACTAGTTTATCTATGGTGAGCTTCAAAGGTAGTGTATTATTTTAGTCATGGAAACTCAAATAGAAAACAGGAAAAGTGGACATCCATCTAATAATCAAAAAAAATAATGATTGAGTTTTAAAAAAAAAAGCCAGAATTAGTAAGTGGTAAATTTTCGAATAATTTTACTTATAAAGATGCTGAAAATTTATGGTTAACGGTTCTAATAAAGCAATTATGTACATACACAAGTCTTTATCTAGCCTAAACATTGCTTTAAAATGTGTATTATTTAATTCAACAAACGGATTTCTATCAACGTTTTCAACAGGTTCATGATCCAGTTCATTTAATTCAGCTGCTTCTAATTCATCTAATAAATATAAATTCATTAACTCATCCATTTTTTTGGAATTCTTAATTTTCACATCACGGTTTACAATAATCCCTTAATCCACGAACACATAATATAACCTAACTTTATAAGATTCCAATAGTATTTCAGTTATACGAGTGCTCAAACACCGCTCGTATTTACTACGAAGGACATTTTCGAATGTGAAAAATATTCGATGGGTCAAGAATATAGTTTTAACCAATAATCTGCGAATAACGTCACAATGCGAGTGCTCGTACATAATACGAAGGGTCGAGAATAGCACCCCTGGCTCTAAAGGTAGGATTTCGTTGCAATGTTCAGCGTCCGCGGTTCATCGCCACGTCCAGCAGTAACGCCCGACCGTTGTAGTTACATGCTTTCATTAAAACGTCTTACGTTCGCGCCTGAATAGTTGCTCCATAATTCAGGAGTGGAAATTAACCTCAAAAATGAACAGAAAAGCTCTAGCAACGTTAATTTTGTTAGAAGAAGAAGAAAAAGATGGTGATATCGAGTTTATACTTTGTACGCGTAATGAAACAAGTGATATAGATTTCGAAAAGAAGGATGAAACAAAACAAAAGTCTTTAGAAATCCTATGAAATCTTTCACTTAAACTGTTGGGACAATCCTAGATAACGTGTGTAAAAAAAATCAATGAGATCAGATACGGCGTTTATGAGAAAAAGGGACATAGGTAATGGCGGTTTTCCCATATGGATGAAGATATGTAGTAACCCCCTTAAATCCGACACCGTCATTGTAGATTCTAAGGATTATAATCTTTCACTTGTGGGAAAATAATAGAAAAAATATAAGTACCGAACTATAAAATAAAACTTTATGTAGTTTATATAAATATTATTTCATTGCTTTATAGTTAATTGGAAATGGTTGCTTGACAAAGTCTCCAGATCCGAATCCGAGAACCGGATCTTGAAGAGATATAAAAGTTTGCTAGGATCATTTCGTTGATTACAATTTAACTTATCCATTATCCGGATCCAAAAACCGGATAGTGGACCCGAATCCCAAAAAACCGAATAGTGGATCCGGATCTGAGAGCCGGATAGTAGATTCACATATTGGATTCGGATCCTAGGATCCGGATATCCGGATAATTTTGGATCCGAATATCCGGATCTCAAATTTATCGGATACCAACAGCACTAGTGCAGATACCTTCTAATTGCATCCCTTCTACGCTTAGCACCAGCTCAAAAAGAGTATCAAAGTCGCCGCGTGTTTTAACATTTCGCTCTTAAATCTAAGAAAAGTTATTTATTGATAAAAAATTACAAAATTGGTATTTAAATCTCTCTATATGATTTTTTTAGGGATGGTACGACCTGCTCCTTATGCGGAGAAGGTGCACCAGCTCCTGACTCTGGCTCTGAACCTGGTGCAAAAAATCAGGTTCACAGGTATACAGGTCCTCTTTTAAACTCTACTCTTTTTTTATTGCACTAGTACCATAAATGCAAAAGCAAATATAGCGAAGTAGGAAGAGTGATATATTTAATATTTCTAATTTGTAGCAATTTAATGGCAAGATGACTATTTAGTAGTTATTTGCGGTTTGTACAATATTTTTTCGTGTAAATAACACAAAAAAAATTGCCGGAAGTTTCTGTACATTTTATTATAATAAGCTTATATCTATGAAAATAAATGTATTTTCTCACAACTACATAGTTTCATTCCATACACAACAAACTTTAATTTAACTAACATTTATACTATCAGATCTTAATGATAATATTACTATCCGTACATTTCGTTTGCAAAATGCATATTTGGTAATCAATTGTACGATTCTATTTACAAATAATAATAAATATGAAAAACTATAAATTTGTTGTTGACAAGTTAATTAACTTTGTTATTTTAAGCGGGCTGAATGAATTAAAACAACGTTCTTCAAAAAATAAAAATACAACTACTAAAATAAAATTTCTAAATAAATCTGAAATTCGGGGTAACAATTCGCCGCCGTATAGTAAACATACAAATCCAGGAAATGCACCTAGCCACAATACGAGGAAAAGTTTTAAAACGAACTTCTATTCTTACCTATATGAACAGGTTAAGGTTTAGAACGAATGCGGGTGCTGGAGCGAGTGCACTGGTGCAATAGCTCCGGCTCCGGTACTCTGGCTCCATCTAGTTCAATCGAGTCCGAGGCGGCATTCAATTCCCTGCACTCGCACCCGGCGGATTAGTAAACCCGCTCTTTTACGAAAAGCGAACTTGGTGCACCTACTCCGATAAGCGGACCAACTCCGAAAGAACAGGTCCGATCCAGAGCTGCCATCTCTTGATTTTGTATGGCCACATGACCTACATATGATATCAAATATTTAAAACCGTCCGACCTTTAAGTAGTCTTTTATTCACTGGACTTTAACGTGGAAATAATTCACTTCAATGTATTTTACATATGCCAGAATACGTTAATTTTTTATCGGGAAATATTTAGTTTTGTTATAACTAAAAACCATTTGTTTTATGTTGAACATGGAAAGTAAGTAACAAGCCCTACACCCTAAAAAAAAATGTGGTAAAATTACCCCAAAAATAGATGGCAACTGGGCTACCTCCTATTTTTGGGGTAAATGTACACCTATAGGGGATTTTCCCTGGTAAATTTACACCTCTAAAGTAATATTCCCTAATGGAATGGAATAATTTCAGGTAGATTTACCACACCTTCAAGGAATATTCTACCAGTATGTGAAAAATCCTCTATAGGTGTAAATTTACCCCAAAAATAGGAGGTAGCCCAGTTGCCATCTATTTTTGGGGTAATTTTACCACATTTTTTTAATGTATAGATTAGAGTAACAACAAAGAAATTAGAAATAATTGATTATTAGGTTGTTTTATCATCCAGAAATATTAAGTTTCAGTTATCTAATAACATGTTTATGTCATTTAGAACTTAATACAGATTCTCCACTTAAATATTCAAAATATACCACCTATAATATTAGATTTAATTTTAATAATTTCTGAAAGATATATTAATTAGTTGGATTACAGAGAGTTTACAAGAATTTCAATAAATTTTTAAATTCAATAAGCAATGTTTTAAAGAGTAAACATTTTGGGAGAAAGGTCGATAAGAAAAGCTAATAGTTACTAAGAATTGGTTGTATTCATAATACACAGATCTAGTTGAAAGTAACCATAAAATAAATTTTAACTAACAAAATACATTAAAAAATCTTATCAATTTGAGTTTGGATTTGGAGCTTTTTTATTTTTGCTGCCCTGTTCAGGGTATATTTTTAAAAAAATACCTCTGCAGAACTTCTAATGTGTTACAAGCCTCTTTTGCATACTGCAAATGAAAATTAAAATATGCCGCCATCATTTGTTGTAATGCAGAACGAAATGAATCTGTTGGGTCTAATAACTGTCTTTCTACCATTAAAGAATGCGACTTCACATTTCCTAGAAAAGAAAAATAAATCTAAAAAAAAAACATATGAAATAAATATATTTTTATTGATACCTTCTTCCAAGCATATTATCAACGGTGTATTCACCTTAATTTCTTCAAGTTTAGATTTATCCTGAAAATTTTTAATAAATTTAGCATTTAAAAATATGTTGTATGTAGATATTAGTGCTGCAATTCGAAGCCTCTTTATGTGAAACCGGGGTTTGGATGCAGTGATTAATCGTCTTTAAAAATTGTAACCGGTAAAACCGGTTTTCAAAGTCAAAACCGGTCTTTAAAAGCAGATTATTGCCCCTTAAATAGGTTTTTCGAATTTAAAATATATAGCACTTTTAAAAAAGTAACACGTACTGTTTTTAATTTAAAACTGGTTTTGAAAATCGATTTTAAAAACTGAATTTTAAAAACCGATTTTTACTAAAAATCGATTAACTGGTTTTTGATATCTGGCGATTCCCGCAATACTAGTATATACATAACTAATGTTGTGATTAACTATTGAACTCAAATTTTCCGCCTTGCGGCCTTGCACATTTGCATGTAGAAGTGCTTAATACCTACTTTACTTTTGTATGGTTGACGAGATGACATAATCAGTATACCTACACATACATATGAAAATACAATATAATATACCTACATATAATAATTTATTCATTAAATCCTAGAGTGAAACTAAAATAGTCCCTTCCTTACTTTACTTGTATCACCACTTAACAACGAAAACATAGCCTCCAATAACGGCAAGGCACTGGTCTTTTTAATTTACAAATGTTTAATGAGAGAAAAAAAAAGAATTTACTCCTTCAAAACGAAGATTTTCTTTTATTTAAATTGAAAAGTTTGATATGATAGTTTCCCGCGAGTCACTTGCACGTTGAAAACTTTAAATAAATATACCATATCTTGTAGCAACAATACCGCGAAATGATTTTGAGGTTAAGCTGCCAGTATATCATATTACATATCCATATGCAGGTGTATGTCTATTATTTATACGTGCTGTCATAGCTAAGTACCTGGTAATCAATCTCAATACATAATTAATGTAAAATGAACTTACCTCAATCTTTATTTGCAAGACAAAATCAAAAACGCACCATTCACATTTATGCGTTACAGCCATAAGTCTAGATGCCGCACTTGTATTCAAATGGATATATTATCTGATTCAAACTGCGTACCTCAAACGCTTGCGCGTTGTATACTCGACGGCTATACAGTGTTCGTATATACCTTGATCGGCAAATACAAACTTATTAAGTTTTTTTAATAAATTACTTAGGAATTAAAATAAATGTACCGATACAATGACAGATTCATTTTAACTAAAGCAAATGAATAACAAAATACAAAAATAATAAAAATTTAAATTTATTTTTATTGATGCAATAGTAATATTTTATCCAATAATTCCCTTTAAAACAAAACTTTTTCCCTCTAACGTTCAAAATTCCCTCTAAAAAGGGAATTTCCCTCCCATATACAAACACTGCGGCTATATGTAATGCATTCTCGTAACGGTTTTAATTTTTGATCAAGCGATACAATGTAATGCAATGTTAAATAAAAAACATTTTGTGTTCCAATCACATAACAGATGCATATATATAACATATATAATCAGAATTTCATGTCACTTGTATTGTCCATATTGCATTTTTACCAACGTAAGAGGTACTATTCCACTAAATATGTTATTTTTCCTTGTTACTAAGTAAATTTCCCCAAGTGGGGGAAAATTACTTACATTTATTGAAGTATTTTTCCATTAAAGTTGGTTTACCAGGCAAAATTACACCTAATTTTTGGTAATCTGAGGTTTACCCTCTTTTTGGTATAATTTTACCTTATATTTCATACCTTTTTTCCCACACTAGCGAGGTAAATTTACCGTCATTTTTTAGAGTGTAATATGGAACATCATTCATTGTATCTAGAGAATAGTACCGAACTTAACTTATGGGGAAAAAATAGGATTGCAATTTAAAAAAGCAATTATCATGTTTCATTTAACGTTTTTCAAAAAAATACTAGATGCCAAAGTTATAAATGTTCTGTCTTATATTATCGGCAACCTCCGTAATGAATCTAATAAATAGTTCGTAAACGCTCACAAAGCGAATATACAATACTTTAACAGGGTATATGTAAATTGCCTCCCCACAGGTAGTAGGAAAAAGGATCGGATTTAATTGGTTTCATAAATAGGTAAACTGCCTCCCAAACTCTTTTAATCGTAAGCTCCAGCCATTGTTGTTTTATTATTTATGAACTGGGAAAATTGTGGGCGGCAATTTAACGATTGTTAGTAGTTGCTCTTTACCTCGCGAAGCAATTTACATATATCCCTTTAACAAACATTCATACACCTCCTGCATATTCGGTAAATAATAATTATATTAGTTGTAGCATATACTTAAATTCTTGCACACGTTTTGAATAATAATATTTTTATGTCGAATGAAATAAAATTTGTTTACGGAAACGTACGCATCAGCACGTATAAAAAGTGGCCACTAGACTAATGCATTCTTGTTGCTATCTCATATAGTTCGTAGTATACAGAAATACGCTTGCTTCGATTCCGAAGCATTTGTCTTAAATCCTGTCCTCTTAATTTCCAAGAATCGGACATGTAATAGCAGCGACACCGTCGCGCTTTAAACAATTTTAATTATCTGAGCAAACCCTTTAAAGTTTTTATCGTGCTTTCGAGAAAAAACTAGCAACCATGAAGAATTTTAACAGGCAATAGATACGGTATAGAGAATTCCAAGTGGGAATACCGAAACACAAAAGCTTCTGCGGGATCAAACTACAAAAAATGCCTCACATATTTCTCTTATTCCCTTGAATCTACCGATACATGCGTACACGGAATGTTCCTTTGTTTTATCGGGATTTTAAATTTGCACGACACGAAATATCAAACTAGCCATTTCTTTCGACTGAATTTTATAACGAAGAAAGAGAATATTAATACAAAACTTTTTGTCTCCCATTAAAATTAATTAGTTTTAATAATATCGTCCACAATTAAAAGTCGATAAAAAAACATCTGTGCACGATAATCGGTAATACGATAAATTAACAAACTTAATTCCTATGTGTAAGATTCCACGAGTTCCGAGAAACATCAACAGCCGCCCCAAGATAACATCGAGGATAATGAAATGTTTTAGAATACCACGCTTACGGTTTTAGCTGTCCACTTAAATTAAAACACAGAATTAAACCATGTTTACAAATTCATCGAGCATGTTGTTCAGTGCCACTCCCTACTAGAAACACCCTCTGTGTTGCTGTAATCTTAAATTGTATATTTTATGATTTTAAAATTTAAGTTAAAACTTTCAACAGTTTATATGTATGTACACTGCTTATTCAAGCACATAAATGTGTTATAAACCTAAATTTTTATGTACTGATATGGTACTGGTTTAGAAAGCAGGAATCTAATTCAATTATCTTTTATACACTAATTTAAATATTTGTTAAAAGGATATGTACATTCAGTTTGTGACATATGATGCTGTAACATCACATCATTATATGGTAACTACCGTAATAAACGGTAAAAAGCGGAATGTTGAAGCTTTATGTAATTTTACGGAGGCAATTAATATACAGTGTGTAACGACGAGCTTCCGTAGAGAAGTAAGTGCGAGGATTAAAAATGCTTAAGGTATGTCTGTGGGTGTAGGTGTCAGGTTAGCTAAAATATTTTCGACTTTCGGCAATGTTCCCTTATACCAGAAGTAGTTGCCAACTTTGTAGTAGTTCACGAACTTTTAAGTTGCTTGTAGTTGGTACAATGCTTTTTTGTTTAGTTTTCCTTTGTAAATAATATCTACCAAATGGGATATCTATTTCCAACAATGAAATTAAGAAATCACTGCCTGCAGCAAGACACTTTATTTATGAAAACTAAATTATTACAAATCATCCCAACCCCGTGCTCCACCTAAAAAAGGTACTACACGAGGCTACCTATTCTAAGTACTATATGGGTTCCATAACAATTGAAATGGTCCTACTCTAACTAAATAATGTCCCTATGTTTCTTAATAACAAAAATATAGTACAGTAGCCACGCGAGCATATGTATACTACTTTTGAGAAATTATAAAATATGTAAAATGTGATTAGTTCACATAATCGCGAGTCTACTGTAAATCAGTCAGCTATCAGTTATTATTAAATGCGCTCATGGAAACCACTTTCGTTATCTCCCGGCATTCGCCAAGGACACTGATTTTATATAATATACTTACATAAAATCAATGGCCACGGAGTAAGGGAAAACCATGGCAAAAACCTTACTCTGGGAGGAAAAGAGGAAGCAAAACGAAAGATCTTCAATTTGTCGTAACACATTTTTTTTGAAATAGCATCCCTAACTTTCGCGGCGTTAGTCGATTGTCCGTCAAAAATACGTATATGTCAAAAACAGTTTTCAGCCGTTTAGGAATTATTTCAGAAAACTGTCGCAACATAGTCGTTACAAGTACATGTGTCGGTTCTGTGTGGTCATAATTGAACAATGCAATGACTATCACCTATAATAAGCATATACCATAGATGATGGCATCAGCATTTGCTCTTGTTTAATATCTACACAAAATAAATAACAGGAAATTAAGAAATTATTCAAGAAACAAATACACTTATTTTTTACAAATGTTACTCAAAAAGGCCACCGCCTTACTGTAAGCATGCCGTTGTAGTCCGTAGTAAATGTTTGTGCGCAGTGCACTGAACAGAAGCACTATAAGGGAACTTTGAGAGATGTCGAACATATTTTAGCTAAATCGACCTAACAAGTTTCCTTACAGGGTGCTGCGCACTGAAAGGACACCTACAGAAAATTGGAATCAACACTGAAGATACCAACTGCAGACTGCGTTCTCTGACATCCAATTGGATGGCAGAGAACGCCTACCACATTCTGTGTGAATGCGAGGCTCTGGATGTAAAAAGACAAGCAGTTTTTGGCAAGCCAAAAATAAATCCAGAGGATTACTTCAATCAGCGAGCCAGAGACCTGTACAGATTAAGGATTGTATACCGGTTTGGCGGTAAAAAAATAAAATTGACCAAAAAATGTTCGGTAAACTTACTGGTAAATTACAAAAATTTACCGATAATTCGGTAAATGAAAAATCCATACCAGAAATCTTTATGTACGAAATATTGTGTTTATAGATATTTAAAGGTCTAAAGGGACATTGAAAATAATAAAAGAAAAAACAGGCAAGTGTAAGTAACAATATACCCAATTATTAATTTTATGGGATGTATGTTTTTTGTTTAATTTTAATTTAAACTTTCTTGAGATTGGGAGCCGCTGTAATGCTCTGGAATAGAGAATATAGAAAAGAAACTGACAATTTTTTTTTATTAATAACGTATAGCCTCCATTCCACCGAGTTAGTCAGAAAGAGAAGGAATCAAAAAAAGCAAAAAATTGAAAAAAGTCATGTATAAATTAAAATAAAATAAGTCTCAAACGAGATGGATAACGAAAAGCAACGCAAAGAAAAGCGAGATTTGTTGCTAGGACGGTTGCTAGAACGGTAGGAAGCAAAACACTCCACTTTTCTACCTGCCTTTGTCAACAAGTGCAATTTCAATTCTCCCGTTTTATGGTTTTTTTATGTGGATTTTATTTATCTCTCGAAAAAAGTTGAGCTAGCATATGTGATTTGTGCTCTGGAGTTTTTTAAGATTTTTAAAAGTTTAAAATCGTTTTTCTTAAGGAGTAAGTAAATGTCTCATTTTTTAATATTTAAATAATAATAATATATAAGAACAACATTTCACGTATTTAAATTAATAGCAATTTTGAATACACCACATTATGAGAGGTCATTAATGCAAAATTATTGTAAAATAACATTTAAACCCTAAATATTTTTTTTAATTCTGTTTTTACTAGCTGTTTAAAATAATTAAATACAAATATTTATTGCAAAATTCTAATATTATGCCTTAAGATTGTGCAAAATATGTATTATTTTAGCATAACTTCTAACCCTATTTTCTTGGGGAATTCCCATTAATGTCACACATGAAAAAAAATTACCGGTAATTTACCGATAAGCCGGTATTTTCATTTTCATTTACCAAACCACCGGTAAATGAAAAAATCGGTAAATTTACAATCCCTAGTACAGATTAATGCAAGATACTGGAATGGCTAATATAATTTAATAGATAAGAGAAATGGGAGACCAAATACAAAAAGCCAAGAGACTGCAGTGTTTGCGGAGAGTTCAAGCCCGACGGCTCCCACAAAAAAAAAATATTAATTTAAATGGAATATTCAGAATTTGATAAGTTGAAGCAATAAAAGTATTTTTGTAAAAGCAATAAAAACGAAAGGTCGTTAAATATTTCCATGTATTTTCTCAAGACCTAAAAACCTAGAAAAAGAAAGAAATTAATATAACAATAAAAGGGAATAGGACCGGACTTCAAAAACAATTGGAGTAACTATAATTGTAACTTTGTAGGCAATAACTTATTGTAATTTTATATCTTATTTCATTTTATCTTGTATATTTTTAGTGCCTCTTGAAGATAAAATAATAACGAAATATCGAGGTGTTTATTTAGTTTGATTTGACAGACCGAATACCCGAATATTACTGAAATTAATATATATGTGGTCAAAAAAGGATTAAAAAAAACGCATAATGTATATGTTTGAATTAAATGAAATGATTTGGTTAATTTAAATAAAATTTGGTTATCATATCCAAATTATTTCTACAAAACTATTCCATGTTCCGAAATAAAAACTTCTTTGCCAGTATGTAAACGAATAATTTTGTTAAGTAAAGTCAAATTCCCCAGAGCTCTAAGCAAAGAATTTTTGAAGGAAGATCCTGTAGTCATGCAGCAGTTACTCGTACACACATCTACACAGGTAAACATCTAACAGTTATTTGCCAATATGTTATTAAAGGAAGAACATGAGTGGAAGTAAAGTAAGCGTTTGAGTATTCAATAGCATATGATTACATTAAGAGGCGATTTTTCGCCGTAAATAAACACTCCTTCCTAATTTAAAAGCTTATCGAGCCAGCAGCATCTACAGCTAATTATATGCGGGCACAATATATTTCCGGTAAATGGTAGTGTATTTCTATCAAAAACCCCGCACCTAATTAAAATAACACTGCCTCACGCCTTAAACTATGAATAAAATTATTAACATATTTTCATGGATTATAACTTCATAAAACATGACAGTCCTAGGTATCATGAAATTTGTTTCGTGCAGCTCGATAGTTTATAAGATGAAGAGTTTAGATAGGCAACACTGAATCCCATTGTTTCTACTTCCTATCAGAGCTACATAATAGAATTATTATATGTTATCAAGTAAGAAATGGTGAGAAATGTATGTAGAAAAATATACTAACAATTCAGCCTGCTATATGCTACAAATTCTTACTGCCGTTAAATAAAATAAACCAAAGTAGCGTACGTTAAAGTTTAAAGCAAGGTTTTTATCATCGTAAGGAATAAAACAATCGGTTACAATTTATTTATGCCTCACAGGTTTCACTAATTTTAGTAAATCACAGAGCAAATGTGTTCGCAGAAACCAACTTTTCCAAACATCGAAGATCTCTGATGAAAACCACTTGTATATACAATGGCTAAGCACTAGTGATGTGTTTAACGAGCGATTTTTGCACTCGGTTATATAAAATGAACGATCGATCATTCATAAGCTTATCTAGTATTCCAAAATCGGCAAGGTAAAGATTCCGAGATATGCGTCTATATAATATATATGCAATACTTGAGCGAGCAATGAATAGAGTTGTGAATAATTTTTTGTTTGTAGATCGGCTTTATACCTTTTCGGCTACATATTTCACAAAACCTTTCGGACTATTTATCGCGTAAAAAGTTTATATACAACGCTTCGTAATGCTCTACTCACTCAAGGACATACTATGTACACAGATATTATATAGGCGCATGGAGTGTCTATTAGTTTTCGGAATCTTGGCTTTGTCGAGTTCCGAGTTCTCGGTAAGTTAATGAATGATCGATAATTTATTTGATATAATCGAATGCAAGAATCGTTCGTTAAGCATATCACTACTAAGCATCCCAACGGAGTATTCCCGCTCCTAGAGCTTTCTAGATCTTCAAAATATGGGTAGTTCAATCCCCATCCTTTTCTATATCCTCTCACACACATCCCGTCACCTGTCTCTGTCTTGTGTCCTCTCCTGCCATCGATAAATACCAGCTCTGTTAAAGTCTGCTTTAACTTCTTGTAACCATGTAGATCTAGGCCTACCTCTTCCTCTTCTTTCTCCTAGTTGCCGTTCCAAGATGTCCAAGGATTACTGTTCCATTACCGGCCCTCCAGACGTGTCCCAACCACTTTATTCTCTGCCTCTCAATTTTTTTAACCACGTCATTTCACTTTAGCTCCTTCATTAATTCATAATTGGTTCTTCTTCTGTATTCACCGTTGTCCATTTTTATTGAACCTAATATTGTTCTTAGTATATTCCTTTCTTGTATCCTAAGCTCTTCTTCTTGTTTCTTAATTATCGTTATTAACATATTTTACTTTTTAAGGGTTTTCTATTTGATTGATAGGCCTTGTTCACATTAGTTATTCTTTCTTTTATTTCTGCGTCCCTGTTCCCGTCATTTGTTATTGTCACTCCTACGCCTGGCTGGTAGTCGAGTGGCTTGCACGCTTGGCTATCAGTGCGGAGTCCGGGGTTCAAATCTCGCTCTGGTCAATTACGATAATCGGTTTTTTCCGGGGTCGTAATGTTGATTAGGAGGGAAATTTGGCTCTGCGGGGGCCTGATAAGCTGAAATATACAGCTTAGGCATTACCACCCTTAAAAAAAAAAAAAAAAAAAAAATACTTAAATCTGTTCACGTTTCCGAATGTGTAGCTTCCTATTTTAGCTAAATTATTTTTACTTTCCCGTTTCGTGTCTAGTCTCATTAATTTTGTTTTCTCTTGGTTTATCTTCAGTCTCATTTTGTTCCCTTCTCTCACCAATTCATCTAGTATTTTTTTGTCCAACTGTCGGTTTTTTGATGCAATTACGATATAATAATGTATGTATTAATCTCCTTAATTTATGAGAGGAAGGCAAGTACTCTGGTACAACGTTAAGATCTGGGACACGATGGACAATGTCAAGTATTCTGAGGATTAATATCATGCCAAATCCATACAACTGTTGAGCGACAATGATACTTTTACCACTCTTAACAAAGATCCTACAATGTCTATTCAAAATAAATTCTACCATCGGATCCTTATCTGACGATAAAATTATCGATCGAGCGACTTACAAAAATCTTACTTGTCGCAATGGTGTTATTCTCAAATATTCTGAGTTACCGAAAATCCACAAGTCAGGTGTCTCCTTGAAACCTAGAGTTTCCTTTGTGGGTTCTCTGACATACCAGTTATCCAGATACTTAGCTGATATTCTTAGTGAGGCTTTAGGTCATAGATTTGAACATAACATAATATATCCTTTTACTTTTGTTGGTAAAGTTAGAAACAATTATTTTACCACCAAATTTTGTATTAATTTCATTACATGTCTTCTCTCTTTTTACTAATATACCTCTCACTTCGGTCATTAATATAGTTGAACAAAATTGGAACTTAATATCACAATACACTGTCATTTTTCAAGAGATAATCAGCTGTGTTCTCATATCAAGATGTGATTTATAAGCAGACTTTTGGAACCCCAATGGGTTCCACCCTGAGTCCGATTAGTCATGGACCATCTAGTGGAATATTCAATCCGTCGTTTACCTTTTCAATTGCCCTTTATTTTTGTCTATGTCGATGACATTATCACATGTGTTCCATCAGATTTAATCGAATTAACCTGACAGATTTTTAATTCCTTTGATTCGCATCTCCAGTTCACTGTTGAACAGGAGACTGAAATTCCACAATTAATCGGAAGGTTTACTCTTTAATGAAGCAAACATAATTGAAAATTAGTGAACGGTGTTTTTTTATAGCATTTTTAAAAAGACACCAGCCGATGACCTCCCTTTTTATATACTCCAATAATTTTATGCTTTATTAATGCTTATTAATTTTTTAAACTTTGTAACAGTTTAATATTCTTTATAGTTAAGAAAAAATATTTCAACATTTGAAAGAGTATTTAACGAATAATACATTTTATACCGTTAGTGACTTTTTCAAACTAACATAGATATGTAGATACCTTAATTTTTGTTTATACACAATAAGTGTCATGTTTGTTTTCACTTTGTTCTTTTCAGTTTTTTGTTATTTATTTACATTTTATGACGTATTCAACGCTTTGTGCATTATTGAATAAATAGTACTATTATTATCATATACCCAAATAAATATTATAAGATATTATTATTTTAATAAAATATTTGTGATAGCTTCAATAAATACAATAAATAAATAAATTACATACAATAAATACATACAAATACAATAAATTTTCTATATATTTTCTTATTCCTTTGCGGGAAACAATCTTTTTTCACAGTGCACAAGTATTTCAGATCACTTTCATCTATTTTATTGTAAAAATTATTGCTCACACATGCCCGTTAATGATGCAGCCTTGTCTCATTAAAAAATATCGACAGTGAATTTTAATAAATCACTTCGGTTGTACAGAACGCGCATCGATACATTAGTCAAAGTCAGTTAATCAGTCACTCATTTCCACGGCGAAGGCCTCTAAAACAGAACGCAATTAAAGTAATTAAAAACTCTTTACCTCGGACAGGTAATAAGAGGTAACCCAAACGAATATTTTAATTTTAAACGCCTTTTTAATTACTTCGTTACGTTCAGGATTTTCCTGCACCGTGTAACAGGAGGTAATGGCTTAATTATCTTAGATGACTTCATTTGGGGTAGATACTTGCTCGTATTTTCTCCCTGCATGTCACGCAAGAGGACACAAAAGCTCCTTAAAACTAAGTACTCTCCACTAAACAGTTCTTCAGGATACGCAATTCTTAATCGTAAGAGCAGTTTGAAGCAAATAAGAAATGTGTAATTGTTTGAAATAAGGCTATTAAAATTATTAGCTGGTGCGCAAGTCTAGTTGAGTCATTATATAAGCAGCCGGTATTCCAAATGAATTACTACTTTCTTAAGTTCAATAAACAGCGAATTATTCCTTAATTTAACTGGTCTATTAAATTAAGGAATTAGTCTCACACATTTACGAAGTACACATAAATGATCTGAAAGCAAGTGAAACACACTACTGTAACTCGTGCTTCTCTTTTTATAGTAATAGGTTGAAATTGTATTTGGATTACCATTAAATGAAAAAGTGTATAAACAAGACACAACATTTAACTTCTAGAAACTGCTTGTTAACATTCAATTCTATTGGGATTAAAAATGTGTGAAGAATAGTACTGTTATGCGAAGAATAAGATTAGCAAATTAAGAGAAGCAGTGCTGTTGATCGGTTACGTGGTGTTAAGAGGCTTATTGTGTGGAGATACATGAAAAATGCTCTTCGAAACGACTAAATAGTTTATTGAGAAAATTCGATTTCGTAATAAACGCTCTGTAGAACATAAAATTAAAGACACAGCTATAGAACTAAAGTATATAACCTTCATTATATTACGCGCGATCAACATATATCTCCTTAAAGTTCTTTCCCTTACAAAATTCAAATCCACGATAAAAGGAGGAAATTTCCGAATAAATTATTGTGAAATAAAGTGTACGACGATATTCTTGCGATTTCGGAGAATACACATGTAAATAAAGCAAAGACTACATGCTAGGAAAGAATAGGAAAATATAGTGAACGTATTGAAACATTAACCAAACATTAGCTACCAATAGATTTTGTTAAGAAAGTATTTAAAAGGTAATGACACACTTCATATTCTTGCTTTGAAATCTGTTCCTTGAAATTTCTTCTTCTCTTCTTGTTCTGACAGAGAAACAGCAAATCAAGTTAACCATATTCTTAAGGAAAAAGATGAAAAGTTTAATAAAATTCAAAAATTATAGTAATTTAAATACGCAAAGCTCTATCTCATCCCAAAAGTCATGTGACTACAAAGATAGAAGTTACTAACTTCTTATTTCTACTCAATTATTAGGGTATTTGACGCAGTGACATTTGTATGTCGGTACCAACTGTGGTTTTGTTCCCGTCAATATCAAGATAATCAAATCCCTATTGGTTTTTTAAATTACTAATTACATGACTTCGGAATAATATACAGGATCTGTAGTCCGCACCATTTTTTTTTTGGGAATGAATTCAAGAAAATTTATCGATGTAATAAAAACAAACGCGTAACATGTAAAGAAGCTCCAAATTTTAAGTCATAACACAATAGGCAGACTCTAAGACGAAAATAATGGTTCTATGACAAGTATAAAAAGAAGAGGGGAAAAGGAACATTCCACGTATGAGATAATTGAAGCAAAAGTCGAAGCGGCTAAAATCAGAACTTCGAACTGGAATTTAACCGAAAACTGAAACTGGAAAAAAAACTATTATATTTCATCGGAACGAAAACCCGAACTGAACTGAAAAGAAAATATCGGTTTATTTCGCTCCAGTTCATGTTGCGAAAGCCTTCACTTTGTCGCGCTTGTTATGAATGTTAAATAACTACATCTACCTAATTAATTTATCGAATTAATTTTTAATAAAAATAAAAAAAAATCAAAAATTTATAAATTAATGGCTCGAATCTGAACCGAAGACCGAAACCAAACCGGATATATTTTGTTTCAATTGAACCGAAAATAAAAACGTTTCGAACCGGTGGTCAGAATAGAATAGTTAAGTTATAAGTGCATAAGACAACATGCAAATGTAGATCTAAGAAGGATGTAACAGAAAGTCGACTAGCTTGAAATAAACTTTCCTAAGAAATAAATGGGTAACTAAAGATCTTATACTTATGAAAAATGAGTTGAATAATTTTTATCATATTTCTCGAAATTCAAATGATAGGTACGAATATTCATGCCGTATACAAGGCAATGAAAGATAATGATCGTACGGCTGTGTCTGGTGCCAAGTCTGACTACTATAGAACCTTATTGACGGTGCATGTAGAGAGAAAAAATTGAGAAATATCGTATCTGAGTGCTATGCTATGGAGTATAGTGTACCGCAGGGCTCGGTATTAGGTCCGTTTCTCTTTTCAATGTTTATTAACGATTTACCCGATCACTTCAGTGAATTCGTAACACTTTATACTGATGATGCAGCGGTAATAAAATTGTTGAAGCAAATAATGAACAGGACAACAAAAAGTTTTGAACGTCATGGAGCAGTTTACAAGTTGATGTAATAAAAATCAGTTAATTTGAAACACTAATAAAACAACACTTATTCGTTTTTGCATTAGGCCCAGTTATTCCAAACCTTTTTTGATACAACACAGCGATGTTACGCTCGAGGCAGTATCAACCTCATAGTATTTAGGTGTTTTCATTGATAACGATTTAGGTTGGAAAGGCCAGATTAACTAGGAATGTATAATAATATAAGTACTAATATTCAAATACTGTTAAATCTAAGACATGTTGTGAATATGAAATACCTTTTATCCATTTACTTTTCACTTTTCCAATCTGTCTTAAGTTATGGCGTTGTATTGTGGGACACCAGAGTAGAATTAAATCGGAGTATTTATACTCCAGAAACGAGCACTCAGAATCATTTTTAAATTAAGTCCAACTGAATCATGAATAAGGGTGTCTTTGTAGAAAGTAACTTCTTAACTTTACCCGCGCTTTACATTTTTAACTGCGTTATGTATATTTTGGAACAAATCGAGCTCGAGACAGTGGGCATTAGTCATAGAAGTCATAGATATAGTGACTTATTTCGATATGAAAAACAGAATAACTCTTATTTTGAAAAATCTCCCTTGTATGTAGGAAAGAACTTTTTCAATAAGTTACCTACACATACAAGAACGATTTCCTCAAGAATCCTGTTCAAAAAGAAATTAAAAATCTACTTAATCAAATGCTGCCCTTATACGGCGGAGGAGTTTCTTATTGTCCAATGAATAATATTTGTCTAACGTAATTTTTTAATATATATTTGTGTTCATTCATTATTGTATTATTTGTTTAGTTATATGCGAGCTGACTGGTTCTATGTCATTGACGATTTCAGGATTAATAAAATATTTTATTTATTTTATAACGTTTTCGAATAAATTGTCGTATAATAAAGACATAAAGAATTACACACTAATTTGAAAACTTACACATTTGTAGAATCCGTCAAATAATTATTGCAAATTTCCTTAGAGAGAACTTTAATTTTCAGGGATAATCTACTCTTGGAAGATATACTTAAGCGCAAATAAAAAGTGCCTTACTTCGACAATTTATTATCAAAATTTCACCGCTCAGCCACTATAAAAAATATACATAACTTGTGTTTCCCGGTCTCATTCGAATTTTCATCCCTAAACTTATTTTGGTATTAATTTTTGTTTTATGATTAGTTTAATCCAGTTATTTTACTTTCATTGTTAAAATTTTATGATTTATTTTTCTTAATATGGCAATCTCAAACACTAAACGAAAATCAGGTTAAGAGAAACATGCCGAGCTACAATAGAGAAGAAATAAAGTAGTACACAGAAATCTAGATTGCAGAATAAATCGATGTACGCAAAGCAACGTCCGACACTTTGAATAATTTATTTTTTTAGTCATCTAAATACATAAAGTTCAAGCAATTTTTGTGACTACTGCAACTCGTTTTTTTAAATATTATCGTATTTACCAAAGGCTGTCCAATTAAATGTAATATCCTTCTATCTGGTACCTCTAAATTATTGAGCATCATCAGCTCCTTGCACATAAACAAATGATTCTTTCTTTTACAATGACCACACCATCAATCAATCAGCATTGGGAAAATTAGATTGTAATGGTACAGTGCGGTAACTTCGCTTTGATGATTTTCAGACCTGTCATTTTTATAGCTTAAATAAATAATGGTTAAGTAATATCTTAAAAACGACTAGGAAGGAACATACCAATCCTTAAACTTGAACTTGAAATCATTGAGGAAGATTTTATTTATTTATATAAATATCATAATTTTAAAATATGATGTTAAAATGAATTGAATGAAAAAATGAATTTTCAAACATCAAAGATATCCGATCACCGACTTATGAATGCTGTAGATAAAATTTAGTGTAGTTTCATAAAATTTGGTATGTATGAGTTTGTTTCTTACGCTGTAGTAATCTGACATCATTACCTCTATATCTCCAATGATTTATAAAGTACGGAATATTATGGAACAATATCCTATCAAAATTTTGAATTGAATATATGGTAGGGGAGGGTGGGGCAAGATGGGGCCACGAGGCATGATGGGGACATCGTCTTATCTACAAAACGGCAGTATGCATCTGTCAAATATTAGCAGTCCTAATATTGACAAGTGCTGTTTTATCTTTGTTGTAATGTAGGAAACTTTACTAGTCGTAATAACAGTTATTGCTGTTTGTGCATGAACTTTACAATTTCCAGAATTTTGTTATTATTTTCATGGTGAGTTCAACGGCCAGTATCGGAAGCATAAGTAAATTATTTACAACTACACTTTTTTGAGCTTATTAATTGACATGGTTTGCATGTATTTTCTATACTGTATTATTTGTTTATTTCCAATAATTGAATATGTTATTATAACATAACCAGATTTTGTCCCCAAAGAGGCAAGGTGGGGCTATTGGTATGGGGCAACATGGGGATATCATTATCTCACCCTTCAGTCTGGTCCGTTGTGCTTGGATATGCCATTATACTTTCTCGAAGACATAATGCCTATTTCTCATGTTAGGATAAAAGTACAGGCTTAATCAAAGCGTAACAAGAGAAAAACAACAATCCTTACAAGCACTACGTATAAAAATCTGCTACAAGAAAATAGAAGTCTGGAGAATCCCTAAGGCAACTAGAAGTGCTGAAGGAGAGTTAAAGGAAAAAAAAAATGACAAAGAAGAAAGCAGAAGAGATCAAGAAGTCGAATTTTGTAAGGAAAGCAAAGAGATAGATTTTTAGAAAACGTCAAGGAAATAATCAAGTTCTTCTGTTGAGGAAGATGACGCTCAATGTTAGTATTGTAAGGGGAAGTATTGATACAATGCCATGGATGGCGGGGTTGGGTACATGGAGGCTGTGCAAATAACGTGGATGAGTTCGTCTTCTATTGTCTCAATTGTGAAGATTAAGTTTAATATTCTTATCGTTATTGTATTTTTTTTTATTTTAAGTAGTTCCGCTCTAAAGAGTTTAAGCTTTGCTCCTGCATGTTTTTAAGAATATTTTAAGAGTCTATTTTTTTTACCTATTACCTAGATTTATGGTACGACCCATTCTTAACTGTAACTCCATCTTGCCCCACCATGGGGGCATTTCTTTTCAAAATTTTCTCACAACATCAAGAGTACCCATCGAAAAATTGTAAATTCATTCATCAGCAGATAAATGTTTAAAGATAACAACAAGCGTACTTAGAACCTTGTATATCAATTTGCAATCCTGATGCAGTGTTCTAAAGCTTAATGTTCCCATCTTGCCCCACCTTCCCCTATATCTGAAAAACGGTTTAATTTAAAGTACTTTAACTCAAATTGTATTCAAATAAACCAAAAATTCATTGAAAAAGGACAAACACATCATTCCGTTTAAAATAAGAAAGTTACTTTTAAAATAAGAAAGTTGCTATTTCCGATATTATCCAGTGGCGGGTCGTGATTTTTTGTGCAAGGGAGACCATTGTAACTTAGGTAATTCTCAGTTAATTTATTCTGCAGTGTTGAAACTCTAACCTCGGTTTGTTCAAAAATCAATTTAGAAGTTTATAATAAAAAGCAAATAATTTTCTGTGTTTTTTTAATCTTGACTTTTTCTTTTTTTTCCCCTACTCACACCGAGTCAAATTATGAATGTTAATTTTCTAATACTACTGCTTCTCTTATAGTCTGGGCATCATTTCTGAAATTATCGCTGTTGATTATAAAGTCAAAAATTTCAATTAATTTGGTTTTATGTAATTGAACCGCAAATACTGCCGCATATTGTATTTAAAATGTTGGTTCGTTTGCTCGATTTCGAAAAAATGCGGTAAATCTGCTTAAATTAGAAAATTCTAGATACTTTTTTTATATTGCAAGGTTTACTCAAAACTAAATTTAAAGCATGAGCATGACAATGTACAAAAAGAGCAATTGTTTTTATTTTACTTTGTAAACCATTTAAATGCACTACCATAACAGATGCACCATAATACTATATGTTTGAGGACTATTTGTTTTTATACGGCAGTTATCTAATAAAAGGTTAAATAACTTTCGACATAACGTAATATGATTTATAGTTGAGATCAAGAAAAAACGGAGCTTCTTTAATTACTGTATCTATTTCTCGTTTCAATCCAAAAAAAATACAATCTACATATTAAAGCATTTTGTATAGACGTACCCGAAAAAATATGACTACTAACAAAGCTATTAGAACTAGGTTCATATACTACGGAGTTCGATTAATTTTTTATAATTTCCACGATTAAAAGAATCTGAAGTCTCACGTATCCCCGAAACGTTAGATCTTGTAATGCTAAAAACATTGTTACGTCTATTAATTTTCTTAAATTGTTGCGATTTTCTGTAACTTCATTGTGCAATAATTGCATCTTCGCGCGTGCTCTCTGCGGGAGTAGCAATATCTAAATTTGCACAGCGATGAAATATGTTCTTTAGACTTAGAATGTCATTCAATAGAGCGTTGTAGATTTTTTTTAAATCTGTATAACCTAATTTCGACCACGTTTCAGTTTGGTTACAAAAAAGTAGCCATGGCCAATAAAATAATCTTTCCCCGTTTAATTGAACCCGTTAACCAATCACATTTAGCGTAACATAATGAACTAAGATCACGGTTTTACCGGTTACCGTCATTAGCTACTACAGATAAATTAGGCAGTGATTTATCAATTTTTTGTACGATGCGTAACTGCGTCTCTATGCTTAAACAACTAAAAGAATTTCTTACCAGCGAGTCGATAATATCTTTGCAGCTTCTTATTTCGTTAGTTCTGGGAGTTGTATAGGCAGTTGCCTGTCAACGTTTTACGACAGATAACGCATGGTAACATGTCGATCACATACGAGCTTACCTCCGACCATACATATTCACCGTATAAAGTGCACATGCACTTACGGGGACGCATTGATTTCAGCGATGGCATTAATCATCGTCGCTAGCCTCCTAGCTTGCTTCACAATGTGTACAGTAAAATATCGCGAATTATTGGAAATTTGTTAGCATTTTTAAATTAAATAATAAATAAATATACTATTATATTATATTTTTGCAAAATTGCTTTATTTTAGTATATGGGTCATTCCATATCAACCGGAACACCTCAAAAAAATGTAATGTTTTGGATCCTTTTTATATTTAAAATTATTGCATGAATATGCAATACTCAATTACATTATGATATATCATAATTTTTGTATAGAATACCCATAGGTTCTCCATTTTCAAATTCTTCTATTCTCATAGAACATAGTTTAAAGGATATTATGATATTTTTTAAAAAATGTAATTTCGCGGTAAATATAGAGTAAAAATATATTATTTTATTTAACATGAGAAAAAGGGGGTTATAATAAATTACAATCTAATTTAGGCACTATTAAATGAAAATATATAATTTGAACTTTAAAATAAACCATAATTTACATGTATTTTGTTTTACTCTTTTAATTTATGAATAACCAAACAACGCGACTTTTACGATTATTTTATTGATTTTGCAAAATTTGTTTGCGAATATCTTTGTAAATAGATACTGTAGAGCTTTAGGAAATAATACGGGTCTTCTAATTTTGAGCAAAGACTTCAAATATAAAATGTAAAAACATCAAAATTTTTAGCTATTCCGGTTGATATGGAATGACCCATATATGGAATGCTTAAACATTATTTTAATGCGTAATAAACGTTATTTATTTTATTAAAAATAATAGGGGAGGCCTTCGTAGCCTCCTCTTACGAGTCGCCACTGATTTTATGAAGCATTTTCGGAAAGAAAGCTGAAAATACTATTGGATGGTTATTTCCCTATATGTATTGACAGCACACAGCTAGTGCATAATGGGTACTAGGTTCAGTTATAAAAATTTCGTAGCATGTATTTTTTGAAGATAATTTTATCTCACTTATCCGGAGGCCCAGTAATAATAAACGCATCCACTTTTTCACTGTTCTCTCGCGTACGCGACGCGATCTGTTTGACGCGAATATATCTACCTTTCAGCGCTCGGTTATACATCGGTCATTTAACTCTCTATTTATTAAAAGTTCCGAAGAAATATCGGCACTGTGGTAGGTAAGACAAAAGAGCAACAATCCGTGAGGCCCGCCACCCATTCTGAACGAGCTGATCGTTATATTCACAGTCGCAGTCGCCTCTGACGGCTTACAGCGCCGCTAGTTGCAAAGATCATCATTATCATCGTGATGATGATGATCGTTGATGATGATGTTTCACGGCCACGAAGGCTTCGTCGAAGACGGTGATGGGAATGATGATGGCGGTGGTGATGTCTTAATCAGCAGTGAGCTTGTGGAATCACATGACTCCGTGTGTAACAGAAGATCCAATCAATTCCGTAAAAATGAGAGCTCTTTGTTGTTTACTACCTCGCCGTATAGTAAGTATATGGTATGTATCATAGGTGCGTTTACGTATCGATAACGAGATAGTACTTCTCTTGTCTACTACTCTTTTTTTGTGGTAGGGAACCATGACTATCTGATGTAATTAATGCTATTGATGTTTACGTAGATTGTAGATGCATATCTAATAATAATAATACATATATGTTAAAACGAAATTTATAGTTATGCTTCCCTAGTTTTTTACTATAATACTTACGATTTTGAGCAAGCTACTCACACTAATGGCTTCATCTTAATTATTAAGTTTAGGAAACTCTATATATAAAATAAATAAATAACTAATTTCTTCGTTAAACGTCATATAATTCATGCATTATTCTTGAATACAAGAATGTCGCTGTTCGAATAGTCATTTCTATTAATATTGCGTGGTACAAAAGTGTAATTACGATGATATACAGAAACAGTTATGGTTATAGTTAATGAATTTGACATGCATCCCATGCACAGCTAGCTACAAACATTTAAAGATAGGGCTACTTAGTCTGTTTAACAAAAAGTCTCTTATATCTCAAAATCTATTAAATATAGGGATAGGGAATGCTGATATAAAGTGATAGGGGGTGATATTTACTTCCTAATTTCGAATTAAAATACAGGTGGCCAATTTTAAAAAATTCAGTTTTCTGCATTTGAAAATATGTCAATGTCCCCAGTTTTGAATACCTTGTATGGTAGAATGTGAAGTGTGCGTACCGTTTCTTAGAATTATATTTACATTCATAACATAGCAAGTCTGGAGTTTCTACTTGCATTATTAACCGAGATATTAATTTTTGAGTGATGCAATGATTATTACTAAAGAGAAAAAGAAAATCTTAAATAATTCAAAAACGGCATGAAGACTGACGTATTTATGGTCGTGGAATCTAAAAATGAATAAAAACTTAGATCATTCTATTTAAAATAACAAAGTTGACGTCCATTTCCGGTCAACCGGAAGCGATATTTTGGTTAAAGCATTTTACATTTGTAGTTCCAATCGAACAGATAATGTTGCCAAAATATAAATAAATAATAGAACATCATACATTTTCATTTACATTTAATGAACCACTTGGAATACCCTGTAGTAACAGTATTTTATTTTCCAGCAGGTGATAGACAGAAAAACAGGAAACAGGGGCGGAACTTCCGCTGTTCCAACCGGTGCGGCGCAACGGGGCCCACACTCACTGAGAGTCCGATCCTCGTCATATATATTTCTAACTTGCAACTTTTAGAAAATTTCATTCAAGATTTACAATAAAAAAAATTTAGCACTTTTGTTTTTGGAACTATATAGTTATAATGAACCCAAAATGAGAAGTGCATCTGTCGTCATATGCGTTTTGAGTGCTGGAATCGTCAGAAGAGTCTATTATACTAGCTTTAGGGGTGTTCCTGTCACTTTGACAGAAGTATTTAATGTAATTTCTATCGTAAAAAAAAGTTGTTTATTAAACTCGAGGTGGACACGTTAAAAACCCCTTACAGAGACGTTTTAATGACTACATAGTAGGCAAAACTTTGCTACATAATATTTTCTTTTCATATAACGCCTTTCGAAGGCGGCCGCTTATGTAAACACCAAAACAAAACTAAACAACCAGATACTACTACAGAGCTTAGTTATTTGATAGAAACCTGGAGAGATGTGTGAAGAGATATCAAGAGAATTTTAGATCACCAACGGATAACCAACGACGAAAATAACGGCGGAGAAATGGGTGCCTTTCTCCGCCGTTATTTTTCGTTGGTTAACCAGTACCTGTAGTAGTTTGGTAGGAGTACAGGCGAACTGGAGTGAAATTGAATTGGAGAAACAGGAGGCCGAAGATAGAATTCGAGATGAATTCGAAAGAGTCGTACAGTCAAACAAAGACTTCCTAGGACTGGCTACCCTTTTGGATAAAAACTGGCCACAGGATATGTACCCCAAAACACGAGTTGAGCAATTGAGTTTCAAAAGTCTAAATGCGGATAGTGATTTTGCCATCTTTTTGAATCTGGTGGAACAAAAGAAAATAAAGCCCTAGAAATTTTATTTTAGTACATCCCGAACTGGAAGGTCTAGTTAACAATAGCGAAGGCCACGTGGAGTACGTGAGTACGTGGAGTACGTGATCATCACAGGTATATCTTTGCTGACCACGGGCTAAATATAACGTTATTGGACCGCACTACCTGTAAGAAAAAATCCTCAAAAATTAGACATATAAGACCCGAAATAGGAAAGATGGTAATTAAAAGTGAGGGCACTGCACTATGCGGACTTGTTGAAAACTGTAAAAGATAATGTCGATCTGAAAAGGGCTGCAGTTAATGTCAAAAAGATAAAGAAAACAATGGATGGGGACCTAATCCTGGAAGTTGAAGTTGGCAGAGCAAAAGCTTAGTTTAGATATCAACTTTCTGAAAATTGTAATGGAGTTTCACAAGTCAGTACATCATTTGTCCCTAAACGTCAAAGAATGAGAAAGAAAAATTCTTTGACGAATTATGTAAGGATTTGAGGCTGGCAGATGCTGAACATCATTCCAAGATTAATTGTTATATGTGCCGATTTGGATATTATAATAAATAAAATAAAAAAAAATTTAACGGTATGAAAAGCGTCGTAGAAATATTTGAATTAAGGATATTTCGTCTGCATTTCCTTCTTAGTTTCTATTTTTCTATGCCTGTGTTCGGTATCAACTACATTCCGTCTCAACTGTATGATTTGGCAAAATTATTAATTGTTGAAAATAATGTGTTAAGTTTTCCAGAAGTACTTAGTACCTACTCTTGTTATTTCTCTGACTCTCTCCGTGACAGCTGCAAGTGCGGAAAGATCGTTTTCTAAGTTATAATTAATAATAAAAAAACACTATTTTAGGAGAAATTGATAGAAAATGAAAAAGCACGAGTAATAGACATTGATGAACTAATTACTTCTTTTGCAGAGAAAAGGTACGATCAGCAAAAAAAAAATGTAATTGTGAGTACCTAAATATCAAACAAAAAATCATTTGTTTGTTATTAAGAGAGGGTAAGGGGCCAATTCACACAAAGTTCCGCCTCTGACAGGAAAATATACGCACATAACAAGTAAAAATAAGAATAAATACAACTAAAAAAAATGCTACTGAAAAAAAAATTAATTTAAAAAATAAAATCTACTAATATAAATCAAATAAAGAAAATAAGAATTTCATAAACAAAGAAAACTAGCTAAATTTCCATCGATTGTCCCTTGTCATTCCTTGTTTTTCTTTTAAATATACCATTCTGAACGATTTTTTTGCACTGTTCCGTAAGACACTCCTGTTAATTTTGATATTCTAACAGTTGTTTCTGTTTTAATTCGATAATTTTCACTCTTCAAATTATTGTATACATTCACCGATTTCTCGCACTATCAACATTGTCTTCTACCGCATCACTACTGTCACTTACGGAAATATTACTACCCGCGAACACATTGTTTCTTGAATATTCATCGGTAGCACACGGCCGGCGACTCGGCCTCTACATGTTTTCGTTTCACAAATTTAAACATCTATAAGCACTTTGTAGCAACTGTCTTTCAACTGTATTTCTTATCTTATCTTGTTTATTATCTTCTTATATAACATATGTTCATTTGTACAAATTAGTTAATTCGGCAAAAGGGGTGTTAATATTTAAAATACCACATTATAAACATTCTTTAATACGATTGCAAGTATATATGATCTATTAAAATGTAATTGTTTACTTTAGAATGATGAGCTTAAAATTATAAACGGCCGATTATATTAAATGATAATTAATTATTGTCAACTCAAAAAAAATCAACATAATCCCCTAAAACCAAGTATTTTAAAATAATTAGTAACATTTTATTTGTGTAAACTTTCTTAATTAATAAATAATAACAAAATAAATCAAGGGGCAATAATTTTAACGTCTTAAACACCAACTCATTTTTTAACTGTACAAATGATATTTCAGGCATGATGTTTCACACAAATAATGTGAAGTAAACGAAGCACACAGCGCTAGAGATGTAACATATTCAAGCTACATTTTCCAATGACCTGTTTATTTATGATATACACCGGTTACCGACGCAAACAGATACAATATAAAGCACCAAAAAGGGTTTACATGTCACTCTGACATGCATGTAAATGTTTGCCACCTTGTTTTAAATTGTCTATTCTCATGTACATGACAGCATTTTAAGACATCCACAGAGAATGAATGAACCGTTACGCTTTAGAGAGATATTATTCCTCCTCTAGTGCAGTGAGGTAATTCAGCAAGTCATATTGTCATCTTAAGGCGTAAGCATTATGAATTAGCTATTTCATGGAAGTACAGATATAGTGATAGTAAGACATATACTGACAAAGTATTAGAAATTATTAAAAAATAGGAGACATCCAGATTAGATCTATATCAAGAAATATCCCTATTCAATACATATATGAATCAAAATAACAATCTTAACTATGGTTAGGTATAGTATTTCCATGTGAAGTAAATTTAGTGGGCGTCAAGGTATTCGTGAACATGAGCCGATTTTAACTGATCTATATACAATACACAATAAAGTTTAAACTAAAGGTGGTTTAATGTTGGTAATACTTTCTCTGTCAAACACCATGACCGCACCCGAAATGAAAAGGAATAAATGGTGATTATCTTAGTTATAACAATCTTGAAATTAGTTTCGTTTCTAAAGAAAAAGAAAAAAGAAGAGGATCAACATTTACGTCCCGTGTTGCTTATACATATTTATAGGAAGAATTTGCATTGGAAGCCAACAGTGACACACAAAGTTTAGATATTATCTTATACGCTTAGGTGTTAGTACACTCTCTGTTACACACTTATAAATAGTTTGTCACATGAAAAATTCACAGGTGGTCTTCTTTAAGGAGTAAAACGCCTTTTGTTTATTCTACCTCTCACAAATTGCATATCATCGCTCCTAAAGCCGTTTAAAAAAAGCAAGATGGTTACTAAGTATGTACGGCATTTGTCATAAAGAAACATTATTTATGGTAAAATATTCCAGAAAAAGATTGTATGAAGCACTCGTATCATTAGATATTCAAAAAAAAATAAACAAACCTGGTGGAAATTACACTAATTGTAAGTGATACAAGAAATAAAAGTTTAATAGACGGCGATTATTCAGCTGCTCAGGGTTCAAAAAGGCTTAAGAGAAGGCAGCTTCCTCTCGATGAACTTTGATTATTTTATTTAGTAACTGAAGTAATAGCAAGAGACAGCATATAAATGGAAGATTCGATTTACCATCATAAAGTACATAGTGACATACAAAGTATTATATATACGCACTATGTAGTATCAGTGTCAGTGAGAGATTGCATCCACATGGTTCGATTAATCGTCCTGTCTACTGCCATCATTGTCTTATATAGGGCGGATGTTATTTTAAAGTCAATCCAACTAGTTTAGGCCTTTAAGGTAACTCTTGTTGAATGAGATACCTGATCCTTGTAGGGACAGGGCAGTGGCAGAAAATATGCCCACCTCCAGGTCCGATTCTTAATAAGTAGTTCCTGAATCTATAGTGACTTATACAGGCAATTTTTCCGCTCAAGTTCAAGTAGTTCCTTAGTTCTGACATGATTAGATGAGATATATTCCCTCGCAAGCATTGTTCGAGTATTGGAACAATTTCTTATTTGGCCAGAATATGATTTGCTGTTTAGCTATGATAGCAGGCTCTGGTGCCTAGAATTTCTCCGCAGCGGCCTTCTTCGCAAGGGTTTTGCTTTGTCATTTCCAAAAATGAGTGAATGTCCAGGTACCCAGATTAGGGATAGATCCGACCTAATATATTGAAGTGTGTGCTCCAGATTAGTTTCCAGCTGCATTCATGCGCCTCTAGTGCGTTCAACCTGAGTGTCATTGAAAATTTTAATTGATTTCTGTCTGTAATTTTTCCAAAATCTATTTCATGGCGCCCATATCAATGACATAGATTTCAGCCTGGAAGATCGTTATGTGTCGTCCAAGGTAGTAATATCTTCTGTCGTTTTTTGTTGCATCATTCTTCTCTGTGTGGAAAAGAGGTAGTGAAGTATGCATCAATCATTGGTCGAGTACGCATCATATCCGATAGCATTTCCAGCATGCTGTCGGAAGTAACCCATTCCACCAGCTTGTTAATTATACAGATATGAGTATGTGCCTAATGCGAGAGGCAGTTAGTCTGGCCCGCTTTTCCACAACAATGTGCAAGGGTGTTAACCCCAAAAGAGATTCTAATACCAATGATGGATGGAGAAGAAAACATTGCTCTCGTGGTTTCCATAACTGCGATCCTTTGTACCAAACTCAGTTTTGCTACGCCTTTTGTCACCAAGATATTGCTCTAATATAAGTTGAGATAACCTCCAAGATTTCCTAGACACCCTTGGCCACGTTCATTTGAATAGCCTTGCCTAGTGACTGATTTCTTCCAAACGCGGATTCCGTGTTAGTGTCTCATTTGCAAATGTAAACTTTAGACATTGAATAATGGATGATACTAAGTGTTCTGCCCCCTTCTTCGAGATGAACGGAACCATCGTGGTTTTGTGTGGGTTAATGCTCAAGTTTTCCCTGCTGCACCAACTAAAAACGGTGTCAATCACCTGTTTAAGGCCTGAGGATATTTTCTTAACTCTAACTAACCGATCCTCTTAATAATATTACGATATCATACGCATAAGCCTGCATCGGTTCCAAGTGCTTCAATGATCTAGCGCTAGTAGGTCATCTATCAGTTGTGACCAAAGCCGTGGAGACAAAAAACCCTCCCTGCGGATACGCTCTACCCGACCTACAACGATGTAAACAATGTAGTCCGGTTAATAAAATTCATAAAAAGAACTTTTAACGAATATTAGTAGGTCTGCTGACCGGTCATTGTAGACTAAATAGGCATAAACCTGGCAGAAGACGTCATTTGTAGATTCTGCATTTAGCAAAATAAAGAGTAAATAATCTATAAGAAGACTGGATAAAGAATATAATGTAGAATATAGTACTACCGCTCATAGTATTAAAAAAGTCAGAAAGATGAACAAACTGAAGAAAGTTTTAAATGAGCTTTAACTACGATACATTAAGATACTATTGTGGTTGGTTTTATAAAACCCCATCCTTTTAACAATACACGAAAGTTGATATAAACTTTCTGCCTTTTGTAGTAACTGCGTTAAAGATTTCAAAGCGCAGCCTAAAAAACTGTCTACAAACTACAAAAAAAAACTAATTTAGTTAAGAGTAAAACAAAATCGAATCATTTTTGCCTTTAAATAATTTGAATGAATTTTTGGCAGAGAAAAATCTTCCCTGGCGAAAAGTGCGTGTTTCAAAATTATATTTTTATAGAATGATAGGCCATTTGGGCTCAAATATATGGATGAAATTTAACAATATACGTTAGAACATTGATAGCACATTAATGCGAGAAAATATTTGAATATTCCAGATTTTAAATAATGTAATGTTTCAATTGTCAAAATCTTCCCTAAAACAATTTTTTCTTCTTCACCTCACACCGGTAACGGTGTACGTAATAAGTTAGCTGTAAATGACATTAAAGTTACTACAAAAATTAAAGGTTTTTATGGATTTATATTGAAGAAATATAAAGAAAGTCTGGTAGGGAGCCACATTTATCAATAAAATTAGTTAATTCAATGCCAAAGAACTGCAAGAAGTTTTAGATAATAGTAGATTTATGTTGGTGTGCTAGTTGTCTATACTTTTTTTTAATATAAAATATGCTATAAATTATTTCGATTAAATAACTTTTTGTAGGACCGTATAGATTTAAAACCTAAGGAAATTTTCGAATAGCTGATGTTGTTGGCTTTGGAAAAGTATACCCTTCAAAGTTACTTAACATGACTGAATCATAAAAATTAACGTGAGCAACTGAAAAAAATTAGCAGAATTTTCGGCTTACTATGAGTTTTATCAGATTTATCTGATGCGCAATGCACATATATCTACATTAGTGGAAAATTACATAGAAAAAGGAATTCTTTAAATCAAGGAAATTTCTTTATGCCGCTATTTAAAAGAACAATTCCTTTCAATTACATACATTTCTTTTAGTTAATGCGTTCCTTTCATTGAAATAATCCTATTTTCAGTTGAAAGAAATGGTTCTTTTAAATAGCGGCAAAGAAATATTTCTTTGATTTAAAGCATCCTTTTCCTATGTGCACTAAAACGTATTCATACAAATCTCCCATACGTACTTTACTTTCCTATCAGATGAAAACCAACACCAAGTGTGAAACACACACATTAACAATGTTGTGCAAATTACTCTTGTAATAACTGAATAATTTAGCGCTTATTGCATACGCTGATCAATATGCATGTAACTTGCCTAAGCAACGCTTAAGGTTACCTTCCTGTACATTAATCCTCAAATTAACAATTAAGAAAGTATGGTTAATTAAAGAATACCTACTGCTTAAAATACTATTATACTTTTTGTTCGTATATCCTACTGGACAAACATTTCGTCGAAATCCGTCTCCTGTCAAATCACCGTTAAAACCGGCGCTGTCCTCAGAGACAGATATCTCGAACGCAGAACCCCGAAGAGATTTTATCTATTCAAATGTGTAAAAAAGAGCGGCTCATTTTCGGGTCTGTTAAAAAATTCCAAGTTTGTAGTCATTACTCAGAGAATAATATCCAGTTCACGTCTAACGTTTTAACGTCAAAAACACGTCCGGACGTCGAATACCATGGCTTCTCTTTCCTTTTCCTCTTTTTACTAGTTTTTACGATGTGCTTAATTACGGATAATAAATATAAGACAGTGTACGAACATTTTATTGTCGTCCAGTGACTGACCGAAACGTAGTACCTAACACAGACCGCATCTTTCCCTATCTGTTTACAAGTTTACGACATACATACGTGCATATGTATAGCGCACGTAATGTTCGCGTTAGTGCAGTTGCTTACAGGCTAAAACAAAATTCCAGCATGTAAACAGTAGTAGTTAGTATAACGCTCGGAATATTGCTATATTGAGTCTCATCCCAAGCACCGTAAAAATAATAGTTTGATAATTAAGTAAGATGTTAAAGCTATTACAAGAAGATGGTTGCCCCATAATTGTATGCTACTTAATATGATGCCCTTATGGTGCTACCGCTGTTCAAACAGCAAGGGTTTAAATAAAAACAATATCTCAGAAACAAATGCATATGTAATTATGTATTTCCTAAATTCGTAAGATTACTTAAACGAGTTGTTAAAAATTTTGTATGAGTACACAATATTTTATAAGCAATTATCCCGCTAAATAGAATTTGTATTCTAACAAATGTTAAAAAGGTTTTGAATATTTGTTTGTTTCTAAGTACTCTTATTTTTTCAGCCAATTAAATATTCTTCTCTTCCAGACTCCATTTTAGACAATAAAACAACTGCACGTCACTAGCAGGCAAAGTGCAAGTCTGGCGTTCATACTTCGCAAAACATCTTTACAAACAGTACTTTCTACTCATTTGCTCAAAAAACGAATAGGCATTTTAGACTCAATGCATCGGTTTAACAACACGTTTTTTGTTATTTTATTTTGGTTGAACCAAATACATATTCAGTAATTTCAACAAAAAGTCGATTGTAAAATCAACACAAAATTTTTGTTGCAATTTTAATGTTGCTGCAACATAAAAATTATAAAAGAAATAGAAAAAAACTGTTGGAGCAAATAATATTTTGTGTTGGATGCCATGTACGTAAATAACATATTTTTCTGTTCCGTCTAATATGAAAATTATGTTAAAATGTATTGTGGATTGCCTTTAGGGATATTTGAGGTGGAAAACCAATTTTTTTAATAAAATTGCTGGTGATGCAATCATATCTCTCTTTTATTAGCGCATTTTCAGACTATATACTACAATGTTTATTAGAAACAAAGCCTACACTAAATATTTTCAACAGACCATTCATTCGGTCCTGGCAGGGGCAAGCTCTCCCTCATCTCTCTACACTACAGCTGGGCCTGACTCCTACAATTGCGCCCCAATGCGGTGGGACGGGGATTGGTTTGTAATTTTTCGGTCGGGACTGTCAGTTAGTAAAGGTTTTCACTTGATGTAACAAAAAATAGTGTTCATTTTGATGGCGTTTTAGGTAAGATTGATAATAACTAAAATAAAAATTCAGAAATACATCAAAATAAATGCTTTAAATAAATAAAAAAAAAACATATTTGGAATGATTCAAATAATTGTTTAGTTCCACAATCAATTTTTGCTTGATTTAAGTAAAATATTACTACACAGTAAGGAATAGCGCCAGTGTTAATGTTCTTAGTGTTAGGGTTGATCAAATAGAGTTAAAATTGTAGTGTATTTATACACTTTGATTTAACACTAAAAAAAGTAGTGTGAAATAATTACACTAACAGCCTACTTAGTGCAATTCAACACTGGCAGAGTAAAGTATATACTCTATCAGTGTAACAATAGTCAATTCTTTGGAGTTCATATTGTATTTCGCGCGCTGTAATAATACATGATCACTTACGATGCGTTCTGATTGGCCAGAATAGTTGTAACGGTTTAGTGTTCAGTGCTTCAATAGACAAGACCTACATACGTAGATACATCAGCCGCCAATACGCTATTCTAGTTAGGTTATGTATTACATACGTGCTGCAGTAAAATAAAAGGTAAGTGATTGTCTATATATTATAAACAATACATCTATTTAGAATTGTATTATAGGAGGATACCATCAGAAAGAGAGATAATAGGGAAGTAAATAGGTCGAAATTCTTATCAATTTTCTGATTAATAAGTGCCGCAGTGTTGAGTTACTGCATCGTCAGTAAAGAACACCTGATAGCAAGGATGATAAGATGTTCAACATGTTCAAAAAACTACTTTCGTGTTTTGTCGATTCGTTTAATTTCAATATTTGAGTTTATTTTTATACTATATAAGTACTGTATATGTATAGAATTATTTTATATCGGAGTAATTACGTTTTATCTCAACGAACACGGTCGTTGCTTTATTTATTAGTGAATAAGGAACTTAATTTACTTTCCTTCCGTTACAGTAGTATTGATAAAACATTTAATAGAGAAAATTACCTCTTTCTAGAGTTAAGAATCACTATTGATGTTGTTTAATGCACACTAGTAGTGGCCTTACGATCTACACTAAAAATTAGATAAACACTAAGAAGCAGTAACATTCACACTAGTAGTGATATACTATATTTACACTAAGGCATATTAAATATCCTCTAACTACTAACACTGCTCTTGGCGTTAAAAAAAATTACACTATTTAGAGGGACCTCCATGAACTCGGCGTAGTGTAGTTCTAGTTGTAGTTCTGTAGTGTTACAAATTTCTTACTGTGTAGTATCAAATAATTATTGTTTTGCATCACATGAATAATAGCGACAATTTTGTCTAAGCCTACTTTTTGAAAAAGAATGGATAGGAATTAATATTTGAAATAGAAAATTCTAAATTACTGAGAAAGTATAAGAGATAGCTATAGGAAGCATTAATACAATCTTAAAGACCGTTAAAATTAGAATCTGAACAGGGTAATAAATACAGGGTGTTCCATTTAAAATAAGAAAGTTACTTGCCTTTATAGGTAGCGAAAATTGAAAGTATGTTTTTGTTCACCCTGTATATTTTTTTGCATTACTTTTATTTTATTATTAAGTCTAGTGCTTTAGTTAAAAAATAAATACAGTTCAAAATATCTAGCTTAAATATGCATCTTAAATTTTGGTCTACATTTTGAAGAATAGTTAATTATCTCGTAAACGAATTGAGTTAGGTATAAGAAATCTAACACCAACTTGCCTTTATTTAGTCTGTACTATCAAAATATGGCATAATACAGAGTGTTCCATTTAATTTTTCACAACTTTGGTGTGTAACTTTTCTTTGAATCACCCTGTATACTTCAAAATAATTTTGAAATGTAGTCCTTCTGAACCCGTATAACCTTTAACAAAAGCAATTTGAAACCACTTTTCGTGTATAAACCAACACGAATGTGGTGGCCCACCCTGTATAATTATGTTATAAATATAAAGAATAAGTCTTCAAACTAATAGAACATGTATAGCATGTCAAATTTTGTTTCATCTGTAATTTGCATATATGTAAAATAAACCTTTAAAACAGCTTGCAATATTTTTTTGAATATAATCATTTTAGTGCGTTTTAAGAGGCCTTTAAAAAGGCATGAATCAATAGATGGCGCCGTCGGTTAAATTTACAAATAACATAACTTATTTGTAACTTGTTGAAATATATCTAAATCTATAGAACAATTGTAGACATCTTGTTCTAGACAACAAAGGGTTTTAGGCTTTTAATTTTACTTAACAAAGCGTGTAAATCGAGATGTAAGTAAAAGATATACCTTTTGTAAGTTTTAAACAGTTTAAAACCCAAGTAATGTAAGAACTCGTCTTGCTGGATTACGTATTTTAATTATCAATAATAACGATCTCCAAAAATAATTCCTCGCCTCGTAACCGTCGCGTCGTGTTCATAGATTGTGGCGAATTGTCAGAAAAGGTTATTTCCACTGCTACCAAATTCTTTACTTATTTGGCTTGGTAGATTAGATGCTGTTTTGTATCGTATATGGAATCAAAAAATAAATATTATTTAAAACAATATCATTTAAAACATTTCTTCCAGCGACCTCTGTTTTATTATCAGCTGTCAAAATGTTTTTCAAACGTTTAAATCTGTTTCTTAGTTTTCATTTACCTATTTCGTATATTAGAAAAGAACTGACATACTCAATTATAATAGTAATATACATCGTTCAGGAAAGAATTACATAAATGTGTATATGATTTCCAATATCATACACTAATCTGTTGTTTTCATATAAATTTCAAGCACAAATAATAATTTTAGTATACCTGGAAAATTACAACGGATGATTTACATACATACTCTTCCTAGCTTGCAAATCTGCTTTACTCTTAGATAGATAGTGTGGATAAGGTCGACATTTACTTACAAGGGTCTTATTTTAGATGCTTGTTACTGTACATTCCCAACAACCAAACGACATTTGCTAATAAATAGAATATTAGTAACATTAAATGTCTGACGCGTAAATACTTTGCTAAGTTTTTTTTCTTATTATTGTAAAACTTTCAATAAAAGTGAACTTTTTTTTTATATACTTTTTCTATTACAAAATCTAAGCTAATTTTTAAAACGGCTAAAATTGTCACTAAAAGAGAATATATTTCTATAATATCACATACACACTAAATATACTACTACGTATAGGAAATTATTGTACGCTTACATGCCAGCAGACGAGACCGAAAAAAAAGTAATCAAAATAAATGACGGCAATTATTGAAAAAGTGAGAAACGTTTTTCACGTATTCTCCCTAAGTGAGAACCACAGGATACAACATTAATTACAATATCACATAAATTATATCTCATTTATAAGCATCGGCATTAACATAATTTATGAAACCAAACAAGCTTATAACCTCTCCATTACGATTAAATTCATAATTTAGTTATTTTTATGTTAATAACGTTAATTTGAAATACCATGCGCACACATAAGCCGCCCAATTGGGTACATTTCTAGTTTCTTTTCATTTTATTTGTATGCCTGCCGCACTTACATATCCCGAACAAGTATTTATGTTATCATGTTGTATCCAAACTTGATTTATGGCTATACGCGTAGCTTCTAACTTGAATAATTTTCCTCCGCTAGAGAAGTAAGAAGATGAAGAAAAATAACGTAACTATTAGGCAACACATGATTGCGTATATCACGGATTTTCATTACATCTTAATTTACCGCATTACTAAAACAGGAAAATATACAGTGTGCTCACTTATCATCATCTAATAATTTTATTCATACGGTTTGCAAGCGGGATAATCGGCTATAAGCAAAAAGGGATGGTGTCATTGGTAATGTGTGTACTGTGGTGGCAACTCTTCGGCTAGATACCAAGAGAGCGTAATGCAGTTTGGTAAGCGTAGTTGCCTCGTGTATCAAGCTACCAACATGATACAACATGATGTGGCAACTCTCCATGCATTCATTAAAACGTAAATAGGCATGTTGTTGTAATTTTATACAAGACTTCGTTTTTCCACATTTTTCTTAATTTGGAATCGAGTTATTAATGTTTTTCTATAATGTCTGTTGAATGGTTGTTAGGTTTAACAAAATAAATCGAAATGAAATGTTTCATGTGACGTCACCAGGATGATATTAATAAAATACTTAATAATGAATAAACAGTTTATATTTCAAACAGAACTTATTAGTATTATATTATAAAATATTATTTATTGAGACGTACTCAGGCTGTACCTCTCTTACTTGTTTCATATTTTCCAATAAAATTGTTTCTGTAGAGTCGGAAAATGGCTTTAATCAGAGTCTACAGATTGAATGTTATTCGCACATTTGTAACAAGTAATAGAGGTAACGCTATGAGAACCGCAAACGAAGCTTTTCAAACTGTTGCAAATTTTTGTTGTTGAAGAGTTTTTCTTTCTTCCACGCTGTACACATGTACTCTGAGAAAAGAGATTGCATTAAATGAAAAGTTTTATAACCTTTGGTTTTTATCTTGTTAAATGAAAAGGATACCTTTCCGCAGAGAAGTGTTCATTTTATTTGAAAGTAGCGTACTGTTTTGCCGGAAAAACTATTTTCTTCTTAAGTACATGCTTTTAGACGAAAAGTAACCGTAATTTAATTAAATGGAATGCCCTTTAGTTTTGATTAATATTTTATAATATCTGTATAACTTCTACTTAAGTTAAAACAATACACATTCACATATTATATTGCTATTATTATATTAACTTTACTTTAAATAAAAAAAGCCGGCGTTTTAGTTTATTTGCGTGGACACGCATAAACACATTGATTTAAAATTTTTGGCTTTTAGCGAAAAATGCAAGCGTCAGCTTGAATCCTTTTTTACGTACATAAATCTCAGATAGACAAACAATAGTAAACAAAGATAAATATTTTCGTGCAAGATTAAAGAAATTTCAGGGACAATTGGAATCTTTTCAGTTAATGTTGCATTACTTATAAGCCAACGCACTTTGCAGAAGTATATCGTGTTTGAACGTTTCAAACTGTTACCCACGGAAAAATAAAATATGTTTTTTGTTAACGCATTTGGTTACTAAATTATTACTTGATTGAAATAATATCAAAAAATATTCCTGTATTCAAACGAATAATTTGATTAGAAGGTTTATTTGAAACAATATAATATTATTTTTCGTATAGCAGTTTCTGCCCATATAGTACAGCAAATATACTTATGTGTAGTACAGCAATTGTTGCGTAGATGGCACATCTCCTGTTTCATTTCAGTAACAGAACAGAATTTCGCACAAATAGGGTGGAATACATGATTACAACATACTAGCTTGGTATATTTATCAGATCAACATCTGACTGGAGTCGATCACCATTGGAAGGACGATTTCTTTAATTGGTACACTATGGTACTGGAATGGTCGCAGCGATCAACTCCCAGTACCAGGGGCGAAGGCTTGGTGGTTTTTATAACGTCGTAACCGCCTGCCCTCCATATATGATAAATATGGCGTGCATGGATTTTTGAAGGTAATTCATTTTTATTTCAATCAAAAATGATCACGACATTTCCTTGTATTTACGCTTTTTAGTAAAATCGCAAAAAAGTCAAGTCTAAAGTGAATAAATGTTATAAGAAAAAGAAAAACCTCTTAACTCAAAATGCTTACGGTTTTCTGCCAATGTGCAGTTTTCAAGTTCAAAATAAAGAGGACTTGAATCAACTATCAATATCTTTCACTTAAAAGAATGAACTGCTTCAAGGAGAAATATATTATTTCCGAAGAAATGCGTGGGTTCAAAATTATATTCCTTTTCAAGGAAACATCAAATCATGTTGGCCATATAGAAAACGCAAAAACTTTTGGTTTAATACAATTCCTTTTAAATAAAAAGGATACTTCTATTAGTGTGCCTTTTTGGTGTTGGTTCGGATTGTTGTTGTTGTAAAGTTTCATCTTTCTTTTGTAAAAACGCTCTAATATAATCAATATCAATCAGGAAGTGATTGTATTTTTGATCTAATAATAAGCTGAAATTTCGGGACATCAGTTGGTCTTCCCCTGCAATATTTATCATAGCAAAAAATAATAAAAGTGGCCATCTTCTTGTCCTTCTCGCAACGCCATATGTAACACAAAATTGATTGTTATTATCAACTTCACCTTTCGTTCTATCTTACTGCAATATAATTTCGGGCAAATTTGTTTGTTCGTCAACATCATTTGATTCGTCCATAGTCGAAAAAATCAAGCTTAAGCGTTACCACCCCTTAAAAGAAAAATTTAAAAGAAAAATACAGCTTTATTTTTTTTTTGTTGTATAGGGGACCATAGTTCGACATTTCTGAAACCTAAACAAGAAAGTGCCTGGCTGATTGGTTTTATTTGGTAGAAGTTCAGGTGGAATTTCCCGCTTTTCCGTAGAGTACCAATCAATCTTAGATATTTCTCCAACAAATCACTAGCTAGTTGCATGGAAGTGTACGAATTGTCTGTTGCAATGTTCCTATTCGAATTTTGAATGAGAACTACAAGACGTTTCACTATATCTGAAGGAGAGTTCGAAGTCTGATAAGATCCAGGTTGTTGTTTACCTATATAAACTTCTAAATTGGCACAAAGAGCAAACAATCTTAGAGCGTATTTTGCTGGCTTGAACGGACTGTATTGTTTCCAAAAGCAAAGGCTTTGAAATTGATGTAATACGTCATCAATTGTGACGAATTTGCTTACATCATTTTTTTTTAAATATTTTCAATAAACTTTTAAAAATCTAAAATTGTTCTAATAGCAGCTAACTTATCATTTTGCCTTCTTTGTTCTCTTGGCTGTTTGGCAATTATCAAACCTGATAATCGCCAAACAGCAACCTCAACATTAGTAAAAATCATTTGTAGCCCATTGCAGCTCTTATTAGTTGCATTCTAGTCTCTTCACTTGCCAACAACTCTTTCACGTTAGTCGTGTTGACTTTTTGACTGATATATGAAATAAAATTCCAAAAAAAAAATGCCATAAGTTCTGATTTAGTTATTTTACTGCTATCCCGTTGACGAGAAAAACTATCTCTGATTGTATCCGAGTATGTATTTACTATGATGTAAAATATCGTCAATCATGTCAACACTTATAAACTTGAAAAATGAGTCACAAGAGCTCTCAACATCCCATGTTTAGATTCCCAAACATCGAAACTCTTGCCAAAAATAATGAAAAGCAGGAATGTCCCAACTAAGTCTTTAGATAATATGGTAACGCTAGTTTAGGTAGCGAATAACATCCTTAATATTTGATAAGGTGTTTTTTACGTAGATATCTTACTCATTGATAAACAAGAATACTTAATGTAATTCTAAGCTCAAGCATTTCAAATAATTCTGTGTTTTGCAAAATCATTTTATTTAATGATCAAATCACTTTTTTTCTAACGCGAATATTAATTGTACAACAATAACGGTCAATCAGTCTACAACTGAGTCACATGTTCCTGATACTGAAAGGATTCAAACACAGCGCCCCTTACTTACCTATAGTATTGGAGTACAAAACATTCGAGGTAAAATCCACTGAGTCATCAAAACCACGATTGCTTACCTAAAAGAATTTATTCGTTGTACACAAAAATAAATAATATTAAGTAAAGAAACACTAATGAGTGTTTTCTCACATGACTAATAGTAAAGTATTGCATATATTATAACGAAACGAAGCCAAGCGACGCAAAGAAAGTATTCATCAAGTTAATTAATATATGTATATCGGTGTACTTCGTGGAAAATGTGATAAATCACAAATGACTTTTTTACTTGTCCATAGAATTCCAAATTTGACTAAAAACTAGACTAAACCACGTGTATAACAATGTTCTATCGTTTCTACTTTTACCTAAATCGATTCATCTTTCTATTTTTCTAACACAATGATGAATTGCAGTAATCTCGGGCTGGAACACCGTTGTGCTTGCTAAAGCTTACCGAAAAAGCCTTTTTTAGACTTCTTTGCATATATTCCAGCTCCGATGCCATAGTTTGTTTTAGAGCCCCCTGTATTTCTTTTCTAATATTGTAACCTGATACTTTCTATCTAGGTTGAATTTATAAGTGGTGCCTCTTTAAGTGCAATAATAGTTTTCAAATGGTCAGCACCGTGCGATTTACTTATTGGTGCTTGATTGTACGTAAGTCTATATGCTGTAGACCTAGCAGCTCCTTGTACGCAAACATGTAGCGGTGGCAGGTTTGGAATTACTTGGAATTGCCCGTGTCATAGAGCACGTCATTTAGCGTTCTGATCGTCCCCGCCTGTTGCACCTTTGGCCACCATACTGCTGTACCGCCCCTTATCATTGGTCTAATTAGCTTTGTGTGTAACCACAGACTCATCTTGGATATAACAGCAAGTTCTTCCACACAGCCTCCTGCATTTCTGCACTGTCCAGGGCGGCAGTAGATTTGTTGGTTCGTTGGTTGTATTCTGGCTATGTAGATTCCTCTTAAGTCTTTGATCAAACCATACCCCAAAATATTTAGCCTCTTTGACATATTCTTTCATATCTTATCACTAGTGGTTGCTTTTAACATTCTTGTCCTTGTGAACGTAGCAACCTGTGTTCTCTGAGCATTGCTCAGTAAAGTATACGAACGATGCGGGCGGAAGCGAGTGAGACAGAAGATATCGGGTCCCTTCTATTACAAGGAGCCGATATTTTCTCTCTTGCTTGCTCAGGCTTGAATCGTTCGGTTATTATTTTCTTCAAGTCTACGAATCTTTACTGTTTATACTGATCCGTATCAGTCTATACGAATCATTTCACTTTATACGAATCCGTATTGAAATCAAAAGTATAGCAGTATATACTAGCATACTTACATAATATACTAAATATGTACCTACTATTGACTCCGACTCCGACTCTAGCTCCTTGATGATACTAGTATACGGTATATATATTATATACTAGTATGTACATTTTAATATCATACTAATGGAAGTATGCGTCGGTTAGCCATTGGTCGTACTCATATCATTCGTACAATTTATATTCCTTAGTACGAATCATGTTATACGAATCTTTAATTTTAGGAGTCATTAGGATTCAAATTACTAAAAGGATACGAATCGCCCACCGCTAGTATGCAAGCATGTGTACACGGCATTTTAGACAAATATGAATTTTAGTGATTCTTTCTATGTTTAAATGTCAACGTAGCGTTGGTTTAAAAGTATATGTAAGAAAGCTGTTAATCTTAAATTCAGCTTCTAACCTAATTACACTCTGTAAAATATTTTTTCTTTCCAAATAGGGTCTTATGGGGTAATTATGAGGCACTTAAAACATTGGATAAAAATGAAACAATTTTTCTACATTCCTTATTTTTAAAGTACCTATTAAAGAATATTGTCGCCCTGTCCCTTAACCCCTCACCGCCATAAATAAAAAATAAAGGTTGATAATATTACAAGATAAAGCTGTGGTTTTAGTTTGTAAGGTTACTATATACTCTAATCACCTTTAAAGATCTCTGTGAAACTTTTGCCATATGTTTGCTCGTTCACTATGTAGGACAGGTAAACTCAGTTCCTCTAAAGATGAGTACAATGTCAAGTTTCTACGTCGTAAGGAACACAGTGAGACATTTGTATTTCCGAATATAAAAGACAACATAAATGTTTTAGTAAAAGATATTATTTCGAGGCTGCCTCCGCCTAGTATTCTAATTATTGGCCAAAACTCCAAAAATAAACAAATGTTATTGTACACATATTTTCAGCGGGACCCTTGTTATTTGAAACGATCGGCAAACTACATAAACCGAAAAAGATTCATTCTTAGTTATTTCGTAGATAGAGACGGTTGAATTTCAGTGTAATTGGTGTAACACCAACGGACAAACCTAGCAATAAATTTTTAAATAAAATTGTACATATATTAGTTCTGCAGGTATTTATTATACTTCAAAATTGTAAACTCACCTTAGATTGCATGAAAAAAAAAACAGTATATATGAGATATTTGCATATTGCATAAATGGCCATGCATAAAAGACTTTAGTTACGTCTTCTAAAAAAAGTCTGTACGTGCGCAAAAGAAAATGGTTCCTGTTATACTACTATTAGTCAACATTAATTAGCCACAAACTTTTTCTGTATATTTTAAGCATTTGCTGAATCAATTTATTTTCTTTCAAGATGTGCATCGTTTCAAACGTGATGACCTATTCCTAGTGTGACTTGAAACTCATGAAAAAGGTTTAAAAGCTGAAGCAGTGTACTCTCACATAGTATCTACGACGGGCAGAAATGGCCCGGTATTTGTGAGTACATAGTCCAAGAATATGACGTGGTTACAAGGAGACTTAATATTCGAAACTTCGATAAATTCAACAAAACAATCAAATATTACTAATCGTCTCGCCTGAAAGAGACCTAAAAAGCACTGTTCTTTTGTTTTAGTTTTTTTTAATTGCCTATTGCATTTAATTAATTCTCTTGTTTTAAGCTCTTCAAGCAATTGAATTTATCTGATTATGGACAAAAAATCAGCATATGAATAAGTTGTATATAGTATTCAAGTATCAAAAATTGTTATCTTTTTCTTACTATACCTAACCAGTAAATTCACTTATTTTCTAATTATAATGCACTTACTACAAGTATACTAACATTTTCACTGTAAATGGTATTGATAAATTGTTGCATCTTTTAACTGTTATGCACATTCACTGTAACAGCATTCATTCACGTTATTTTTTTATTTACTGTAGCTACGGAATACATAATAAATAAATAATATTCATTATTTTTGGTACTCAGGATATATTTTCTTAACTGTTTTCTTTCCTTTCTTTTACATCATCTTCCTTTCATCCTTCAAAAGATAAATCCGACTCAATTCCTGGATGGCAGAACCCGGTTGTCACTGCCATAACTTACGTTCATTTATTACCAAAATAAATTGTATAGGTTTACTAACTGTAGAAACTTTAACAATTTTCCATATCCTCTGGCCGTGGTGAGGATAAGATTACGTACACTTCTTTTATTCCATACTGTCGCAAGTAACTGCACCTCAAGATTACGTACATTGCTCATTTAAAAGGAAGATGTACTGTACGTAACCAGATTCCCTACTTAAGCAAACGGTTGTACTCGCCGAGTTCTTATTTTTTATCATTCAGCCTTCGTGTTCACTGAGATACTGTCTGATTATAAGAGTAACATATGGGTAATGTTTGTCAAATGATGGTCAAATGATTACAAGAACATGGGTACCGCATTAATGTATAGAGTTTTCAGAATGTTTTTTAATGTCGCGTATACTTTTCCTTTTTTTTTAATTCTATTGTAATATCCTTACGAAGAAAAAATACAATTATGTCCGCCCTTTAAATTTATATTAAAAATTTAAATAATGAAGTACCTCTTTTGTGGCCTGTATTATTGTAAATACTTGCAACGTATTGTATAGAGGTAGATAAGACAGGCAGTTGTAATACTTGAAAACTCAAGTCTTTCGAGTTTTCACATATTATGGTTATAAAAGGTTTTTAGCTCGGCGAATAACTTCGTCATATCACATTGAACTTTCAACCAACCAGCTGTTTGTGCTGAAATATTCCTAAATGTAGGTACATGTTAGTAACTTTCACGTTGAAAATTGCCTGTTCTACGCGGGCAGCGATTTGTTACCAATATATTCCGTCACGATTCTGTAGTTTTAGAGATGTAGGATGTTTTGTTTATAGTATCATACTTTCTTTTGTTCCTCACTCAAATTTTACAATCGCTTTTTTTCTTCAAATAAAGTCCGTTGGAGCTTAGCAGTGAAGTCATGTCATCGATGTTTTTTTCCATATGAAACGTTACTTCTGGGTCAAATTAAAAAACGTATATGTAAATACTTTGCGCCGGTCTAAATTGTTTGTACATACAATACATTGACGCATTAATAAATGCATTCGCGTCAACACGCGCACCCTAACCAAACATACAAAAACGGCGCTATTTGGCAAATGCTGACAACAAACAAAACAAAGGGAGCAGTAGGTACACTTGTACATACACTACTTGTATAATGCCGAAGTAATATATCTTCGCGTATCACACTGTTGAAAATATTATCGGTGTTGGCGTTAATTCTCCGCTAGTCAAATATTTTAGTGTCGATTTTTACAAACTTTGCCAGACGAGTTGACTACGTGTATTTAATAGAACAGAAATTACTAGAATGTCGTATCAATTCTTTGTTCAGATATGAGGATTTACTATTTTTCTAGACATTCAGAATTTACACTTTGGTTACACTTTGCAGGTCAGTACACGTTTGGGTGATTTGTTTGGATAAGTTAATACGCAGAAACAAACCCGAAAACAGATACACGTGCAATACACGTGGTGCGTATAATCCAATACCGTATTAGATTAGGTGGGGTTTCTATATTTCTATCCGAGAGAAAAATTTTGATTGGTTGACGCTTCTGAATGTCTAGAAAAATAGTAAATCCTTATATCTGAACAAAGAATTCACAGGAAATTCTAGTAATTTCTGTTCTATTAAACACACGTGGTCAACTCGTCTGGCAAAGTTTGTAAAGATCAACACCAAAATATTTGACTAGCGCAAAATTAACGCCAACACCGATAATATTTTCAACAGTGTATATCAGAAATACTTTTTCAAATGTTATCCGCTAAAAAATGTTATCCGTTGAAAATGGAATGGCACCCACACCATTCTTCATTGTTCTTGATTAACCTGATTATGTCCTACTGTTAAGTCACCTTCCATAAATTTGGTTGACGCACAATAGATCCTAATGCCGATAAAGTTTGTTTTTCTAGGTAAAAAAGACAAAGAAATATCAAAAAAAATTAAGGTCTAAACTTTTGAAATAACTTTTTGTTCGCCGAAAAAAAAATTGTACAAAGGAAATTTTTCTTCGGTATTCATTCTTATTAGATGTTATCTTTTGTTTTTTGGTGGAAGCCTTTTGACGCGAAGCCTCTAGAAACACTGTGACCTTTTGGCTTTTTGCAGTTAATTTTAATGGTTTCTTGTTTCCTTAGCTGGTATTGATTCCGATACAAGCGCGCTTCTATGAGCGAAGTTACGTTGTCTTTCCCAGGAAAACACAACTCATTTCACTATTTTTTTTATGTGTCGTTTCGTAAACTTTCCTAAGTTCTAGAGGTGATGTAACATTTTATTGTAATACTGGCACCTCTACTCTGGACGATATAAGGTTGGGTGGCGAAACGTAATTCAATGAGGAACGTTAAATAACCAAGAACTCTTGTTTTTTGACGTTTCGCTCATTATCATCACATTTGAAAAGAAACAATTGGGTGCCTTTGATTATTCTTACATACACTACCGGCCATTGAAGTTAGGACAACTAGTAGTAGTAGTAGTTACTCCTAACTAAATAAAAACGACAGAAATTCGAAAGAAAATAAAATGTATTCATGGAAACAAAAATATAAACAAGAAGAAATAAAAAATAAAACAAAACATTCCCATTAAAATATTACAATATAGGTCTGTTTTCGTTTCAACTTTGGACGGTTCTATTACCGTTCAAAGCAAACGCTCACGTGCGTAGTAAAAAGTTTCCCACTACACAACAAGGTCATGATCTGTGCTGGTCTACTGCTCTGAACGGTAATAGCAGCGACCGAAGTGAGAACGAAAACAGGCCTTACAACAATACTTTCTTCTCGTGAAAGAATCATTTTTGGCTATGACCCGTACCTCTCGTGGCACGTGCTCTGTTAATTTTGTCAGAGTTTCTTGGGAAATATTATTCCATTCGGCTTGTAGAAGTCGCCACAGTTGCTCTGTGGAAGTTGGGCAGATTTTCCTTCCCCTCCACCCCATTCGATGGGGTTCAAATCCGGACTCTACGGAGTCCAGGGCATGATTTCCAAAAAATTATCCTCTACTTGAGACGCGAGATAATATTTGCGGATCCGTGCTGTGTTTAGGGTCGTTATCATGCGCAAACACGAATTTCTCCCCAATCAACCGTAATCCTGAAATTACAACATTTTCTTCCAACAAGCATCTATAATTTTCTTTGCGCATAATGCCGTCAATTTTTACGAGATCTGCGGTCGCCACACTGCTAAAACAAACCATAATTGAATGGAAACGACACAATCGCGAAACACTTCGAACTTGGACTCGTCAGTCCAAAAAATGTTTCTGAAATTTTCTGCGGTCCAATTTCTATGAGTTTTGGCCCATTGTAATCGTTTTTGGCGGTTCCTACGACGAAGTAACTGTTTTCTTACCGCAAAATACGCGATAGAACAAACCGGCTTCCTTCTTGTTAAAGATCGTCGTTTGCGTCCCCTATTCACTTCTGCTGCAATTTTCAATTATTTCCTGCTATAGTGGAAGATTTTGGGTGAAATACCCACGTGAAATTTTACGACCCTGTCGAACCATCCCTACATTGGAAACATGCACTAGTTGTCCTAATTTCAATGGCCGGTAGTGTATTTAACGATTAGCCAAAATATATCCATTTAACCACTCTCGGCAGTCTATTAAAAATAAGTCACGCCTTCGGTTTAAAATCACCTAATTTGTTCTACAATTCTCGTTTTTGCAATTATTCGCATGGGAATGTAAAGTTTTTGCGAATATTTTTATACCTAAAAGACTAAAAACTACGAAAGAACTCATTCCTCTTCATATCTTCCGAAACGAAATAAATAGGAACCAAATAGGTACCTAAATCTGCAATGTTGCAGAATCCAGTTTTAATTTTTTTTAAAAAAAATGTGCAATATTCTCAAGTTGAAACTAAATTTAGACTATGCCAAAATTATAGCTTGATCGGGCGTGAACCGCCTTCCTTTTATGGAAATATACACATTAATATTTATTTTTTCAAATACTTGCAAATATCAATAGAAAAACTGATTAATTTTGGTTAACCAGAACTATTTAAAGTCATTTAAATATTGATAACGCTACCACTAATAAATACGTTGTATAACGAATGACATAACTGACTAAGGAAATACATACAAACGAAGTAGGTATTTATTCTTTGAAACATGTGTTTATGTAAAGCGAAAAATGGAAACAAGCTAGTGAATTTATTGTAATCTAAATGAAGTATGAACCATATCTTACAAAAATGGAAGTAAACCATTTCTAAGTGTAATATGTGTAAAGTAATATACATGAATTAAAAATGTTCTATTTCAAATTGTGGTTTTTTTTTTCATAAACAAGTTGAAACAAAGTTTTTTTTTTCTCATTTTTATTTTTTGACAACAATCAAATCAACAGTGCGACGTTCTGTGAACACTTACGTGAGCAATCTATACTAGCTTGCATAAATAAGAGAAAATCTCCTTTATAACGTTTAATCTTAGACATCGCACATACATTACTAAGAATTTACGCAATTTATTGTAAGAGTTACTACTACAAGGTTTTTGTCGCATACTACCTTACCTTCATTGTTTTCAGAAAAATCTTGGAAAAGTGTGGAGGTTTGCTAGACTCTGTAAGCATGAATTAAAATTTTCTAGTATGTAACAAAGCATGGTAATGCAAGCCTGAAGCTGAAGTAATAAGTTTTGAGATACAACTGATATAAATATAGCATTGAACTAGTTTATATATCTGCCAACTTAGTAAACAGAAAAAGTTAAATATTATTACCATTGCATTGCTTTGTTGTTCCGTTTTAGCATTTCGTATTCAGCAGATACGATCCCGCATTACATTGTATTTGAAGTGTATAATAATGTAGATATAAATAACGTTAAGTAGGTTTAGTGGCATACAAAATGATTCGAAAATAAAATTATGTACAACCACTATCACGAATATTTTTACATCTGTATGCGCGGAATGCGTTCCATAGAAGCATCTTATGATGCAATTAGACCACTTCTTAATCTCTTTTTAAAGCGCTCCGCAATTATATATGAAGTAGACGTTCAAACTATCGAAGCAAAACACCAGAGCATCACAGCCGGGGGACAACATTTCCAGTTTTTACTCTATCGCGGCATTTTTCCCATCCTCTTCTTTCGTTTCCCTCTGACGTACACATATCAAGCAGTTTGTCACTAATTCTCGTAAAATTATTATGTTTACGTTATAGCTCCACACTTCACAATAATTTCGAATGAAGAAATCACGTAGTGTTGTTGCCCTAGAGGTGTAAGCATAGTCTAAACCTTTTCAACGTTTCGAATGATATTACTTGCTCTACCGTGTAATTTATTCGCCGACGATAAATTTATATTTTTTGTTAACTGTTGGAGGGAATATCTCCAAAGAGACATGAGCGTACTATGGTATATAGGTTGCGTACCTTTGCTTAGAATTAAAATTACTTATGCAGACGAAATTTATATAGGTATCTATGTAGTGTCGTCTAGCTACACAATTTTAATTTTGAATCCTGTTATTTGTAAACTAACCAAAACTAAACTACTTAACTCCAGATAGAAAAGTCAATGTAATTTCTTTTAAATTTCTTTTATAGCATTCAAATTAACCTTCAAACTAAAGTGTCTTGCATAGAGAAATTTAGCTCATTGGCTTGTTGGCGTACAGTGGGCTAAAATCCCAAAATATGGAATTAGGAAAAACTAATCGCTGGAGCGTATTCTACTAATCGAAATCTTACTTTTAGGTCACGAATATTTCTTTGCAAACTCGTTATTTAAGAGTTATGGCGCAAAACTTTTATAAACATTTATAACTTAGGCACTCAAATACTTTTGTCATTATAAAAAAAGTGATTATGTAGTCATGTTCTGTACTGCCTATGTACAATTTCTTGGTAGAGAAAGTATTTAGAAAGTAATGATAAAGGATCCAGTAATAAATCTGAATTGTGTATTCAGTGTGATGGTTGTCAAGGAACCCTTCACCTTAACTGTGTGGGCTTGTCTGAGAGTGATGTTAAATTTACTAGAGCTAAATCTAAAGCAATTAAGGTGGTCTGCAGTCTGTGCAACAATAACATGGCACAGTTTAAGGATTTAAAAGCTCTTCTAGTCGCCATGCGTAATGAGTTTACATCTTCTCTTAATACTTTGCGAGATGACTTTGATGCTAAACTAAATGCTTTGAAAGCTTCATCTGGACCTCAGCAGTCACCGCAGCCCCTGCTTGATTTTGAGGAAGTTGTTCGGGAAGTTGAGGAACGACGGTTAAGAAAAACAAATATAATATCTTGGAGTTTCCGAGCAATCGGGCGAGCTTTCAAGTGAACGGAAGGCTGAAAAGGATCGCATAGATGTTAGTAAGATCATTTCTACTATCAAACCATCTTTTGAAACTACTGGATTGAAATTACTCCGTTTAGGACGATTTAACCAGAATAATGAAAGACCGCGACCTTTAAAACTTCAATTGAATAGTGAAACAGACGTCACTGAGTTGATTCGTCTTTCTAAGAATCTCAGAAATTTTCCAGATTTTAATAACATTACTCTCAGTTACGATAGACCTCCAGACAGCAGAACTATATAGGGATTTGAGCGTGTTTGGAATGAGCGCCTGGCTGCTGGCGAGCAAAACCTTAAAATCAAATATCGCAACGGAGTCCTACAATCGTTCATTTAAACTAGCTGCCTCACCAATTACCACGGCCTTTCACTGCATTTATCAGAATGTTCGGGTTACGATCGAAACTGTCGATTTTTACAACTCCATTTTCATTAGCAGTTGTTGATGTGATTGCGCTAAACTGAAACTTGGCTAGGTGATGACATACTTAGTAGTGAACTCTTTCCGAATCACTTTGTTGTATTTCGCAAGGATCGCAACTTCTTGGCTACTGGTCTTTCGAGAGGAGGCGGTGCTCTGATTGCTGTGAAATCTGATTTCCTGTGTGTGCGTCTTGATGTGTCATTACTTACTGATGCTGTTCCCCGCTGTAGATGTTGTTGGTGTCAAACTCACTACTGCTAATATGTTAATTTCATTTTTGTTTACTTTATATATACCACCAACTTTGCCATTTAATGATTTTGAGTTATTCTTTGAGATTTTTAATACAATGGATTGTTTAGTTGCTAATAAAATCGTAATTTTAGGTGATTTTAATGTACCTTCTTTCAATTTAGATATTAATGATATGTATACTACTGTGTTGAATAATTTCAAAAAGTTCAATAATGTAATGCAGTTTAATATAGTGTGTAATAGTTATGGACATATGCTAGATTTGGTTTCTGTAGCTTTGATTGTGAAGTGGGTCGCGAACCATCACCGTTAGTTGATGAGGATCCTCATCATCCTGCTATTTTTTTAACATTAATTTATATTAGAGAGTGTGCCTCCCACTTCAGAATGAATAACCGACTTGAAGTGTTTAATTTTAAAAGGCTAATTTCACGTATTGTATAATACTTTGCTTAAAACCGATTGGTCATCGATAAGTTTCGATTGAAGATGTTGATGTTGCATGCATTTGTTTTAACAATATTTTGAACAATGTATTTGATATGTCGGTACCGAAATTTAAAGCCACTTTTTGTCAACGCAGATATTATCCTCCTTGGTTCAACAAAACATAATTGATTGCTTGCGAAATAAAGACTCAAAACTTAAGAAATATAGAAATTATAGGACAACATATTGGTATAATCAGTTTAAGTATTTGCGGTCTCAAGCGAAATCTCTTATTAATATTGCTTACAGAGATTATATTAGTAATGTCGAAAATTCAATACACTGCGACCCCAAACAATTTGGGCTTTCATTCAAAATAAAAGAGGTACTACCAGAATCCCTGGCGTTGTTTAGACATAATAACACTGAGTTTTCTTCCCCGATTCCATTGTAAATGCGTTTGCAGATTACTTTAATAGTGTATACACAGATTCTGTTACTGGTGACCTACCTAATTTTTCAAATGTGTCAAATGAGCTTATTAGCGTTCCATACTTTACCATGGAAGAAATCGAGTGTGCTTTGAAGTTTCTAAAATTTCCTTTACGGTGGCTTTGATGCATTCCCAGTTTTCTTATTAGAGATTGCGCAGGCATTTTGCAAAGCCCTTGCACATCATATTTAATTTAATATTAGAACATTCTAAAATGCCATCAATTTGGAAATAGCGCATATATGTCCTGTTCTGAAGAAGGGGACCCATCTGAGGCTTCATACACTATCGACCCATATCACTAATATGCAACTTTGCTAAAATTTTGAAAACTGTTTTATATAAGCACAGTCTATTCCTGATTTTAATTTAATATCCCCAGTACAACATGGTTTCATGCAAATAGGTCGACGTAACTAACTTGGCTTGCTTCACCCAATTTGTTTCCGAAGTTATGATAACAGGGGACAGGTCGAACGTAATATACCTGGATTTTCAGAAGGCATTTTGATCAGGTAGATCATCATGTTCTTTTAGCTAAAATGCGTTCCTTCGGCTTTCTAACTCCCTGTTAAATTCTTTAAATCTTATTTGCTAAATAGGAAACAATGTGTCAAGTATCGTAATTTCATACTAAGTTCATTATCCTACATCAGGCGTCCGCAAGGCTCGAATTTAGGACCACTTCTATTTTTATTTTTATTAATGACTTGTTAATGATATATCCTGTCAAAAACATGTTTGCTGACGATTAAATGTTCTCCAATTAACAGCGAATACCAATAAACTTCGGCTCACAAATTCTTTAATCTTGAAAAACACAATTACATTTCGTTTAGCTAGGCTAACATCTTCAGGTGTACAAGTGTATTGTCAATACTAAATGCGTAAATATAGAAGTAATATCCTAGGCTACAAAAATTAATCAACAGGACTACATATATTCAATAAAATCTAAAATTTGTAATTGAGGGTGTTAAATCCAGTATTGAGCAAGCTATTAATATTTTTTTCATATAAATAGCTTCCCACATATTAAGATTCTTACAATTTAAAGACTTAATTAATTCTAAATCATCAATTGAAAAAGTATGTCCTGTATTAATAAAATGATACGCCAAAGCGGGATTTATCGGCCTTGTGATTCTTAATATGATATAAATGCTCTTTAAATCTAATCTCCGCACTCCTCTTGTTTGGCCTATATATACTTTATTACAAACACCGCATTTGATCTTATAAATCCCAGAACATTTTTTAAAATCAATAATTTCAATATTAAATTTTAATTTATTTCTTAAAGTATTAGAATTTGTGAAAAACCGGACTAAGATTGTATTTTTTACACAAGTTTAATATCTGGTTACCCATATATTTATTAAAGTTAAATCTGCAAAACTTTTTCTCCACTATTTTCACGGAATAAGTGTAGTTATATTCTTAATAACCTCTTATTTTCTAACTTATTTTAATTTTATCTATCACACTTTTCTTGTAAACCATTATTTCTGCTATATGATATATATATTTAATTCTTTTTTATAATTATCTTCCGAAAGCGGTATGTTCAATAATCTAGTTATTAAGAAAAAAGAATGTTGTGTATTTTTGTTTATAGCTTGTATTAAGATAAGTTGTGTATATAATGTTTGTGTGTGTGGCTTTTCTATGTATATCAAAGTGGAATGTATTATCTTTAATCATAAGTAATAAATCAAGAAAGGTAAACTGTGTTGATCCTCAATTTCAAACGTAAATTTTATTGACGGATACTGATTATTAATGAAATTAAGGAAAAATCTATATCAAAATCAAATGGTTATTACAGCAAGAATATCATCTACATATCTAATCCACAATTTAGGGAAAGAAGGAATTTACTTATAATATCTTTTTCAAAATAATTTAGGAAGAGGTTTGCTAAAAAAGGAGAGAGCGGGTTACCCATTGCAGTTCCAAATGTTTGTTTATAAAACTTATTATTGAATCTAAAGATATTTTGTTCCATACACAGTTTCGTTAATTTAATGTATTCAAGAATTTTCTCAAAGCAACGTTGTTAAAAATTAAGAAAGATTCAAGATTTTGCAAAGTTATGTCAATAGGAACATTTTGAAACAAGAGTGTTACATCAAAAGATATTAATTTATCTCCAGAGGAAATTTGAAAGTTGTAGAGGTTTATCTATAGTTCTTTTGTGTTTTTATGGAAAAATCTATTCAAATTTAAATCGGCTAAACTCTTGTACTAACCATTTAGAAATTGCATAAGTGGGAGAGTCAATATTAGAAACAATAGGCTCTATATGAATTGGCCTGGTTTATTGAACTTTAGGTAAACAGTACATATGTGGTATTTTAGGATTATTAATTTTAAGTTTAAAACTTTAACCCCTTATCTATAAGATTACTACATTTTTTAATACTTTAGTAACTTCTCTCACATATCTACCTTAAGGATCTTTGCTATTGTTTCATAAGGACCACTTTCTAAACATGTCATCAACATCTCTTATATAAGTGTTCTTATCAAGGATCACTATTGCATTACCCTTATCCGCTTTGGTATATATACATTCTTTATTTTTTAAAAACTGTGTAATGTGGTTATATGTATCTTTACTTTTCTTAACTTTCTTACTAATAGTTATTTTCTCAAGAACACGAGTCGCATCTGTTTGAAACGCAGCCTTATTTTCTTCAGGTATGTAATTCGAGGCAGAATCAAAGTCATTTATAAGATCTTCTAATTGGATTTTCTTTAGGTTCGATTGCAAACTTAAGTCCCATATTCAATAGTTGGAATTCTTCATTTGTAAATGTATGTTGGTTCTATTAATAACATTGACCTCTGTGTTCACATAGGCAGAAGATGTTTTATGAAGCAGCAATGAAAGTTTCTTGTTATGGCATGATATCTTGTGTTTCAATTTGGCGTTTATGGCTCGTTGTCTCTTCTCATCAAAACTATCCCATTCCAAGTGATTTAGTGTTTTGCTGATCTTCAAATGTAGTTCATAAGTTGACAACTTTAATTGTTCCAATTTGGCATAATGTTTATTGATTTCCAACGTCAACCACCTTACTTTCATACGTTCTTGAATACTTAACGGGATGGCACTGCTTAATTTCACATTCATAAACTTCGGAAACACGTTGTTTTTTCTACACGTTTTTAGAAATTTAATGTCCAAATGTAATGTTCTGATTTTTGTAGATAGACGAATAAACTTGTTTAGCTCGCTTGTCAGATGTGACATATTAAATCAATTAAATAGAAGGTAAATCGAGCACTGTGAGATATACTGATAATTAACAGGAAATACCAATAAACTTCGGTCTCACAAATTCTTTAATCTTGAAAAACACAATGTACATTTCGTTAGCTAGGCTAACATCTTCAGGTGTACAAGTGTATTGTCAAATACTAAATGCGTAAATATAGTAAGTATATCCTAGGCTACAAAAATTAATCAACAGGACTACTATATTCAATAAATTCTAAATATTTTAATTGAGGTGTTTAAATCAGTATTGAGCAAGCTATTAATATGTTTTTTCATATAAATAGCTTCCCACATATTAAGATTCTTACAATTTAAAGACTTTAATTAATTCTAAATCATCAATTGAAAAAGTATGTCCTGTATTAATAAAATGATACGCCAAAGCGGATTTATCGCATGTGATTCTTATATGATATAAATGCTCTTTAAATCTAATCTCCGCATTCCTCTTTGTTTGGCCTATATATACTTTATTACAAACACCGCATTTGATCTTATAAATCCCAGAACATTTTTTAAAATCAATAATTTCAATATTAAATTTTAATTTATTTCTTAAAGTATTAGAATTTTGAAAAACCGGACTAAGATTGTATTTTTTACACAAGTTTAATATCTGTTAACCATAATTTATTAAAGTTAAATCTGCAAAACTTTTTCTCCACTATTTTCACTGGAATAAGTGTAGTTTATATTCTTAATAACTCTTATTTTCTAACTTATTTTTTAATTTTATCTATCACACTTTTCTTGTAACCATTAATTTCTGCTATATGATATATATATTTTAATTCTTTTTATAATTATCTTCCGAAAGCGGTATGTTCAATAATCTAGTTATTAAGAAAAAGAATGTTGTGTATTTTTGTTTATAGCTTGTATAAGATAAGTTGTGTATATAATTGTTTGTGTGTGTGGCTTTTCTATGTATATCAAAGTGGAATGTATTATCTTTAATCATAAGTAATAAATCAAGAAATGGTAAACTGTGTTGATCCTCAATTTCAAACGTAAATTTTATTGACGGATACTGATTATTAATGAAATTAAGGAAAAAATCTATATCAAAATCATGTGTATTACAGCAAGAATATCATCTACATATCTAATCCACAATTTTAGGGAAAGAAGGAAATTTACTTATAATATCTTTTTCAAAATAATTTAGGAAGAGGTTTGCTAAAAAAGGAGAGAGCGGGTTACCCATTGCAGTTCCAAAGTGTTTGTTTATAAAACTTATTATTGAATCTAAGATATTTTGTGTCCATACACAGGTTTCGTTAATTTAATGTATTCAAGAATTTTTCAAAAGCAACGTTGTTAAAAATTAAGAAAGATTCAGATTTTGCAAAGTTATGTCAATAGGAACATTTGGAAACAGAGATGTTACATCAAAAGATATTAATTTATCTCCAGAGGAAATTTTGAAAGTTGTAGAGTTTATCTATAAGTTCTTTTGTGTTTTTTATGGAAAATCTATTTCAAATTTAAATCGGTAAACTCTTGTACTAACCATTTAGAATTGCATAAGTGGGAGAGTCAATATTAGAAACAATAGGTCTATATGAATTGCCTGGTTTATGAACTTTAGGTAAACATACATATTGTGGTATCTTAGGATTATTAATTTTAAGTTTAAAACTTAACCCCTTATCTATAAGATTACTACATTCTTTTAATACTTTAGTAACTTCTCTCACATATCTACCTAAAGGATCTTTGGCTATTGTTTCATAAGGACCACTTTCTAACATGTCATCAACATCTCTTATATAAGTGTTCTTATCAAGGATCACTATTGCATTACCCTTATCCGCTTTGGTATATATACATTCTTTATTTTTTAAAAACTGTGTAATGTGGTTATATGTATCTTTACTTTTCTTAACTTTCTTACTAATAGTTATTTTCTCAAGAACACGAGTCGCATCTGTTTGAAACGCAGCCTTATTTTCTTCAGGTATGTAATTCGAGCAGAATCAAAGTCATTTATAAGATCTTCTAATTGGATTTCTTTAGGTTCGATTGCAAACTTAAGTCCCATATTCAATAGTTGGAATTCTTCATTTGTAAATTGTATGTTGGTCCTATTAATAACATTGACCTCTGTGTTCACATAGGCAGAAGATGTTTTATGAAGCAGCAATGAAAGTTTCTTGTTATGGCATGATATCTTGTGTTTCAATTTGGCGTTTATGGCTCGTTGTCTCTTCTCATCAAAACTATCCCATTCCAAGTGATTTAGTGTTTTGCTGATCTTCAAATGTAGTTCATAAGTTGACAACTTTAATTGTTCCAATTTGGCATAATGTTTATTGATTTCAAACGTCAACCACCTTACTTTCATACGTTCTTGAATACTTAACGGGATGGCACTGCTTAATTTCACATTCATAAACTTCGGAAACACGTTGTTTTTTCTACACGTTTTTAGAAATTTAATGTCCAAATGTAATGTTCTGATTTTTGTAGATAGACGAATAAACTTGTTTAGCTCGCTTGTCAGATGTGACATATTAAATCAATTAAATAGAAGGTAAATCGAGCACTGTGAGATATACTGATAATTAACAGGAAATACCAATAAACTTCGGTCTCACAAATTCTTTAATCTTGAAAAACACAATGTACATTTCGTTAGCTAGGCTAACATCTTCAGGTGTACAAGTGTATTGTCAAATACTAAATGCGTAAATATAGTAAGGTATATCCCTAGGCTAACAAAAATTAATCAACAGGACTACTATTTCAATAAATTCTAAAATTTTGTAATTGAAGGTGTTAGAATCAGTATTGAGGCAAGCTATTAATATGTTTTTTCATAATAAATAGCTTCCCACATATTAAGATTCTTACAATTTAAAAGACTTAATTCTAAATCATCAATTGAAAAAGTATGTCCTGTATTAATAAAATGATTCTGCCTCGAATTACATACCTGAAAAAATAAGCTGCGCTTTCAAACAGATGCCGACTCTCGGTTCTTGAAAAAATAAACTATTAGTAAGAAAGTTAAGAAAGTAAAGATACATATAACCACCATTACACAGTTTTTAAAAAATAAAGAATGTATATATACCAAAGCGATAAGGGTAATGCAATAGTGATCCTTTATAAGAACACTTCTTATATAAGAGATGTTGATCGACATTTTAGAAAGTGTCCCTTATGAAACAATAGCCAAAGACTCCTTTGTAGATATGTGAGATGAAGTACTAAAGTATTAAAAGACTGTAGTAATCTTATAGATAAGGGTTAATTTTAAACTTAAATTAATAATCCTAAGATACCACATATGTACTGTTTTCCTAAAGTTCATAAACCAGGCAATTCATTATAGACCTATTGTTTCAATATTGACTCTCCCACTTATGCAATTTCTAAATGGTTAGTACAAGAGTTTTAGCCGATTTTAAATTTGAAATAGATTTTTCCATAAAAAACACAAAAGAACTTATAGATGAAACTCTACCAACTTTCAAATTTTCTCTGGGAGATAAATTAATATCTTTTGATGTAATCATCTCTGTTTCCAAATGTCCTATTGACATAACTTTGCAAAATCTTTGAATCTTTCTTAATTTTAACAAACGTTGCTTTGAGAAAATCTTGAATACATTTAAATTAACGAAACTGTGATGGACAAAATATCTTTAGATTCAATAATAAGTTTTATAAACAAACATTTGGAACTGCAATGGGTAACCCGCTCTCTCCTTTTTTAGCAAACCTCTTCCTAAATTATTTTGAAAAAGATATTATAAAGTAAATTTCCTTCTTTCCCTAAATTGTGGATTAGATATGTAAGATGATATTCTTGCTGTAATACCATTTGATTTTGATATAGATTTTTTTCCTTAATTCCGTTTAATAATCAGTATCCGTCAATAAAATTTACGTTGAAATGAGGATCAACACAGTTTACCATTCTGATTATATACTTATGTTTAAAGATAATACATTCCACTTTGATATACATAGAAAAGCCACACACAACAAACAATTAATACACAAACTCTATCTTATACAAGCTATAAACAAAAATACACAACATCTTTTTCTAATAACTAGATTATTGAACATACCGCTTCGAAGATAATTATAAAAAGAGAATTAAAATATAGTATATCATTATAGCAGAAATTTAATGTACAAGAAAAGTGTGATAGATAAAATTAAAAAATAAGTTAGAAAATAAGAGGTTATTAAGAAATATAAACTACACTTATTCCAGTGAAAATAGTGGAGAAAAAGTTTTGCAGATTTAACTTTAATAAATTATGGGTTAACCAGATATTAAACTTGTGTAAAAAATACAATCTTAGTCCGGTTTTTCAAAATTCTAATACTTTAAGAAATAACTTAAAAATTTAATATTGAAATTATTGATTTTAAAAATTTCTGGGATTTATTAAGATCAAATGCGTGTGTTGTTGTAATAAAGTATATATAGCCAAACAAGAGAGAATGCGGAGATTAGAATTTAAAGAGCATTTATATCATATTAAGAATCAACACATGCCGATAAATCCGCTTTGGCGTATCATTTATTATTAATACAGTGACATACTTTTCTCAATTGATGATTTAGAAATTAATTAAGTCTTTTAAATTGCTAAGAATCTTAATATGTGGGAAGCCTATTTATATGAAAAAACATATTAATAGCTGCCTCCAATACTGATTTAACACCCCTAATTACAAATATTTAGAATTTATTGAATATAGTAGTCCTGTTGATTAATTTTTGTAGCCTAGGATATACTTACTATATTTACGCATTTAGTATTTGACAATTACACTTGTTACCCTGAAGATGCTTAGCCTAGCTAACGAAATGTTACATTTGTGTTTTTCAAGAATAAAGAATTTGTGAGACCGAAGTTTATTGGTACTTTCCTGTTAATGTATCGTATATCTCACCAGTGCTCGATTTACCTTCTATTTAATTGTTTGCCTCTACTTGTCTGTTGAGGACTGTTAGATACTTTCATTAAATATCAACACTGTTGTTTTCTTGTGTAGTAAATGCAGGCTTTCACTTAATGTTTCTTAAGTGTAATTCTATGACTTTTACTAAGAAGATCACCCCGTTACATTTTCTTATACTATCTCCGATACTACTTTTAATCTCTGTAAGTTTAACGAAAGATCTGGGAGGTTTATTTGATCCCAAACTTTCCTTTTCTCATCACATAGCAGATGTTGTCGCACGTACCTTTAAAATTTATGTTTTATTTACCGCAATTGTAGAGATTTTCGTATACCAGGACCGTTGCGTACGTTGTTTCTTTCTCTTGGATACGCTCTTATTTAGAATATGCAATTTAATATGGTTTCCTATTTACTCAATTCATATAAATAATATTGAATCGGTTCAAAGAAAGTTTTAAGTTTCTTTACTTTTAGCTGAGGCGATCTTATCCACTAAGGGTTTTTGATTATGGGATACTTTTAGCCAAATTCAACTCTTGAAATCATTGCAAGTTAGAAAATGGTTAGTTTGAATTAAATTTTATTTTTAACCTGTGCATAATAGAATCGACTGCCCGTGCTTTTACATAAACTTAACTTTTCAATACCTAGCTTGAATTCCGCTCACTATCACCCTACATTTTTATGTGTAGATCAATATAGATCCAATGTGCTGCTCCGATCTCCCGTCTCATTAATTGTGTGATCACTTTAATAGACTTTCAGATGTATGTGCGACATCAAACAATGATGGCTTGAAATTTATTGTAAAGTGTGCTTACGCCTCTTTCAATCAGTTATAGTCTATTTCTCTTTTCTTTTTTTTCTTCATTGTTTTCCTGACTATTTCATGATATTATTTTGTTCTTTGAATTATGTAAGCCAATTCTTTATAGTTTCTTTTACACTTAATCTTAGTTTGTAGAATGATGATTTCTATTTTTTAATGGCTGTATGTCATCTACTTTCTTTTTCCTCTATGTATTTTTGTAATTGGGTGTTAAAAACTTTGGAAATATATTATTATTATTATTATTATTATTATTTTATTATTATTAAAGGGAAAAAGCAAGAAAGCACGATCTTGATCCTCACAAAATTCTTTAATGTATCGCACTTTAGCGTAAAATGATTGTTTGAAAGGATGAATACATAAAAATATTTGATTGTGTAAATTATAAATATTCACAAAAGCTCTGCCATCTCCATTTCCTAGTTGCAACCTGAATTGTTAGTTCCCTATGAGCGAAATACTGATATACTCGTTTTCCTCGAAGTTGACTTTTATTAAATTCAAAATTCATGCCATTCAAATCTTCCAACCGGTGCAAGTCTGTGATTCCAATTTGTGGGTGTTTTTTTTTATTTTGAGTTCTATTTGTAACTCTTTTAAATGTAATTCCTACACGATTTATGTGGCGTGCCTCCTCCAACGTTTATCCCTTCTTTCATTTCTAGTTTCCAAATTATTGATTTCTTATGCGACTTCTTGATTCTTCTAGTTCCAGAGTTCCGTTTCTTTCTATCCCTTCTAGCCATTTTCTCCAATACTGTTTAATTCTTCACTAACGTTAGTTTTTTTTATTGCAGTAACTTGATGCTTATCAAACAGGAGTTAAAAAACCAGTTATCTTAATTCATCAGAGCAAGATTCGAACCAGCGATCCCTAGCAATCCCTAGTAAAAGAGGCCTCTTAAGATACTTGGCTATCACAAGAATTTCCTCATAGTTATTCTTCATATCATTCTTGAAATCTTGTATGGGGTTAACATCGTCGAAGAGGACATGAGTAATAGAAAAGGAAAGATAAATTTGACGTGTATCAATTCATGTGTTATACTTCTGGCCAAAACCATAAAAATTGGAATTGAGGCTAAAGGAAGAGCACCTTTACGGTGATTTAGTCTTTTTGGCATATATGTTCACAATATGAATGTACTGAAATGATGCAAATAAATTGATATGATTATGATTATGATTATGAAAATATGATCTATTTTAGATATTGTGTATGTACCTTTTTTGTCTAAATTTAATCATTAGCCAAACTAGGAATAAAACCGAAAGCATAATCTATTTAGTTTTTCTATTTCCTTGCTCGGTTTGACGATGATTGTAGTATCCTCTTATTGCTAGTACCTTTTTGCAGATTTCGTTTCACTTATAAGCCCTTAGCCTCTAATAATTCCATTTATAGCCTACCTTTTTAATACAACTTCAGTTCCTTTATCTTCTTTGATTTTCTTGAAAAAGGGAAATAAATGCAAAAAAAAGGTAATGATTTTACTACACTAAACTACAATAAACACTAAAGCTAGCCAAAATAAAAGAAGCAAAATGACAAAAGTGGAAAGAAAGAAACAACCAAAAATAAAAAGGCATTTCTAAATTTCCAAACGTTGTCTATTAAATGCACGAGCGATTAGCATTTACTGCTATTTTTCTTTTTATGTGTTGAATCGCCCTAAAAGTAGTTTCGGACAGACTTGAAATGACAAGTGGTTGCGCGGTAAAGGCGTAAGAGTTTTTTACATCTTCCTTTAAGTTGTTTAAAGTTAAGAATTAAGGAAATTACATCCGTTGGCATTTCTAATAAAATCACATCTGTTCTGACTACAAAATCGCTCCACAATCTTTAGTCTCTGTACAGTCACCTCTAGGACGCCGCCACCAGTGTTTTCCAAATACCAAAAACGCGACGCAAAATTCATACACTGAGAAAGAGATTGCATTAAATGCAAAAGTTTTAATAACTTTTGGTTTTTATCATGTTCAACGAAAAGAATACCTTTTCTCAGAAAAGTGTTTATTTTAATTGAAAGTAGCGTACCTGTTTTGCCGGAAGGCTATTTTATTCTTAAGTACATACATGCTTTTCGACGAAAAGTAATCGTAATTACGTGGAATGCATCTTAGTTTTGATTAATATTTTATGATGTCTGTATAACTTCCCTTTAAGTAAGACAATACCCATTACATATTATATTGTTATTATTATGTACGTATTTAACAACATATTTTAGTCTTTTAAGTACGTTATCATATTATTGAATTATAAACAGTATTTTAAATAAAAAAGCCGGACGGTTTGGTTTATTTGTGTGGACACGTATATATACATTGATTTGAAACTTTTGCCTCTTAATCGAAAATGCAAGCACCTGTATTCAAGCTTTTTTACGCGGGAGTATTTTAGTTTTATTCCTGTTCCCACGTGCATAAGTCTCAGGTACACAAACAATAATGAACAAAAGTTAATATATTTCGCACGAAGTTAAAAAAATTTCAGAGATAATTGGAATGAGTTAATGCTGATTCCTATATAACGCCAATGAACTTTATAGCAGTGTTTGAAGGTTTTAAAACTGTTATACACGGGAAAAACGATCTTGATGATTTCAACCATTTTTCATGTATTGGTTACAGTTAATAAATTTAATACTTGATTTGGAATATTAAAAATATTCCGTGATTCAATCAAACAATAATTTGGTTAGATTTATTTATAGCTAGCGCAGTATTTATTAACATAACTAAAATATTTACATGGAATAAAATATATATCGCATTTATTTTCGTACAGCAGTTTTTCCCCATATAGCACAGCAGATTGAGATATATACTTATGTTGTAGAGAGAAATTGTCGCATAGATGGCGCATCTCCTATTCTTCGCAGTAATAGATAATATTGCCACAAAATAGGCTGTAAACTTACGGATCGCTAACATACTAATCTGGTTATATTACTAGATCAACATTTGATAGGAGTCATGTCCATTGAAGGACGATTTCTTCACTGACCTAGGGTGATGGTCACTGCGACCAGCTGCCCCCAATATCTACTAGGATTTTACAACATTCTAACGGGAAATCCCTCCTTAGTGCATGGTTTTTTGGAGGATAATTCTTTTATTTCGATTAAAAATGATCACGGCATTTTGTTGTGTTTACGGTTAAGTCGAAAATGAATAAATGTTATAAGAAAAGAAAAAGCCTCTCGAATGGAAATGATTAAATTTTAACATTTCAAAGTAAAGGACTTGAATCACTATTTCAATATCTTCATTTAAAGAAAATAAACTTGTTTCAACGAAAATAATTTTTTCCCGAAGAAATGCGTGAATCAAAATTATATTCCTTTTTCAAGGAATACAATCATGATGTGGCCATACAGAAAACGCAAAAACTGTTAATTTAATGCAATTCCTTTTAAATGAAAAGGATATTTCTCCCAGTGTATCTTTTTCACTTGATCATAATTCTTCATAAAAATTACTCAGTGAATTTTGGAGTAGAAAAAATTCGAAATAATCTAGAAAAAAATAATTTCTCTTTTAAAATTAAATTTAATTTTTTAATACAAATGTAGTGTATCATTTTTTGATTTATTTTAATTTTTTCATTTATAGAATCTAGAATTTAAGTTTTGAAATGACTGCTACCACCAAGAACTTCAAGATAATATATTAAACTTAATTATAAGATTACATTGTGTATTAGATGTTGCACAATCATTTTATTTAATACTTGACAATTCTGTAGGTCTAATTGTAAGTATTACTTTATAAAATTATTTTAGTCATTGCAATAATTAAGGTATTCTGTAAATGACTTCTTGTAGACCAAAGGCCTGATGATGTGCGTCGTCGCGAAACCGGTCGCCTAATATATTTGTTTGATATAATTTTTTATCTAATTTTTTCTATACTATTTATTTATACCATAACTTTTCAAACAATTTCTAATCATTGTATCAGCTGTTCCTCTATTTGCGTGAGTTCAGTAGGTTAATTAATTTTAGTTGGCACCTGAGTTGATCATTCTCACTAAAGCGAATACCTGGGAAATGTTTAGGTATATGTGTTGCAAATACGTTTACCAATAAAAACCGGACAATTGATATTTAAGTCTGCAGGTGTTTAATTATTACCTTGGCATTTACATTTCACAAGGGATATTCCAAACGGGTATAAGCTCATTTTTCTATTGGCTTTTTTTTTCAAGCTCTCGCGAAATTTCGCCCTAATCGGATAAGCATCGGACAAAATAAAGCAGGCGACAAACCGTTTCTTGCATTCCATTAAGATTACGCAGACGCGTCGCAAGACGGCAGACGGAAATAATGCTCATTATACGGCCTAACTAAGGGCAAATTTCCATAAATGGTACTATTCGTCGGTATCGCGGACATTTCGAATTAGAGCCTCTGACAGTTAAAAAACGCTTACATTTTTTAACAAAGGACCGAATGCGAATTACTTTTAGCGGCGCCCATATCTCGCGGCCTCAGGTAATAATAATTATTATAATCACCACCGATCGACATAATCAAAACCCTTGGAGCGCGGAACTCTAAATAACCACATCTGACTACAAAGTTTCGCTTTCAGCATGCGATCTACTTTCTCCTTTCCTGTNATATTTGATTGGTTAATTATAAATATTCACAAAAGTCTGCTCTCATTTCCGAAGTTGAACTGAATTGTTAGTCCCCATGACAAATACGATAACTCGTTCCCTCGAAGTGGACTATTAATTCAAATTCATGCCATTCAAATCTCCAACCGTGCAAGTCGTGATTCCAATTAGGGGTTGTTTTTTTTTTATTCTAACATATTGTAACTCTTTTAAATGTAATTCCTACAAGATTTATGTGGGTGCCGCTCCAACGTTTATCCTTCTTTCATTCTAGTTTCAAATATTGGATTTCTTATGGCTTTTGATTCTTCTAGTTCCAGATTCCGTTTTTCTATCCTTCTACCATTTTCCAATACTGTTTAATTCTTAACAACTTAGTTTTTTTTTATTGCAGTAACTTGATGCTTATCAAACAGGGGTTAAAAAACCAGTTATCTTAATTGATCAGAGCAAGATTCGAACCAGCGATCCCTAGCAATCCCTAGTAAAAGAGGCCTCTTAAGATACTTGGCTATCACAAGAATTTCCTCATAGTTATTCTTCATATCATTCTTGAAATCTTGTATGGTGTTCACATCGTCGAAGAGGACATGAGTAATAGAAAAGGAAAGATAAATTTGACGTGTATCAATTCATGTGTTATACTCTCTGGCCGCAAAATAAAAATTCGGATATTGGAGGCGAAAAGAAGAGCACCTTTACGGTGATTTAGTCTTTTGGCATATATGTTCACAATAGGAATGTACTGAAATGATGCAAATAAATTCATATGATTATGATTATGATTATGAAAATATGATCTATTTTGGATATTGTGTATGTACCTTTTTTGTCTAAATTTAATCAATAGCAAAACTAGGAATAAAACCGAAGCATTAATCTATTTCAGTTTTTCTATTTCCTTGCTCGGTTTTGACGATGATTGTAGTATCCTCTTATTGCTAGTACCTTTCTGCAGATTTCGTTTCACTTTATTAAGCCTTAGCTCTAATAATTCTATTTATAGCTTATCTTTTCAATACAACTTCAGTTCCTTTATCTTCTTTGATTTTCTTGAAAAAGGGAAATAAATGCAAAAAAAGGTAACGATTTTACTACACTAAAATACAATAAACACTAAAGCTAGCCAAAATAAAAGAAGCAAAATGACAAAAGTGGAAAGAAAGAAACAACCAAAAATAAAAAGGCATTTCTAAATTTCCAAACGTTGTCTATTAAATGCACGAGCGATTAGCATTTACTGCTATTTTTCTTTTTATGTGTTGAATCGCCCTAAAAGTAGTTTCGGACAGACTTGAAATGACAAGTGGTTGCGTGGCAAAGGCGTAAGAGTTTTTTACATCTTCCTTTAAGTTGTTTAAAGTTAAGAATTAAGGATATTACATCCGTTGGCATTTCTAATAAAATCACATCTGTTCTGACTACAAAATCGCTCCACAATCTTAGTCTGTAAGTACTTAGGACGCCGCACAGTGTTTTCAAATACCAAAAACGCGAGCAAAATTCATACACTGAGAAAAGAGATTGTATTAAATGAAAAGTTTTATAACTTTTGGTTTTTATCATGTTCAACGAAAAGAATACCTTTTTTCAGAAAAGTGTTTATTTTAATTGAAAGTAGCGTACCTGTTTTGCCGGAAGGCTATTTTCTTCTTAAGTGCATGCTTTTCGACTAAAAGTAACCGTAATTAAGTGAAATGCACCTTAATTTTGATTAATATTTTATAATGTCTGTATAACTTCTGTTTAAGTAAGGCAATACGCATTACATATTATATTGTTATTATTATGTACATATTTAACAACATATTTTAGTTTTTTCAAGTACGTTATCATATTATTGAATTATAAACAGTATTTTAAATAAAAAAGCCAGACGTTTTGGTTTATTTGTGTGGACACGTATATATACATTGATTTGAAACTTTTGCCTCTTAATCGAAAATGCAAGCACCTGTATTCAAGCTGAGTACTTTTTTATGCGGAAGTATTTTAGTTTTATTCTTGTTCCCACGCGCATAAGTCTCAGGTACACAAACAATAATGAACAAAAGTGAATATTTCTTTCACTTCTTAAGTTCACCATGTTTAAACATGGATCCGAATTTAAATATAACATGTGAAAAAAGTCTTTATTGGTTTTTACTATTGAAATTTTTCGTATAAAGTGTTCCCTATATATTCATATCCTTATCTTAATTTTTTGCCTCATGCGCTACTTCGAATAATTTGTCGAGAAGAAAACAAGCATGACTCTACAATTGCTTAAGTTCTCCTTAAAAAAAAATATGCGCCAAAATAGGTACATATGTGTCACCATGCACTTATCAAGACATCTCTCTGTGATATCTAGACAAGAATCTTTGAATTCTTTGGTTTTTATATAATTTTTTTCCATACTATTTATTTATACCATAACTTTTAAAACAGTTTCTAATCCTTGTATCAGTTGTTCCTCTATTTGCCTTAGTTCAGTAGGTTATTTAATTTGTAGTTTGGTACTGAGTTTGATCATTCTTCACTAAAGAATATCTGGGAAATGTTATAGGTATAAGTGTTGCAAATACTTTACCAATAAAAACACGACAGTTGATATTTAAAGTCTGCAGGTGTTTAATTATTACCTTTGGCATTTACATTTCACAAGGGATATTCCAAACGGGTATAAGCTCATTTTTCATGGTTGCTTTTATTTTTAAGCTCTCGCGAAATTTCGCCCTAATCGGATAAGCATCGGCAAAATAAGCGGCGACAAAACCGTTTTCATTTGCATGTCATTAAGATTACGAGAACGCGTCGCAAGACGCAGACGGAAATAATTTCTCATTATACGGGCCTAACTAAGGGCTAAATTTCCATAAATTGGTACTATCGTCGGTATCGCGGACATTTCGATAAGAGCCTCTGGACAGTTAAAAAACGCTTAACAGATTTTTTATACAAAGGGACCGAATGCATAATTACTTTTTTAGCGGCCCCATATCTACAGCGGCCTCGGTACTAATTAATTAATTATAATCACACCGGATCGACATAATCAAACCCGTTGGATCGCGGAACTCTAAATAACCACATCTGATACAAAGTATTCGCTTCAGCATTGGCGATCTACTTTCTCCTTTCCTGTTCGATTAAATTAGGAAATAATAATAAAGAGAAGACGCCGTCGAGCAGAATGGAATTCCAATTAACTTGCATAATCGCCTTAATACCAAAAATAAATTCATTTCTTTAAACATATGACAGCATGATATACTATGAACGGCAATCAAATTTCCTTAAATTGTTTATCTATCTACACAGATGTCAATTATAATAAAAGCCGGAACACCAACGTTTGTTTTTTATATATTTACTATAAATAAATAGTTTTTTTTGTACATGAAACGTTTTTGATGATTTTTCAAGGATTCTTTAATTTCTCACAATCTGTAAGTGGCCTTATGGAAAGTTTTATTATTATATTACTTACTATTATATTACTTCAGTTCAGTTATCCTGAAGAAGCTGTCAGTATGAACAGCGAAACGTCGAGCGAAAGTTTTGACACACGGCGAAACCCGCAAGAAGTTGTTAGTTATATTATATTACGTCTTCATGCAAAATTGATTTACTTTCGAATACAAGTAATAACAAGTAAAATAAATAAATCTTAAGCAAAATAAAAAAAAAAACAGCAACATTCGACCTCACCGTTCTGATTTTGAATATCGTTAAGCTCCATGGCCTTCATTTATGCGCACAAAGTAACTAATCTTACAAAATTTCTACTAACATTTAGATACGTTATGGCTAAAGCTTCCTGTTCGAAGTCAAAAGCCTTTTTTATAGTTATGAGACTTGTTTTTAGATAGGGAAATATCGATTCTATAAAAATAATAAACAAAAAATGTGTAGGTACTTCAAACAAGATATCATCTGAAAATTCACAAATTTTCGAAACAAAAGATAAGAATAAAACAAACCCACGTGCAGTTTTCCATAAAGAGATAATATTTTTGAAGAAACGTATTTCATGCAAAGAAAGCTATGTAATTATTTATTATTACTGTGAATAGTATTATTTATTTGAGTTAAATATAGTAACTTAAGCATAAGTTGTTTGGCTTCCGTGTTGGAACCGCATCTTAGAATCGCTTCTGACTAACGTTCCGTCCTTAATTGGCAAGGGACAACTTCAGGGCTGTTACTGCTGTTGCTGTTGACTGAACACACAGTTTCAGGCCAACAGCTGCTTTGAAGGCGTCACTTGTGGTTGAGGGCGGTAGGTGGCGCCAGAAGCAGTTCCGAGACGCAGTTTCAACCTAGAAGCAGCGTTTATTACGCAAAACGACCGTGGAAGTCTACGTTTAAGTTATAATAACTTGATGTTACTGCTTTCTTTGAAGCGATCAACAAATTATGTCTTTAAAAACAAATATTTTATCCAAATAAATTACCTTGACTCTGAAAATATTTAATAAGCGAAGAAATATATGAATGAGAAATTAAGATAAAAATCTCATTAGTTTCGTAAAAATGAATTGCTAAATACAAGGTGATTCAAAGAATCGGGAAATTTTGAAAATTAAATAATTTAATGAAAATAAATTTTTAAAGAAAATTATTTATGTTAATGGTAGAAATGATGCCATTTAAAATGCATCCTGTACAATTTATTTTTTGAAGATGATATCTTTGGTGGTGAGCTCCTTCTCTACGCAAACATTCTTGCAGTTGCTTCGTTACATTGTTCGTGGTTTAACGTAGCATCTCAACTGGGGCATCGGCAATTTCTCTTCGGATGTTGGCTTTCAATTCTTCAATTGTAGCAGCTCGACTAAAGAATACTTTGGTTTTAAAGTAACCCCACAAAAAGAAATCACGACAGATCAGGGTATCTTGGCGGCCATTGAAAGTCACCATATCTTGAAATTACACGTTCCCCAAACAATTGGCGTACAGCTGCCATCGATATTGCTGCAATGTGTAACGTTGCTCCATCTTGTTGGAACCAGGCTGTGTCAAATATCTGTAGTTGTTGCGCAACAAAGGTTTCAAGCATGGCGACGTAACGATTCGATGTGACTATGGTCACATTGCAATTCTCGTCCTCAAAAAAATAAGGGCCTATCACACCGTATAATGACAGCACACCACACGGTAACTTTGTTGCTGTTCAATGGACGCTGGTGTATCTCCGTAGCATTGTCTTGTGACCAATATCGAAAATTTTGTTTATTAACGAATCCGCTTAGGTGGAAATGCGCTTCATGTCAATGCTCTTGTAAAAATCTTTGATCGTACATGCACGTTGCGCACCACTGCAAGCATCCATGATAATTAAATGGCAAGGTGCCGTTGACAGGCTGGTGTACGTTATTCACTGCTACCAATCGCTCACGGCTACCAATACAACTTCAAAATTATTTTCTTCATATGCTCGATATAATTATAAAGAAATTCTAGTTTCCAAATTGTATTACTTATTTAAATGATCACGGCTTTTAAATGACCTAGGAGAATTTCAAGGCGATTGGGTTACTACTTCAAGTTATCAAGACAGAAACAGGAGCAGTCAAAAAGGCATCGTCAGAACAAGCCAAGCACCTTAATTCATTTTGTAAGTAATTACTGAAAGATGTATGTATTCCTCGATATATGAAATTATTTTTTTCATCTTTCAATATAACAAGTATATTCATATGGCAGAGAATGTAGGGAACCCGGTACACACGATTATCTGGAAAAAAAAAATATCGTTCCACGAACTCTTGAAATTAATACTTTGCATTAAAGTAATACGTTAGTTACGGCATTTCTTTCGGAGGCACTGGGCGTTTCACTAATTAAAATAATTATGTTTGGTTGTATGGATAAGATCTCTCCCCGATTTCCGAACTGACTCAGCAATACCCAGATCTGTAAAGGCATGCTGTGAATAAGAATGCAAGAAAATTACGTTATTTAAGAAAATTAACTGCCTTACGTATCGAATTAATTACGCTGTTGCACACGAACTCTGAAATATGAACCGAAATTAAACCTAATTAGGATTACGTACTCAAAAACGCTGCGCATAGATAGCAGTAGTAATGTATATCTATAGACAGAAATACATGTAGATAGATTTCTACACTTACTTAAAAATTTAAAAGCATTTAGAATTCGTATTTTTTTAAATATTGTTATGTCACTACCTCTCAAATGGTATACTAATGGCCCCAAAACGGCAGAGGGAACTGGAATAGGAATATATGGGCCTAGAACCACATATTTCGAAAGCTTGGGAAAATATCCAAGTATATTTCAGGCGGCAATACACGCTATTGAAAGATGTGTTCAGTTCAATATGGATAGAAATTATCAAAAGCAGGAGATTATCATCATGTCTGATAGTCAAGCAGCCATCAAGGCGCTGAGCTCATATGAAATTAGTTCCAAGATGGTCTGGGAATGCCTAGGGAAATTAAATGAGCTAGGCAAAAGGAATAAACTAACCCTCCTGTGGGTTCCGGATCACACAGGAGTGGAAGGAAACGAAATAACGGATAATCTCGCAAAAAAAAGGGCTGGAATGCCTTTTGTAGGGCCTGAACCCTTTTGTGGGTTAAGTAGCAGTACAATACTGAAGAAACTAAAAATAGAAATGGAGCAGAGAAAATCCAGCTACTGGGAAAATCTCCAAGGAATGAGGCAAAGTAAAATTCTTCTGGGAACTCATAACCAGAAGAGGTTTACGGAATGCATCAACCTGTAAGAACAACGTTCGCATATTAACAGGAATACTTTCAGGCCATTGTAGACTGAAAGGACACCTGAGTAAGCTTGGATTGGAAAAGGAATCTCAATGTCGATTTTGTGGGGAACAGGATGAAACACCCATTCACCTCCTCTCAAACTGCGTAGCATTGTGCAACTCGAGGGCGTTGTACCTGGGAACATGTGAAATCGAAGAAGGAGACTTACCTATACTGAGGCCCTCTAACATCCTACACTTTGTGAAAAGGAATAGGATTGGAAGGCAAGCTGTAAAGCAGCAACAATAGGGGACACAACAGATCTTTTAGGTCGCAGTGTAACATCAGCCTTCTATTTACATACATACATACAACTCCGTAAGAAGCCGTCCAAGAAAATCACAATAGCTAAGATCTCGGAATTTGGGGTTTAGCAAAAGTTATTTGCAACGAATTTTAATGGGCCTAAGAAATTATCATTATAGGCCCATAGAAATACATATCTCTGAAAAATGATATTTTGCAATTCTCTTAGAATCTGGCTTGTTCATGAGAGAATTAATTGTAAATAATAGAATTTTTTGCAATTAGTGCCGTAACCATACCATTTATTCCACTAGTGCCGTAATAGGGTCTATTACAGAACTAGTTGCGTAATAGAAATGCAACATTTAAGCAGATTTATTTTAAGTTGGTCACATTGCAGCAGAAATGGAGATGTCAATATGACATTTTGTAAGCAAGTTTGAGGTTATTATATTAAAATTCATTGTAAGATTTGATATTTTTAATTAATCTTTGAAATAGTACAACTATTATAAACATTTATATTAACGTTTGAATTATCTTTCGAAGTGATAGTGATACCGTGTGCAGTAGAAACATTCTGTTGAAAATTATCGTTCTCTGCGATAGTGATATTGCTTCTGTTAGAGTACTCAAACTGTGAACCATTCCCAGAAGTTCCAGGTAGATTCACATTATTTTCCTGTGCAAACATATTTCCAACATCAATTTTATTTTTCATAGAAGAGGCAACGTAACCTTCAGCAACAGCCGTGCTTTTCCAGCCACCTAATCGTTTTATAGTTAAAATATCACCTCCAGTATTTGCTATATGTGTCGCACTGGATCTTCTAAAACAATGTCCTGTATAAAGATGAGGATCTGGTAAATGAAGAAAACTGGCAATTTGTTTAGGAACATTTCCCATGGTGTTAATACCGATAGGGCTATTAATTAATCAGCCATGACGATAAGTTAGAAAAAAACGTTTTAGGCCGCAGATTATTATATTTTTCGAGTTCGATGCAGTTTACATCAGTCACTGCAACATTCTGGGTACATTGTTTTTTGTTTTAGGTATGTTGACTATAATGGAATCGGAATTGTATTGAAGATCTTCCACACATATATTAATTAATTCTTCTCGCCTACAGGCTCCATTATATCCTATTATCAAAATAACCTAGAATATAAAGAATTTACAAAAAAGTAACGAAATAAAATCAACACTAATCTTTATAGCTAAGTATATTTTATCATCGGCTTGTTTCAAAAATCTATGAATATCTTCTTCTCTAAAATTTAGATTTTCTTTGTTTGATAACCTTTAGATAGCCGTTTTAATAATGCTTGAAGTTCATATATTTTGATATATCCACATTTCTATGTACATTTACACGATCTTAACATCGAATAAATCGACCATAATGATGACGATTTATAATCTTTACGTAGCATTTCAAAATAAGCAAGTAAGACGTTCTCAGAAATATGAAGAATTTCCTTTTCTTTGCACCATTTTTCAAAATTTTTGTATCGCTTTTGATACATAGTGTACGATTTCCCGGAAGTAAATTATTAATGGTTTTTTCAGCAATTTGCCGTATTTCAGGCGGAGTGCATGAAAAAGTTGTAGAACTCATATTAAATATTATAATATAGTTACTTTAGTAATATAATATATAACAAATTTCAAAAAATGTGTCAATTTTAAATTAACTTGTCAATTTAAATCTTGTGCCAAACCAAGGTGACAACTGGTGACAACCGCCACAAAATTTCCCTAGATTATCAAATTTTTCTCATTTTGCTTTTACAAAAAGAGAAATTTTAAAACTAATTGCAAAAAATAGCATAAAAGGCACGTTTCATTTGACATTAAAGCACTCATTCAGTTAAGAAACTCGCGGCTACGCCACTCGTTTCTTAAACTCTGAATTCGTACTTTGAAACGTCAAAATGAAACTTGTCTTTTAATATACTATTTTATTGGAATAATCTGTTTTCAGACGAGTCCATATTTACGACAAATGATATTATTAGCTCCCAAAATGCAGAAGAATTGCAACATTCTGAAATTGTCACAAATCGTCGACGTTACAAAAAGATTATAGGTCCCTACTTTTTCGATAAAGTACTAAATTAAAGTTCTTGTAAAGGTTTTTGGAACCTGTTTTAGATGAAATAAATGAAGATTATTACTCAAACATTATTAAGATCAAATTTTAAATTTTGTTTGAAATCCATATTTTTTTTCTGTTTAGTCATATAAGGCAAGCTGAGGATCACATGTTTTTGTGGCGACTGCTGTAATTATATTATACAAACAAACTTTATCGTTAAATAATGAAAACAAATGCAATACCGTAGTAAACAAGATGCTTTTAATAGTTATTTATGAAACAGTGCCTGAAGTAAGCTTTTGCGCTCTAACGTGATAGTGGGCGCTATTGGATGTGATAAAATAGCCGGTCAGGTCATTCGAAAGTCCAGGACATATTTGGGTGTGTACAGTACCCTGCATATCCAATTTAACCTCTCTCTCCTTAAAAATGAAATATTTTTATTATGAATTATGTAATCTAAATGCTATATCTACTTATTTATTATTTGTACTTGTTTTATTTAAATAATAATAAATTTTTAATAATACGATCGAAAAGCATGTCTTTTCTTTTTTTTTTTAATGGAAAGAGAAGTTTCCATAGACTACGGATTTACAGGTTTTTCTTTTTTATGTATAGGGTTAGTATTTTTAAAGAAGAAAAATGTAACATCACAACTGCTTCGCGCTATAAAAAAATTGGGATTTTGTTTTGGGCCAATAAAGAATTAGCGGTTTTGCATTCGCCGATCTGTATCTCCGCTTAGATCAAGGAACAACATCAGGAGGAACGGACAAACAGCGTTGACGCTTTGATCTCAGGAGGCAAAAAATCGTGACTTTCAGTCCACTTATTGACTGTTATTGGCTAGAGAAAATTGAAAAAAAATTGGATTTCATGCACATATTTAAAATTTACTAGCTGTCAGGTTGACATGTTCCTTATCACTTAGTAGCTTAAATGTGCGGTTTGTAGGTTATGCAGATTTCTAAAACTCTCAAATGATTGCCAAAAACTGTTTTGACAAGAACCGAGCTTGGTTTCCTATTGGCGAACTCAAAAGAGGTGATCATTCCGCTCAGCTAAAATTTGCTAGCTGTGCGTTGTTGTTTGCATGTACCTCGACCCGAACTGTCAATCAATGTGTCAAATTTTCAATTGTGGCATTGTGTTTGATCAGAATGTTCGAAAATATTTTACTATCATAATGTCGTAGATAGATAGTTAGTTTTAGTCTATAGCCATTTTAAGTTTAGAATTTAATGTGTAAGTTGTTTGTGTGAAGTGACCTATTTGAATAATTTCTATAACAACTACGTCTAATAAAACTTACCTCAACATCTTTACCACAGTATATACCCTATCCAGTAATTTCACTAAGTGTCGGCGCCTTTGATGTTTTGTCTATCAATTTAAGGAAATTCGCGATGGCGTTTGGCGGCAATTTTTGCAACTAATAATTGCAAAATACGACAGGAACCTATATACTATAATGGATTGACAATTGACAGAAAATCGCGCCGTTAGTTAGTTCATAAAAAGAAATTTCAACGAACAAATAGAGCTAGCATAATTTACGCCCTCAATATTAATGGAATTGATAGAAGAATACTAAAAATGACATAATTTGGTTAATATTAACATATATATTAAAAACCGCAGTAAGTAGGGCTTAAAATTGTACATAGGAACTGATAGGAAATATATTCAGTTACAGAGAAATGTATACATATTCCTAAAAGAATCTGTTTTAAAAATCGTTAATCGTTTGTTGCTTTGCTTTATAACTTCGTCAGAGTTCACGAATTAAAATTTACTTTCCTGAAAAAAAAAAACAAATGTGTGGAATCTGTGTCTTTAGTATTTTATTTATTACATACTAATCGTTTTATCCAATGTGGAACACATTTATAACTTGTATCTATAAAAGGATTGAAATAGACTGAAAATTGCATTGAATTTAATGATAATTTTTCTAAAATCGGTTGAAGGAAAACATTAACAATCACAGCAGGATTATCAGAAGTAATTACAAATTATTAAGAAAATTATGCTTGCGGAGTAGCTTGGCACAATAATATAATTCATGGGGGAATAAGTACAAGAAAAGTTATATAAGTTATAAAGAAATATCCTTTCCCATTTAAAGACAACTCGCAGTAGCTTGAAAGCATTTGTAGTAAACCAACGAAATAATGAAAATGTAAGTATTTACAATAATTGTTAACAACTATTTCTGGTGCTTCAAAATAAAATGTTATTTTTTCTATAACTGCAGGAATTCTTAAATTCATTGATTAAATTGTGTTTCTGTTTATTATATTAGATAATAATAAAGTATAATCAGTGGATCTGTCAAGAAGTCGGAATTGCATCGCTTTCGATTCTATTCCTGTACATATTTTTAAAACAGCACAAGTCAAAATGCTTATCGCATACTCTTGCTTTTGCGTATAAAACAGCTTGCCCTCCAATTTGTGTGATCCATTTATTACGACTACAACATTTTTACATTTAAATATTTATAAACATGTATTATAAGAAACAACGAGCAAAATTTTAACCAACATTGTATTTTTACTTACATTACTTCATCTGCAGGTAATTGAAAAAAATGATATTCTTTATTATCTTTGTGATACCTCCTATCACAATTTGGCACACAGTACTTTACGTTAGGCATTGTGGATTTATTAATCTATTAAATAACTAAAAAGCTAAATTGAAATTTTAAATATAGAAATATACGCTACTAAAATACTATTAATAAAGTTATATATTAAAAATAATTAACTACAACAACTACCCTAAAGGTTACTGTTAAAAATAAGGTTTATGTGGTAGCAAAAAATAAGTAAAGATTAAAATAACTAACTACAGCAAAGAATACTGATAAGTAAACCTGGAAATAAGAAAATATATTGTGAAAGTACGCTTTCAATTACGGAATATTCTGTTAACAGCACAACATCAATGTCACCAATAACGTTGCTAACAACAGAATGGAACGTGTTCGTAGGTTTGATTTTTGTTTGTAAACAAATTTAAACAGTTTTAGTTACAATTTCACCCACGTATGCGACACCGCGAATTTCCTTGGACGCCATGTTTGAAACCCATGTTACCGGCGATGTGAAACTACTGGATAGGGTATATACTGTGTCTTTATTGACTATTGAGTAGGTATGCCCAATGAAATTACAATGTCACGTTGCATGTCAAATATAAACAGAATTAAATAATAAAAAATGTCACTGAAACACCAACATGAACCAAATACCATTAAATCATACCTATATGTGACACCTAGCGTACGCAAAAACAATTGTCAGGTCTTTAGAACATAACTTGAAATTTATCATTTTTTGAATTGCTTTTACTCTAATATGAAAAATAAATGTTATTTTTTTTATTTCTCATATACTAACTGCTTTTTCCGAAAAACAGTGGTGGTGACAGTTTGTGCGAAGTTGGTAGTGCAACCCATATCACATTTTTATTCCATGTTTCGGCAGAAAGTGCGCACCATATGGCAATTTTTTTGTCTTTGAATTTAGTAATTCTTTTTTTGTAAATTATCTCTGCACGTCCTTTAAACTAAAATAACATTCATCAAACTTACGGAAAAATGAATTATATACCAGGGAAGGAATAAATCTACGCTAAGAATAAAGTATTTTAGTTTTTGGGTTTAGAAAATTCTTTTGTTAAGGAAGTTGTTTCAAATTCAACGCTATGTCCAAATATGAAGCTTTAGCAAGAAATGAGATTTAATCGTTTCTTGAAATTATCCTGTATACAAATTCCGTCAAGATCATACAGCACACACATCATATTCCGGACTTCGTGAGATACTTTGCCCTTGCGTATTTTCATACCTTTGACCTTTCATCGTACACAAGTAATTTTTCCGGAGATTTGGTGAATATTATTTTAGTTTAAAGGCAATTTGCAACAAAAAAAATACTAAATCCAAAGACAAATAAAATTCCCATACCTATGCTGCGTAGCAATTTATATCATTATATTGATAAAACATGTAAAACGAACAATATTTAACTATAAAATACTCCCGTATAAACTCCATTTTTAGTCCCGTGGTCGCACTCATATAACATCAGTAAATTGTAGTACCAAATAAACGGGCCGCCTGGTCTAGTGGATAGCGCGCTAGATTCCTAAAGGTAAAGTCTGGAGTTGGAGGTTGCTATTGTGTTTCTTTTTTTTTTGTTAATAATATACAGGGTGTCTCAGTTTTAGTTTACAGACATTATCTACTTTCTCCGCATAATGACAAAAAAATATTCAAATACAATTTACTTGATATCATATTATGCCGAAAATGACATACCTATCCAGGTTTTTTATTTGGTTGTGGCCTTGAAGGAGATTTCAAGGTCAACTTTGATTTTTTAAAAGCAAACATGCATTTTGCAATGTTGCATGTTTGTCGAAAATTATCCAGCAACTTTTATTTGAGACTATTTTTTAATTTGCCTCGTCAGTTAACTTTGCAAGGTTAACGCTTGCAAACAGCAGTATCACAATTTTAAAAATTGTAATGTTCATTCGATTAAAGTTCATACAGTGATATTGCGAAAATCTGGATCTGTCAGTATCGGTTTTATTCGATCTATAATCCGTATAAAAGATTGATTTGTGTTACCTTCAGCTATTTGAAAAAATCTTAAAAATCGAATTCACATGGGATGCCGAAGAATAACTCAGGAGTAATACTTTCATCTTGCAATAGAGAATTAAGACATCGTTTAGAAACTTGTCTCCATGCTGGCGGAGCACAATTTGAACATTTATTACATTAAATACTTATAATTACTGAAATATTTCTTTGACCTAATAAAAATTGAATCTGACGCAAATTAAAAAATGTGTCAAACAAAAGTTGTTTGCCAATTTTTGACAAATGACATATAACATCAAAAAATACATGCTGCCTTTTAAAAAAATCAAAGTTGACCTTGAAGTCACGAGCAAACAAAAACTACAAACGTCATTTTCGACATAACATCATACCAAATAACTTTTATTTGATTTTTAACTAAAAGTAAAAGCTGAGACGGTATGCATAAATAATTCTTAAATTTATTGTTTGCATTTAAATTTAAATTGTTGCGGCACGTGAATCGCACTATTCAATAATAAGACATTCTAGATATGAAACATTCATTATAAAAAATTATGGCAATAAATGAATTAATGAAGAAAATAGATAAAAACTGAGAATAATTGATATTACATAAACGTAATTTTTATAATATGAAAATTTTATATATTTTTTTCTATTTTATATTATTATGATTCTGTTTTTTTTTTATTGAATTTTAATTTATATGTAATTCACGTGTCGCAACAATTTAAGTATAACTGCAAAAATTTGATGTAATCATTATTCATATATTATTAACAAAAAAAAACCACTTTTTTTAGCTTCAAGAATCACCTCATTTTTTTTCACGGAATGCTCTCCTAGCTGTCCCCTCGTAAGCTGAAGTATTTGGTCGTCACAAGAGAGACACATTAGATAAGCAGAGTACTGTACCCACGTATATATGTATGTGTGTCCTTAGTTATTTTCTCCTGCGGATCCGTGTAATTGTAAGCAGCTGCTGCTTCATAAACAATTAACTGCTACATTTGTAATTCATGTAACTAACAAAGGACAATCTCGTGACTGACGATTGTTCACTGCCATCGTTAGTAGGTACAACATTCACAGGGAATAAGCGATAGAATAACTTCCGTAACGCAAGTATACATTCGCCAGTAATTGTATTATATAGCTAGTTGACTGGAGTAATTGTTTTAAATTTTTAATGATAGAGCAGTAAATGATAGTATAGGCTGGCGAACGAGTATCAAGACAAGTAATTCAACCGGTAAAACGGAATGAATCAAAACGCGGCTATCGAACAGTTCGTGAAGACTAAATAACTCTTTATGAAAGTAAACGTATAAATTATATCCCGGAAGAGGATAATAGAAAAATCACCGTAGCAGCAAACCTGGCTTTTTTTCTTGCTGTCACTCTTGTTTTCGATTCTAATGGTGATTACTAAAGTCGTAATTAGATCCGGTATATTGAACAATCGTGATCTTTACTTGAAACTAATAATACAATACGCGCTGACAGCTGTTCAGTCGCATAACAGACGCATCTCTATAACACATAGATTTGGATAATATTACATCAAATCAAAGCAATAATATAATCAGAATACGTAATCATATCTCTATCCACCCAATAATGCACGATAGAAGAATACAAATACGGTATATACCGTAGCAATGCACTTTTGCGCTTTCATCACAACTATCCATAAAGCGAATCAAGTTCACTGTGTATAATGAATAAATACACTGAGATCGAGAATGATTGTCCTGATCCTACACTACTTTCCGCGATGCATAAATCAATATTTTCATCCAATAATTTTAATGAAATTAGTGATACAGCGTTTCCTCAAATCTTGCTGTCAACATTGACATGTGTTCTACATAGCCATGCGTTTCGTGTTTGAATTTTGCTTATTTAGTCATTCTGTATTATTTGTTTGTTAATTTTCACATACAATCTTTCTCAAGACTACGCCTTCATTTCACATTGAGAGTGTAACGTGTTTTTTTTTGGCAAAATGCCATTTACACTGGACCAAGATAAATTTATTTTGGAGGCGTACTTTCGAAATGGTGAGCGAGGAGATGATGGGCAGTGGAGATATTCAGCTGTACTCTGTGCTAAAGAATTTATAAATCAATTGGTCGAAGTGGGTTGTCCATTGCTTCAGTGGAACTCGAAGTGTTTTGAAGGGAAAGTCACCATGTCGCCTATCAGTTCTAGCCCAAAATGTGGTAAAAGACGTACGTGCTCGTTTGGATCACAGGCCTGGAAAGCCATTCCACCACTTTGTTTAAGACATTTTGTCATATTGTGAATCATAAATGTAGTAGGTCTTGTCAAATAATGTAAAACTAAACCTGCTATAACTTCTGTAGTTTTTATCCGAATTACAGAAACTTGGACTTGTTTGAAAGGGCATTTAACGCTGTTTTAAACGCCACAATGTGTACTACTTCATAAAATATACCAGATTACGTTATCCCCAACTGTAGGAGTTTTTCTGAATTATCTCCAAAAATATAAATGTATGATATGCTTTTCTTACGTTGTGGTTAAAGAGTTTTAACGGACCAAAATGGTAACGAAAATCGCGTTCAATAGCTTCAGTTCTCCACTGAAAAACCGATTTATTTGATAATACCAAATTTTGTTTAAGTTAAGTTTAACTAAAAAAACTAAATATTGAGTTAAAATATGAACATACAAATATTTGGTTAACCAGCCAAATTATTTGTTCATTTAACCCTTTATTTATTTGAAATAACGAAATATTTTGTTGGATTAACTTAATTTTTATGATAAAATTTGTTTGAAATTATTTTGTTGTCCTGAACAAATTTGTTTTGTAGGTCGTGTAGGTACAGATGTTCTTGTAGAATTTCTACGGCGTTGAACATATCCTGTTTCACGTAATCGTGTCGCCAAACATACTAAATACTTTTCAGGTGAAATATTTTCTTCCGGTATACTTGGCAACAAATTCACGTTCAGCAAATCACGCGTTTTCAAAGCATCAGAAATATACTGCAAACATATCATATTTTCTTTTATCATCCAACGGATAAGCAACAATCTTCAGAGGTCAGTTAGTTGTTAAATTATGTGTATTTATGTCATAATTTGACAATTGTTAAATAAGTAATTGTCCTCATAGTATGCTGCTGTATCCAAATCATATTAGATTTTTCTATTTGAAAAGTGATAAAAAACAAATAGTATTATCAAGTTAATGGCGACACAATTTTTTTTTTGTATTAAAGGGTAAAATTAGTTCTTAGTTTAATAGCCAATTAAGATAGATTTCGATATCACTAAGCAGATATTTGTAACTTATGATGGGGACATCATTACTTATAATGGTCTATTTTCGTCATTACCCGGAAAACGGAACAAAATAACAGGCACGGTTTTCGCCACTACTCTTGTCCGTCAAAGCTCTTGAGCCACAACGTAAGAAAAGCATAGATATGCATACATTTGAAATTTTAGAAATAATTCAGAAAAACTCGTATAGTTGAGAATAACGCCATATGGTGTATTTCTTGAACATTAACGAGTAGTATAAGCTTTGACGTTTAAAACAGCGTTAAATACTCTTAATTCGGATAAAATTACAGAACCTACTACAGTTATAATTCACAATATGACAAAATATCTTTAGCCAAAGTGATGCGTAATTAACTAAGGCTGTTAATAAATTTAAAATTCCTAAACATTACCAGTTCATTTAAAATTTACCGCTTACCCTGGAAACTGCGTCCCCTAGCGGTTATGTTTGGAATTTAAAAAATATTTTCTTTAAATTTCCCATTGCCACTTTAGTTACGATTTTTTCTCCCAGCAAATGATCTTTAATTTGCTCTAACCAGACCTCTGCAAATATTTGTAAATTTATTACATGTAAATCCATATATGTTTTCCTGAAAATAAATACAAAAAACAGGAAATAAAACAATTTATTTGTGTTGTGTATTATCATGTGGAATAAATACTAATAATAAGATCTTATTTTAATTAGTCGATCAACTTTCATTCGACAATATGCGACAATTAGGTACCTATGTACTTAACTAGATTTGGCGTCGTTGAGTACGATCTCCATAAGAGTATTACTTCTTTCAAAACTTGAACTAGAGCATACTTACTTTTTAAGATACTCGAAATAACATAATTACTCAAAAGCTTTCAATAATCTGATAGAAAAAATATGTTAAAAGTATTTAAGCGGAAACTTTAAATAATCAAAAAAAAAGTCAGACACCTAAAATTTGTGTTTACCAATGATTTCATCCCGAAAAACTTTTTGAAGCATTTCTTCAAATTTACACTGCAAAAGATATTTACTTAGATTATCCGGCACACTTAATTATAATAAGAAAACTTGTGCGTTATAGGCCTAAATCCATAACAATTTGTAAGAACATAACCGAAAAGAAATGGAAATGATGTTTTTAAGGGAAAACGGCATTGCCGAAGAATTCCAGGCTTAATGAAAAAATAACTTTTAATTATTTAATTGAACGCTTCACATGAATCAGTATGTAATAAATTTGGTAGGTAAGTTACCGATGTTGTTTAAGTGTTCGTATATGACAGTCAATATACGATGTAGAATTTTTATTAATAATAAATATTCACAACAGTTTTTAACAAGCCAAATACAATTACAAAACATGGGGCGTAACTCAAATTTCAATGTTTTTCGTGAAGAAACACACCAACACCTGCATTGAAAAAAATCCAATTATAATTCCAATGAATTATGTTAGTAAGTAAGCGTTAATTAATAGCCATTTTCATTACTCAGACGATAGTGAGAAGTAAAAAAAAAAACATATTCTTCTAAAATAAATTAAAGCCGTACTCTTGAGTGAGCATTCTTCACTTTATTTTATTGTCCATACATCAATTATTTGGAAATTATTAATAAACCGATAAATTACGCCGTGGTTCCACTTCATATATAAAACGTAGTTTTCGATAAATATGCAACCAAAGATATGTATAATGTGTAAACTTCTACATTAAATAAATATTGCGTTCGTAGCATTGCTTAATAATAAGCAGTAGAATTTGAAATTTGTAATTTACGCCTATTATGTCCTCACGCGTTACTACAATATCGCTTCTTCACAGCTTGATGCATTACAAACACCAACCCATAAGTCTGAGGATTCATCCACTTTCTTTATTATCTTGTCACAGACTAAGTAACTTTTTCATTTAAGATAACGTACAGTATATACCGCCTTTCTTAATTTGAACTTAACGACTATCTCTCAATATTACTTGTGGATTCATCATCAACCAAAGAATAGTTTACTAAGCTACGTATGTTACAAGCTATCAGTATTGCTTCTGTTGAAAGGCAATGGCATTCTCATATACAATTTAGATAAGTTTTATATTGAGTTTAGTAAGTCGACACTAGCACAAAGAATGTGTCTATAAATGTTTTCTGAAAAATCCGTAATTTCATCGTAAATCATGAATGATGTAAAAATAATGTTAAGTTTTCTAAGTACTTAATTCTTACACTTTCTAACTCCAACCTTAGGTAAACTCAACGTGTAAATATCTATGTTTTTATTTTTTGTATAATATATAACAATTTTATTATATATTTATATTTATTTAATTCATTTAAATAATTATATTATTATAGAAAGTCAGAAATAACAAAATATATTTTAGAAATATGTAGTAATACAAATATTCTTTTATATACTACGGGAGCGCGGAGTAAGTTGCTCCCCCCCCCTATATTTCAAAAAGTATATATAAGACAGAATATTTCAAAATACAATTAACTCAAACAATATTTATATTTATTTTATTAGATAGCTAGATTTTTAACTTTCCTCCATATCAGTCTTACCTTTTTTTGCAGAGTTATATGTTATTGCACTAGTATTTATACTTTAGAAAATATAAACTGGAATCAGATCCCTTTCAGTGTTGTACTTAGCGTTTATTAGAAACCACCCAAAGACAGACATAAAGAGGATTAAATAGCGTTCTGCCTTCGTTTGCCGTCACTACATAGCTTCATACTACATTGTGTAGTCATTAATAAAAATGATTACACAAATAATAACAAATCTGTACCTCAGAGGCAAAGGATGTCCAAAATTGGCATTTTACGGTAGACGCGTTTAAAGTTTTTGTTATGTTAAGGCTAAAGTGTGACTTAACACAGTTCGAACGTACAGGCGTATTTGGCATCTCTCCTTCCGTTAAGACGGTTTTATAAAGCTATTGCATTCTATTTATATGCTGTCAATTGCTATTGTTGCATGCGATTGTACTTCAAAAATTGCTTGTTGGCAAGCTGTTGCCAATTGATCACCAAGGCAAATGGAAAAAGCTACATTGCCGTGCGACTTAATAAAATTTTAGATTTCTGGATTCCGTATATATAATAATGGAGTTATTAAACAACAAAACCATGACGTAGGTAGAAGACTACGAAAATCACGAAATACGGAGGTGCATGTCACTGAGTTTTAAGAATATAATTAAAATCTTATGCACAAAATATATGTAGGATTTATAGAAGTCTCCTAAGTCAATTGAACTCATCAGAATGAGCTAACAACTTACAGTTGTAATTACAATAGACAGTTTTTGCGCTTATTGAATTAGTTGAAGGAAAGTCAAATACGTCATAAATGATTTATCACATGTTGCAGTAGTTACAACCAGATGGCTTCTGCGACTTGCAACATTTCATCAAACTGCACAGAAAAAAATCGATGCATGCAGTAAATATACTTATACTAACGATTTTGTAGGAATAAGTAATAAAAAGAATTGCACTCTAACATGGACACTTATTATTATATAATTTCGTTGAAAATCGTACAGAAAAATGTTTCAATTGTGAATGATAATACAAAACCAACGGACTAATTCAGTTCAGTTGACAGTTCACACACACCAACACACGCGCAATAATATTTTTAAGTTACCTATAATTTAGTTAAATATATATCTAATTTTAAATATAGCGCATCTCTGCATACAGCCCGCGATTAGAAATTTTTCAGTGCCTAAACTCAATGTATTAAGCGTACATCCCCTCTGCAAGCCTCGCTGGGTCATTAGTCACAGTCTATCGTGATAAAACAATTTTTTCGCTTATAAATCTCTTATTTTTGAAACAACAGCCTTAAGCTTTATATCACAGAAAAGAGAAACGTCAGCTCTAAGGATGTCCTTTTGGTATTTAATGTGTATTTAAAAAAATTAAGTTGAAGATGGCTCCTAATGTACGAAGCGCGGTATTGTATTTTTTATAACATCGTGTGATAAAGAATAAAAAATTGCATTAAAAAGGTATTTCTCGTTTGTCTTTATCTCTCCAAATAACGTCACTGGACAAGAAATAAGAATTTTGCGATTTTCACTTTTTCCTTAATATCATAAAAACTATTTACGATATTTTGAATTTCCCGCATAATTGCGAAATTTTTCTCTAATTTATATCTATATACGTATATTTTGAGTATGCGTTAACTTAAAAACACCGGACGACAACTTTCTGTATATTCCTACACGATAACCTACTAACTTTTTCTGAAATATTAGTATTTTGCCATCTTCAAGCGAGGAACCCCACACATGGATATCGTAAGAAGCAACGCTGTGGACTGTGGAAATTTGCATAATACATACATTAATTTCGCTGCGCTATATGTCGCAATAGCTATCACTCTTCAAATGGGGTAATGCTGTAAAACGCCAAAAGCTTGATGCTTACTTATTAGCTGACCAATGAAAATGTGTAACAATATTGTTTATGCCTTAGCATAAGCAATACTGTGGATGTTAACGAAAGCGAATTACCAATAAAACCGCCACCGGTTGAGGACCGTTGGTCATATCACCCGATTCTTCATGAATTTTAACTAAATTGAAGATTTGTATTTTAAAACTGTAAAATTTGACATTTCCATAAGAAATATTGTATTGTTTGAAACTACAGAACTACAGAACCGCCGCAAAATTTTTTGACGCAATCCGTCACTGGCCATACTCTAAAAAGCTGATCAATCTGATCATAAACAACACGAAATCTTTGACGTATTCATAACATCAAGATAAACTATTCTTATAGATTATACCTAAAGACCAATCGCTGGAAATATATTAAAGTAAAATACGGATATATTGCACCAATCAATGTATGGATATACAAACAATGCAAATTCGTATGCCAAATTCACGTATTAGCTACTACGGATGCAGTTACTTGAATGACGCGACGGTGCATATGCCGACTGAAAGCGAAATTTATTGATGTCTTGTACACAATGCGGTTTACCTAGTAGATTGCATATCTATTAGTACCAACATACGTATATGCATATCTACGCATGCATTTGTGTCAATCCATTCCGATCCGCATTAAGAGAAACCACCCACGCGAGAGCACGGCCTCCGCCGCCGCCAGAAAATCGCCTCTCGCGAAGTTTCACGGTCGGCCAACGCGGCGAATACGCAGAGAAATTAAAAGACGAAATCGAAACAAAACGCAAAAGGAAAACAGGCGACACCGAGATACCCTCTGCAGTGTGTTCCCTATCTCACTCTTTCCGATTATTTATCTTAGTCGAGGCCCCCATAGTAGTGGCCACCTCCAGAGAAACAACCTGTTGGTGACGTCACACGTTCGCGACTCTCTCATAGAGGTGAACCGAAGAAGTTCTGTTTGGTAAGCGTGCGTCTCTGTGTTTGTACATCAAGACAACACCGTGGACGTCCACCAGAAACGGTCGTGCGATATCTCGACTACGAACGTAGCTGAAACGTATTTCACTGGTAGTACCTATCCACGGTGAGTAAAGTGCTACGGCGCTACTTCCTATACACACCGGTCGAATAACCCGAACGGAAATAATAACACTTAACGAAGAAAGTTAATAGAGAATAAAACGTGTGTTGACAGTGATTCGGAAGTGTTTCAGCACAAATCTTCCTTTTTATTATTTGTTGACGTGAACAGTGCTGTCTTTTACAATTATTAAGTGTGTGCCTCCGTGCAAAGGAACAAGTGTTCTTAGGGTTAAAATGGATTAGGTACCATAAAGAAGTACACGTTAACAGAACGGAACCACCAGGAATGGATGAGGTACTTAGTTCCTTAGTTTGCTCTATTTCAATTAAAAGTAGCTCATTATGTTTACATTGTTATCTGTTATCAGTGTAAAAACAGAATAGATTTGAAATTTGCATCTACCCACATAATCCAATTCTATTTAAAATGAAATTACTAGAAAAGGATTAGTTTTTTTCAGGTATTTTCATTGAACATTTGTATTAAATCAATTAACAAATCACAAAAAATACGAAAAACCATGAGAGAAGAAACAAAACTCGGAATAATTGATACAATTGCATTTGTATATCCTCTATTTTGGTAAGGTGGATTTTAGATTATAAAAGACATTTGACAAAAAACCTTTATAGTGTGATATCTGCCGAAAATTGTATAATAAATAACATACTAATAAGAGCTCACCGGCAAAAGAGTGTGCTATTTATCAATGTTTACTTGTTTCGTCGCCTAATCCCCACAGTCACACGAAAATATACAAGTCTTTTAATGTATTTTCAGCCTCGCCAACTGTAAACACAGCATTATCTATTAGCCAGTGCAACAGTATGTTCATTTTACCGTCATATATGTGCACTAAAGAGCACTGCATTTTTTTTTCATCTCACAGTCTCTTCCAATATGAAATATGCATGATATCCTTTAATTTAATTTAAAGGAGCACATCTGCCGGTATTGTTAGTATTGTTTTAATTGTAATTAACGAAAAATTATCATTCAAAAAATTACGTTGACGTAGACTTGACGAAGTTTGAGTTAACTTGTTAAAAAGAAGTGTTAGCAATCTAATCCAAATGCCGTGCGTTACTACTACTGCTGCTAACGATGTGATTCTAGGCCGGAAGCCCAGCAGAGCATAATATGAACTACGACAGCGGAGTATTAGTTTGACACCTAGTGTATTCTAAAGTAAATTATAATTTCCCAGGACCTTATCGCAAGTAATAGCCATACAATCTTCGAAAGTTAACAATTATTATGACAAACGTGTTGGATATGATAACGTACAGGTTTTTTGCTAGGATCTATTTGTGCTTCATATCCAAGCCAGATATCATTAGGTCAAATATTATCGACCCAAATAGCACCAAATATTTCTAAAACATGGGTAACACTTTTCCATTATAGAAATAAGTACATACTATATTTTATAAATATTGGTAGCAGCTGCCATTTTTACTGTTACTTTTAATAATTGTTAAAATAATACTACTGCAAAGCAGTATATTAATCAAAATTTGCGAAATATTTACTATGATCGTGGAGAAAATAGCGTGCATAATCATATACCTTGAAAAGTGTTCGCATTTCGTGAGGTTTCTGCACTCGGTCAACGCCTTGTGTGGAAAACTTCCCAGTCGAACGATATTTGTCACTTTCCGTTATTGTTATGTAATATACTATTTCCCAAGATCATATATGAATGTGACAGTCAAGTATCTCCGAGACAGACAGTATCTCATAGACGTGCGTTATTATAACGTGGCAAAATAGCGTAAAGAACTCGTCGAAAGGTGTCTAACGCACTCGTGGGGTTTCTGTGCGTGTTTGACTCGTGCTTTATCGGTCACTTTCCGTCCTCGTTATTTATCTGTTACTATAATAATAATTTAGTTCTTTATGGTTATGCCTACCGATTCATTATTTCATGTACTTTAACTTTTAACATGTACTAAACTAGTATTTTTACTGGAACATTAAAAAACAAAGACATGCAAGTTACGTTTTATGCACGGGGTCGGTGCTTTTACGTGTAGATGCGCGTAACCAAAAACTGACAAAAATAGACCGGCTGTTATAAAGAAATTATGGGGAATACTATCCCGAATTGCCGTTATTACAATGTTATGCTAGAGGATATGGATTTCTGCGACGATATTCTCAGAATTTATTTAAGACAATAGAAAAATCCCTGTATATATAATAAATCCATCTGTATTCATAAGAGATTACTTGCAAATACCAATTTAAGACGCGATACAGATTAAGTATATTTAATGAGTGAAATTAGGGAATATTGAAAACAACAAAGGAAAATATATGTAAAAATCTGCTGTTATTAAAGAATTTTGAAGACACAAAAGAATAGTGTGACAAAAGTATGATACACCCGTAACTAGTTGTGACGTGGAAATCTCATTCTCAATATATAAAGATCTCCTCTTGGGAAAAACATCGTTTCGCGGAAAATATATAAGTACAGTAACATACAGTGATCTACTGCAATACTTAATATGTCTGCATAAATTATTTTCGTTACTTCCAACACTAATGTTTGTGGGCTTAAATTGTAAATATACATACGCGTTAAGTATACAAAATTAAATATAAATATATATAATATTCTTATATAAATACTCATTACAAAATATTGAAATAAATTCTCAGTAGCAAAGACAAAAATGCTTTATCGAATCGGCGGGTTTGTTCCAACAGAAAACGTTATGCTGGTGATATCAATACATACAAAATTGAGTGACACTATGTGAAAATGACTTCTTTTACGTCGCACTTTACTAATTACCAGAGAAGTAATATCTCACCATTCAGTAAATCAGTTTTTATATACTGATTCTGAGTATATCTATAAAAACCGATTTACTGAATGGTGAAATAAATCATTCTACATACGATGCTTCTATCTGCTAATAACTCATCTGCGTTCTTATTTGATGTAGAATTAAATAATATTTTAAATCCATTGTTAGAAAAACTGTAAAACATCTTGAACAAACGGGATTCATTAAAGATTTTACCAAAGAGTGATAAACCTAGAACAGCAAAAAGCCGATAATAAAAAAAAAAAAAATGTCTGTTGCTTGCTGGAAATCCTCCAACAAACCAATATTGGGCAATTATTTTACATCATGGTCAGTATCAAATTTTAAGAAAAGTGAAAAGTTATAAACTTTATAGTTACCGCAAGATAATTTTGACGGATTATAATTTTTGTGAAGAAATATCAAATATACTTGCAATAATAATTAACATTTGATTAACTAGCTATATTATTCTCTCTGATAAAACTGCTTTCTGCTTTACCAGCGAAATGAACAAGCAAAGCAATGCTGGTCAACGGAGGGCCTTTTCGAAATTTTTAAATTCCAATATTGATTCAAGAAAAAATCATGTTTGGGTTGGCATTCTACACAGAAAAAAAGGATTCCTTAAATCAAAGAAATATTTCTTCGAGAGAGAATCCTTTTCATCTGTGTAGGGGATCATGTTACATGCCCCTTCTTCTCAATGGCAATTTATTATTATTATTATTATTTTTTTTTTTTTTTTTTTTTTTTTTTTTTTTTTTTTTTTTTTTTTTTTTTGAACCGCCCTTGTCACACGACCTTCAGCCAAAGGCTGGGTTCTTTTCGCCAGCACCCTTTCACGCTTGGGTATGGCGCGGTCCGTTTACTTATGAAAAGCAGAAACATACAAAGTAAGAACTAATAACATAATACGCTATAAATCTAATATCATCGAAATGTGTCATGATTTATACGTCAATTGTGTATTGTTTTAGGTGTGTTATTGAGGGGTTCTCGTAGCTGGTGAGGTGACGGCGGTGATTGTGGATGCCAACGCAGCTCGCGAATACGTGGACCCTAGTATTTCCCAACCACTTCCTCAACCTGAGGATTAGTGATTGAGAGATGCTAATACTTATCGCTGTTGGTAGTTTACGGCTTCGTGAGCTCGCATGGATTCGCAGTGTTGCCGAGGATGACGTACTTTTGCATGGCAAAGGTTAGTATTTGTGCTGTTTTTTTTGTCTATCTTGGTTAATTCTTTGAGCTGTCTGTTACTTCAGTCCTCATTCCACCTAGGAACTCCAACATATGATGGGAATGAACGACACAATGAAACGGGGAGTGAGTGAGGCGCAGTTGAATAGCAAATCTCTATATTTGTCTCTCTTTTCCTGATCTTCTTTTTGTGTAATTGTTGTTTTCCGCCGGCATGAAAGAACTCAAAATTACAACTTCTTTTCTTTTAGGTCATGCATGACCATGTCCTGGCTTATTGGCTTTGGTAATTGAACTGTAGTATTAAATGGGAAATTCCAGTAGATTTTAGCAGTTTCGTTCTCAATATTGAAGGTATGTCCTGGCATTGGTAGGGGCGTAATCTGGTACTGTCAAATCATAAACAGATGTCGAAAATGGGCGTAGCAGGACTCGCAGGCCGCATCATGTCTCTGAATGTAAAGATTCGGTGCTACTTTGTACATGCCGCGAGGATGTGCATCGTCGTCTCCTCGCGTGCATGGCAAGCCCTGCAAGCGCGTGCTGGAAAGTTCCTGTCCCAATACAATCTTTCGGTAGTTTAAAGAGCTATATTACCCCGTCTTGCACGGCAACGATGTAACCTTCAGTCTCCGAATACAGTTCGGTGCTGCTAGAAACGCAAATGTTAGATGCTTGTCAAGTTCTAGTCTCCTGATGTTTTGAAAAAAATGCCGTGCAACGATTTTTTCTAGATGATCATTTTTAGTTTTTCGTCCATTGCTTTTCAGGCGATTTTTTGCTGCCAGGGGTTCAATCGTTCAATAAGCTGTTTGTTGGTTGGGGAACGGTGTTCAGTCGAAGCGGAATTCTAAGATGTTCACAAGTCCGGTTGGCATACTTGAATAGGAAAGCACCTTGGCTCGTCCCCTTTCCCTCTTCTCCACATATTTCAACAGTGGATCTGAATGTTCTAACTAAGTCACACGCGACAGATGGTTACTATGCGGTTATGTAACAGCTCGATATTGAGTAATCTCTACCACCCTCACATCTTCTCATGTAAAGCCTCTGGACAGATGCATTTGGATGATGACTTCGTTTATTTGTTAAAATTCTTCTTGTGTCTCTGTCTAGTTGTAATAATTCATTAACATTCCATCTGATTGTTCCGAACGTATATGAGATGATCGGTATGGCCAATACATTTGTTGCGGTGCACTTGTTTTTTCCCGTCAGTTCAGAAGACCATATACGTTTTACAGTTGTTATATATTGTTTATTTAGGGTTTTTTTAATTGATGTTAAATCGTGCATTTGTTTTTGTTTTATTCCAAGGTATGTGTATGAGTCAGTTCGGTCAAGGTGGTGGATAGCGGTGCCATCCAGTAGCTTTAAGTCCTCTCCCATTTCCAGGCCTTTACCCCTCTTTATGTGCAATATCGAACACTTCTCCTCTCCAAAGGACATGCCAATGTCCATAGCGTACGCATGAACTTCTTTAATCATTTCTTCCAGTTCCCTTCTCCCTTTTGCATACAATTTAAGGTCATCAAGGTATAGTAAGTGTGTTACATGGTGTCTTCGATTGTTGGGCTTGCCTGCTAGGTATCCCGGCTGCTTCCTCAGGGTGATAGACATCGGTAGCAGAGTGATACAAAAAAGAAGGGGGCTCAGCGAATCCCCCTGGTAAATTCCTCTCTTGAAGGTGATAGGGGCGGTTTTCTTTTCCGAAGTTCCCCTCCCCAAGTGTATCACCGTCCTCCATTGCGTGAATAGCATCATTAGGGTATTGATAATCTGTGCGTCCACCCCCATGTTGCTTAAGGCCCGAATTATTAGCTGGTGGGAGGTGCTGTCGAACGCCTTACGGAAATCAATCCATGCGAGTGAAAGATTTCTCTTGTATTGCACGGCATCATTACAAATACTAGCATCTATTATTATTATTATTATTATTATTATTATTTAACTTCAACTCTCAATAAAGTTAAATCTACTTATGCCCTATCTATATGTAAACCATGAATATTTTCCCAATAACAATATACGTTACGGTGTAAGTGTTCGTCAATATCCGAACAAAGTTTTTCCCTACAACTATATTGAAATATGAGAAAAAAATCCTTCTATCTAAGCCCTTTAGAATTCTTTGTTTGAGTAAATGTAAAAACAAAATTTATAAAACTATGCCGGATTATAGCGAAGATTTAAAGTGTACCTTTACCGAATTTTTGTAAACCGATTGGGCCTTTCTCAAACTAGTAATGGTGGACAAATTTACTTTATTATAAACTTATTTTTAACCCTCCTTATACACACATAGGTCTGTGGTGCCCGGCCGTTTTTAGAAATTCGTGCATTTCTCGTGTTACCTTCCATTGAGATAACAATAATAAAAATTAATTGTTATCCATAACGCAATGCATGATCTCTTTCTATAGATTTCAAACTACTCTTTTGATTTTTTTTAACCAGTCAATGTATGAAAAAAAACGGCCGGACACCACAGACCCATGTGTGTCTAGGTAAGTGCGCAAAATTGTAGTATGTCTACGAAGGATTAATAATAAGACGGTGACTCATAACTCTATCGCAAATAATTTTGTCTATCTGCAATATATCTAGCATTTATTAAATATTTGAACTGACATTTTCCCGTAAAAATATTGTTAAAACAAATTGAAAAAAAAAAAAAAGTATTGCTGGAAAGAAAAATAATGCTCTGCTAACGGTAGAGCAAAATTCACAAGTTTCAATAAAAAAAAGAACTACGCAGATAAGCATAACTTAAACTCTAAACAGAAACCAAAATTAAGTAACCTAAAATATAGATAAAAATTTTACAAGCTCATGTTTAATAGACATAATTTCACATAATGAATATTAACTACATACTTTTAACTAACTCTGTATAAGGAGAAACACAGATGAATCAGCAGTAAATAGAATACAAAATAACTTGATTGTTAGTTCAAGTTCGCACAATAAAAATGCCAAGAAATCCGTTTCCATTCACGAAGTGAAGTAGTATTACCTGCTATATCTTACCGGATGCACATTATTTCTTTCAATATAGAATTCTTCTGTAAATATTTCTAATTTAAAGTAAATATAAATTTATACAAGTTTTGAAATGCCGCATTTATTGAGAAATTGTTAGAAATCAGATTACGTAGTGGGTCATTTTATATGCTTTAGATAGTTAAATGAAATAAGTATATTTGACAATTAAGCTTATGAACTTATCCAATAAGAAAAACCATTACCAATAATTGCAGGAATGTTTATGATGTAAGTTAAGGGCATTCTTATTAGAACTATGCTCAAAACAAAAATTTACATTCCATAGATTTTCTTCTTTATTATTTCATTAAGGAACTTAGTATAATTTAATTTGTTTCTTCTTTAAAATAGCGTTTTGAAATACAGAATTGATTTTTTAGATATTTCCATGATATTATAATCTTCATAAACTGCATTTGTAATATAATAGTGAAAACATGTGTCGGTTCTTCAGTTTTCCTATGTCTAACATGTAACTTTAGTACATTCCTCTTCTAGAAAGATTCGTTTTCTAAATCAAATATTTCAAGCATGGATCTTGAGTATCTTTGTATCTTGATGATAATTCTCATTCGCTTCTTGATAAAATTTGCTTCTCTTTATATATATACATACACACAAAAAATTTTAAAATTTTGTTATTATAATTGAATAGATAATATTTTTAAATTACCAATATTGAAAACCTAGCACTATGTTCTTATTTAGTGATACACGTCAAGAATCAAACTTAAAATTGAATAATTAATTGCCTCATATATATACTACAACTTACAATTAATAAGGATATATATCTGAACAAAGTTTACATTACAGTAATAATTAAAAACTTAAATTACATATTACAAAACCTTATCTCATCCATACAGCAAGATGAAAAGTGTAATGATACAATGCACAATACTTTTATATTTAATTTCTTAAAATAAATCTGATGATCTAAAACCCCTACTATTACAATATGTATTACCAATTTACTTACAAAAACAAAAATAAAATGGAAGTAGAATTAACCTAAGAAGTTAGAATTGACCAAAATGTAACCGTCATAATCAACGACCACACAACAACAATAACCACAAAAATCGTTGGGACCGCAACATATCTATCAACATTTTTAAGGCTGCCGCTATTTTAATTAAACACAACCTATTGAGTAAATTCACACTGCGCTCAGAATAAAACCACATTGATTTCCAATATGAGAGGTAACCACATCCACTTAAAGTATTCTATCGTCGTTACCCAAAAAGGTTTCAATAACACCCAAGTAGAGATATTGTTGAACTTACATCTGACGTCTTATTCATTTTAAAATAGCTTACAAGTTACACCAATAAAAGTATTTTTTTATTTAAAAGGAATTGCATTAAACCATTTTTTTGCGTTTTCTATATAGGCAACATGATTTTATGTTACGTTTGAAAAAGGAATATAAATTTAAACCGACGCATTTCTTCGGAAAAATATATTTTTTTGAAGCAATTCATTCTTTTAAGTGAAATATGTTGATAGTTGATTCAAGTTATCTTTATTTTGGACCTGAAAACTATGCAGAAAATCGTAAGCATTTTGATGAAGTTCTTCCTTTTGTTGTAATGTCGTTTCATTCTAAACTAAACAATACCTAATGCTAATTTACCTAAAAATGTGATGACTTCAATTAAGAGATTTCTCCTTTTCTTGTAATAGTTTTAAAAGATAACACTTTACTATTGTAAAGTGCGTTGGCTTATAAATAATGCAACATTAACTGAAAAGATTTCAATTGTCCCTGAAATATCTTTATACCCGCACGAAAAATATTCACTTTTGCTTATAATACACTCAATGTAGGTATGAGCTAACCAAAATTTAGTTAATTTAAAAAGACTGTTTGGTTGTATATGGCAAATTAAAATTTTTTGTTGCAAAAACGAAACAAAATTGTTAGGTATTTGTTGTTAGTATAACAAATTTATATTGTTATGAATGGTTATGGTAACCCTAGCAAGGAGTCAATCGAACCCTTTGAAATATATCACATGAAAAATATTTTTTTGTTAACGCGATTTGATTGCGTCAAGCAAAATATTCATCTACATAGTGACAAGCACATTTTTATTTCAAAACATAAAATAATTTTGTTGAAATAAATTAGTTATGATAAGAAAATTTTAGTCAAACTAAGTAAATTCTATCAGTTAATTCAAATATATATTGTCCTTCAACTTATCAAATTTCGAATATTCAATTTCAATTAATATTTAATTGAACCAACTGTAATTTTGTGTTAACAACGCCTTTTTTGTGAGTTTATAATATGGGAAACATACAGGCGACGTTGTAAACAAACCAAGTGTTTGATTCACGTATTGGGAGTTGATCGCAAGGATCACTCCGTAAGGTAATATGCAGTCCTTTCAACGAACACTACTTCTTATTAGATGTTAAATATACCAGATTAATAATTATAATCTTATTTGCATTGCTATTTATGCTAAATATGTTCTGTTACTAGAATGAAATACGAGAAGTGCCAATTTCTGTACATATACGCCTTTAACGTATTTGCCGTACCATATAGGGAGATAACTGCTACACAGTAGGTGTGATACTACTATCGTACTGATATTCTTCAATTTCCACAACCCAAAACGTAATTTATTTAATGCTTCAGGTTTGTCTATTATCTAGGCGCGTATTTCGTTAAATGTAAAGAAAGCGTATTAACTTTCTAGTAATATTAAAGAACAATTTTCATTGTTACTTAGAACAAGTTGAAATTTTAATTTAACTAAACAGATTGCTTTGGTTTAACTCAAATTTTGGTCATAATAACCAAAATACAATTAAACGAAAAGCATTTTGTTAATGTTTCTAAGTGCGTATGTTAATAAAAATCTCTTTTATTCTCAGATTAGAAGAGAGGGCCAACAGGATAAGAAATTACTTGATTTAACTAACACTATCGCTGACCAAAAAATAGAAGAAATTATTGTTTAAGTACACTTTGAATCAAGTATTGGGTTTATTTCATAATCATAAATGAAGCTCCAATGACACCTGGAATTACGAAATTCTTATTTTAATTACCTACAAATTAAAATATAACACTGGCAAATATTCCATGATTACCCTGTGTGAGTGTGTAATTTAGCAAAATGAGAAAGGAAGTTTAGTTTGCTCTCGCAAATTCTTGAGAATTGTTTTTGTATCAACCATTTCTTTATAATCGTGACAAAAGTTAGTATGCAAAGACAGAAACGTATGTAACACCTCGACGATGCGTACTTTACTGCGTATCTGAGACTTATGCGCATTGGAACATGAATAAAACTAAAATAATTTCGTATAAAGATCACTGCGCTTGAAAGCAGACGCTTACATTATCCACTAAAAGGCAAAAGTTTTAAATCAATGTATTCGTGCATGTTCACACGAATAAGCGAAAACGCCGAGGTTTTTATATGCAAATACTATTCGTAATTCAATAATATAATAACGTATACTTCAAAGAAACTACAATATTTTCTTTAATATACGTATATATTAATGACAATATAATATGTAAATGTGTATTGTCTGAACTTAAACGGATAGTATGTACAAACTTTATAAAATATATATCAAAACTAAGTGATATTTTTTGACATATTTACATAAAAAAATTAATGCGCAATGAATTCAAAATCTAAACCTTACGTTATTTCTTCTAAATATCAAAGATTCATTAAGCACCGTTTTTAATACATCGCTACTCTCATTATAAACGAAAAACTGGTAATAACACAAAGCTGTCCGAGTTCAAAGTATTCCCAGCGTATATTATATATACGATTTTAAATTATGATCGCCGATCTACAACCCCGGCAACACGACCAGGTGTTGTAACGAACCAACAAAACAACTCTTGAAAGCCCACCTAAGAGTTAGCCTATGTTTCCCGTCTGATTAATAATCGCCGGTCCCAAACAAACGACGGCACACAGTTAATGTCTTCATTGTCTCGACTTTGATTTACGCGAGATAGTTCTAGGCTATGTACTGTAGGTAGACTTAATGAAAATAATAAGAACGAAACGTAAACCTCCCCCCGTTCTACTCTTTAATTTTGTGCGTCTATTTCTTTCAGCTTCTAGTCTCATCGAGTTATTTTGACACCTTCAGATTTTACCGGGGAATAGAAATGAGGTTTTATTATTATATGCTATAAAATATTTTATAAACATACATATATATGCAGCTGTAAAAGAAATATTCAGTAGATAGGCGAACATTTTCTTTTAAATATTGGCAAACATGTAACTTACCAAGGAGTCGAATAAAAATACGATGAAGTTGTTATATATGGTAATGAGCAAACGTTCAACTCAGAATGTAATTAGAAACACGCTAGCCGATGTACTTTTGCTAAAGTGTAGCACACTCGGGGGTAATTAGAAGTACTTGCGTGATCCAAAAGTAATTACAGCAAGGAAATATAGAAAATGATAATGGCTTTTAAACTTACTCTATTTGAAGCCAATTAAAACGAACGTTCAATGCTATAACATATTTATTGCAAAAGTGTTGCCACAGTAAATAGTAAAAATAAAAAGTGGAATGATCGACTTAATGTGAAATAGTCACCACAACTACAAATATAACGTGAGAATGTTGTTTGAAAACAATGGAGTAAACAAAAATCTCAATTTACACACTTAATATGGGAAGATGAAGCTTAGTATTTGCATCCATTTAGGTACTATAGACATAATTACAAGCACATATTTTCTTTGAAAAACGACTGATTTCTTGAACGTCGGATATTGTAAAAAAAATTATAAAAAAATATTGATTTTATGTCCATTCTTAATTTTGTTAGTTACTTGATAACCAATCCAAATAATATAATAATAATAGCGATTTATTGGCTGAAAAACGGATACACATAGATATATATATACATAAATGCTATAATATGAAATATATCATCTCAGCCAGAAAGACTAATTCGCCGTTGCGTAATACACGAAGGCGCTCTTCCTATAATATTAGAGGAGAAACATTTTTAAATTACGAATGAAATGTTACAAATATGTGATTTGAATGATAAACAGTTTGGATATAACTGACATTTAGATGCAATATTTATTATTAGTACTATATAAATTTTGTAAAATATAGGTATACATAGTACATGACTGCAAATACCAATACTAAACCTGTCAACTTTGCACATACTTTTTATTAACGTGGGAACAAAACAAGTATACAGTTTACGTTTTCAAATAATCTATTAAAGTTTTACACGCAATATGTCATGCTCCTTTATTTTCTCAGTAGACATACACATAATTTGCTCTATAAATATTTATATACCTACCTACTGAAAATGAGTACCCAAGTATATATAATAATTATACTGCAATTACAATAAAAACTATTGCATTTTAAATTCAAGGAACGGTTATATAGTATATACAGGCTGTATCGGATATAGAGGTAAATATAATAATATGTAGCAGCTGTAATCATTTACAATCAAAAAGTCTTAATGCACAGGGGGTCTATCTGTAAGCATTAACGAGAAAAAAAATATTTTGTAAATGCCGTGGCCTAGAGCCGCACCTGTGCCCAACCTAAATGCTGTCCCGAGTGTACCCCCACATACCACTATCATTCAGCCATTACTGCTGTTAGTTTTGTGTAGATCGCCGCTTGGAATGCATTCATGTGTATAAAAATGCAGCGCTACACAACGCACGAATTGACAGATACATATCGTGTTAATTTACGGAGAGACGGGAGGAAATACAAATGATACAATAGATTCATTTTCGCGCGATATCATAGTAAAAAACATGTTTGCAAAGTTTCTGTATCTACATTTATTTCTGTGTAATTCGATTCAATTCATTTTGCGTTATTTGATTAAATAAATCCAAAAGAAATAACTCAGAACCATGTGGGACCGTTTATTAACAACTAACACTCGATTCGACAAAGCGAAAGAAAAATGTTTACTTTTTTTGTAACTACTGAAATCGCATATCCGGTGAAGCTCGAACGTCTTATTAGGATATTAAAAATAATACTTTGTAGACTTACGTAGAATGCTCTTAACAAAATAAGGAATGTTTATTTTATAAAAAGAAAAGAATTTAAAATGCCTCAGTTTTGCTATTTTTACAAGAGCCTTTATTTATTCAGAACGACGTTAAATGAACTTACGACATACCGTTAAGAATAATGCTAAATGAGTGCAATGTATTTATATATAATACCACGTTTAGCGGGTGCGGATGTTTCCTTGCATCAGGCGCGGACTAAAGAATTTTTGGCTCTAAATTTTACTTTTTTTTTTTAATGATGAAATCCGGTTTCGGCGGATTTGTGCTTTATATGTCGTGTAGTTAACACTCAAGCAAAATTTACTTTTTTACTTGATACACCCTGTATAAGGGAAAGAAATTCGATTCCGTTCTCAGATTTTAATTTTTAAAATTATCAGCAACTATAATAAAATTGTAAATATGATGATAACGTAAGTCGAAGCATGTAATCTAAATCTTTTAACTTCTCTAAATAAAAAATATTGAAACTCATTTAATTAATTTAAATCATAACTGTAAAATAACGATTGAATGAAACTTAAAATGCCTTTTTCTAATTTTTTTGTTATCTGATATAGTAGTTAGTACGGATGTGTTTTAGTTTAACATGTAGGATGAACAAAAGAAATAATAACACAAACCATGTGTCAGCGAAGATTCATATAGGTCTACATATTTAGAATGTGGCGAATATATGAGAAACTAACAGAAAATATTGAACGACAATGTTTTGTTTTTTATGATCGTCCTAGATAAAACGTTGTATTTCTTTACTACCCAGATGATAATAAGTTTCATCCTGATAGATATTATACGTTCAACAAATAATATACTATTATTCAACCATTTGACGTATGATAACCGGTTATTCAACGTCTATGACTCGAACATTTCATCGTTTACTATAAACATACAATTGTTTCTTTGAAATCTTTGTTATGTTACTTTGTAGGTACTTTCTTTCCTCTGCAACAGTTTATAGCTAAGAAGTGGCTGTCTGAAATAAATATGTTTTTATTTCACAAAACTTCGTTTTGGTAAATTAATCAAAAATAACTTTATTGATTGTTCAGACAACCTTGGCAGAACGTATTCACATATACGTCTGTCACAAGCTATGTATTGTCAGACGGACGGAAAGATAGTATACGCTAAACCGCCTCCATATCTGCATAAACATGCGTTCAAGTTGCTGAGATAGAGTAGCCTCAATGTAAGAAATACATATTACGTCATCATAATGTCAACATGAAATACACAAACTAAAGCTACCAGTGGCGGAGATTATTTAAATTTACATAGGTAATAAATAACATACACGGTAAAATCTCGATCAACTCGCACAAATTCAGAGACAAATGCTAATTTGAATATTGACAGATTAGAATATTGTGTCACATGTGTGTAGACTTATGGTGGCAACCAGGTGGCGACGCCGCTGAATTCAAACACCCCTATAGCTGGCATATTAGACTCATCCGACGACTGCAGCCCTGAAAACGATATAACGTAATATGTATCTCTTAAATTGTGAACACTATTTGAAATTTTCTGAAACTTCAGAAATTATCTCCGACCATTCGTGGTAAAAAACATAGAAATGTCTGAAGAATTTGATGTTCTCGGTTTGATGCAAGACATATTTATGCAGATCTGGACCTAGAGGAGGTTTTAAAATCTGCATATTTTCACGCAAAACTAATTTACTCTTCTGATAGTAATTTTATAAATACGAATAGATATTAATGAAAACTGTTATAAAAACGACGGAATGATATATAGAGTGACTGGTATAAATATTGCAGAAAATATTTTTTTAATTTATCGCCATACTAGTGGTCACATGATATGTGTCAAAATTAATTTTGAGGTTCCTAGACATACACAACCTATCCTCAAAAAAAAAAAATTAGTATATTTTAATAATAAAAAAAATCCCATATGTTCCAATATTTTTGTCGGTCACTGTATAATACGAATACAATAAAACTCCACAACTAGCTTTATTCATTTCAACCAGCACAATCGAAAAGAGAAAGATATACTGACCAACCTAGTTTTTATCTTGATTGAGACAAATTTTTATTTTTTCTGCTTTGTATTTTTCCTTTTTTTTGAACTAATCAGTTCACTTCAACGTTTCAAGTCATTTGTTTGGTAAATACAACTCATTGAGGAGTTTGCTTATCACCGGAAAACAGTCGCCAAAATACATTTTTTATCTTCAACGGATAGAGACCGTACAGAAAACAAAACATAAAATCTATTTTAGACCTTCCATTTATTATCTCTTTCCATTTTCTGGCACAAAGGTTTAAGTACCTTATTTTTACTGTGTCTTTTCCACTAAGAACGACCTACGCCTCAATGGAAGACTAATAGCTTTGTAAATTTTATCTAGATTTATTGCGTCGGTCACCGTCTGCAATGAGCGTACCTGAGTCTCCTACACCGCAATTCTCCTATTTCTTCACGCGGAAGTACCTAATACCTGCTTCAGTATAACGTTAATTTATTTGAATGTTTCGAATACATTTTCTTATCTGGAGAATTTCTGTTAGTGATATCTTACGCGGGACGTAAATATGCTCATATCTTTTCGTGTTCGGTTATATTCAAAAGCCTCATACAATATTTTATGGTCACAGCAGTAAATAGTAGCACAGCAGAACGATATTAATATATATAACGGTATCTGCGGACTATATATATTGCGGACTCCACATGGCAAATATGTAAATTTCCGTTCATGAGACGTCTTCGGTATTTATGAGGTGGTTCGATATATACTTTATTCTGTATCGGAAAATCAGAAGTGAGAATTTCTTGTTTACGTATACATTATGTGTATATCGCTCTGGCTTATACTGTGTACGAGATCGGCCAAGTTAGCAGAAATTCAGCGTTTTTAGTGCTCATTTTAAGATTAAAATTTTAAAATAAAAAGCCTATAGTTGGATAAGCATTAATTTATTAGAGGAGGAAGTAGTCAATGTTGATTTTGTCAAACATTTTTTTTCTGATAACGCATATTCTCTCAGTGTATGTTAACAAAATTATCGCTGACACGAAACACCATTTCATGCCCAAAGGGTAACGGTATGGTGCGAAGTATGATCAGGAGACGAAATTGCGCTTTTTAAGATTATCAATGGGTTCATTTACAACATCCGATTGTGAATCTTAAGAAACGCTTTTACCGAGGATATTATAAGATCTGATTGCTCTATTTCACAATTTGCACTTAAAGAATGATAAGATGCAAAATGATTTATTAATAAGGTTCGATAAAACGATGAAAACATTCCTGAGGTGGGATTAGCGTTTCTGCCTGTATGTTGTCGTATTTGGCCGAAAAAATTCTCAAGCACATCCTGATTGCAGGTTCTTGGACTGAACTTAACAATATAGTACACTTCATTCATTTTTGTGTACACATGTTCTATGCTATTTAAATTAGCAATCCAATTTTGCAATTTTGTTTTCTCGTTGGTATTTTCTTTAATAAAATACATTCTATGTAGATTTCGTCTTGCGTCTCTCCAAAATGACAGGTGTGGAGACTTTTCGTTACAGCGCATCTATAAATTTTTCCATATAATGCCCTCACGTTTAGTGATGTATTGACACTATCAAAAAGTTGGTCAAAAAAACATAAAACGTCAGCAGTGTCAAAAGGCCTTGGATCTAACATAGTCCCATCATCAGCTTTGTAACCTGCAAATATAGTAGAAAATTGTAAATCGCAGTAACCATATGTACGAAATAATTTATGTTTTGTTAAGCAATTTACACATTTTTAAGGATACATTTCTTTGTATTTATATATTTTTTTTATATAAAGGAATATGTACATACACTGTTGAAAATTTTAACACTTTTTTGACTAATTTAATAATCAGGAGAGGTCCACACTCTTTTCGTGTTATTTTGTCGAGAACTATAGAAGTTTAAATTTGACGAGCAAAGATAGTCAAGTATTGTCTATTGCTAAGGGGTTATTTTGTCCAACTGACACGTGGAATTATAAAATACTTCTAGTCATATTTTATTTGATCTAGACTAGACAAATTTACTAGCTGTTTAACTAAATGAATGCGATCTATTGAGTGTTTTAACACCATTTTCTAAACACAACGTCTTTTTAATATGCAACTCCTATTTCTTAGTGCTATAATATTCTTTCTTTAAGACGTTTTCTCAATTATAAATATGCAAAACCACTCATTCACAAGTTTTGGTTTCAACTAAACGTACCAATTTTAAAATGATTTTTTGAGAACCATTGTAAAATTAAGTGAATGTTTATGCTATTTGATTCAAGTCTAAACTAATTGCGTAAATAGATGTTCCCAATACATCTTTAAGATGTTGAATTTTTTTATGCCCACTGGAATTAACGTTTAATAACACGAGGTTACACTTTGCAAGTCAGTCACATTTGGTGGTTTGTTTGGATATGTTAATACGGAGAATCAAACACGAAAACAGATACACGTGCAATGCAGGTGGAGCGTATAATGCAATACTGTATTAGAATAGGTGGGGTTTCTATATTTCTATCCGAGGAAAAAATTCTGATTGGTTGACGCTTCTAAATGTCTAGAAAAACAGTCAATCCTCATATCTGAACAAAGAATTCACACGAAATTCTAGTAATTTCTGTTCTATTAAATACGCGTAGTCAACTCGTCTGGCAAAGTTTGGAAAAATCAACACTAAAATATTTGACTAGCGCAAAATTAACGCCAACACCGTAATATTTTCAACAGTGTACCTGAACGTGCAAAATATTGTATCTGAGCTGCTACTGACCAGCTTAATACCTGAGCAGCAAGAGGCGCTTTTATTTTTTTATTTTGGATGGAACAATAGGTTGGTCTGTTAATTTAGGTAAACATCGCAGTTGCCCAGAAGAATTATCTATTTCACATGCTTTTATAATGTCCTTCCATTTTACTGTCCTTTTTCCAGTGTAAGATTCCCACACCAAATTCCTCGTAAGTAAAAGATTTCTGGTGCCTTTTAAAAGGTGTGACAGATCATGCACCATCTCTCTGCCATTAACTCGGTACAGTATGCGGTTAGGCTCCCCACTTTCTCTTTCCACACTAGTTTGATATTGCTGCTTCAAATAATTTACAGCAGCTACATTTGCAATTCCTTGATCTGATATTGTAGCTAATACTATCAAACCAACTTCTTCATATTTTTTGACAATATGTGAATGTCGCAAAGTGTGTAATATAGGTACCAATTAATGCCAGAGTCGCTAAAGCGCCCTCTGGTGAAACGTTCAGAGTTACCCCACATTTCCCATCTTTTGCTAACAACTTTGGCTTTATATGCTCCATAACAGATAACATGCCGTGGCAGTCACCGTCTGTTACGTCGCGGTCACATATGTAGTTACAACATCAGGAAAACACCGGGAAAACAATTCAGGGACATCGCTAGATCGTAGGTATGACCAAACAATTATTTTCCTTTGGTGCCAAGCACGTAATAACGACTAAGGATAAAAAATTTAAAGTCCCTGCGACGGTAACCGCTACGTTGCAACGACTAAGAATCACAGTTGGGATGTGCATAGCTACATAGAAGCAGCTGGATATACAGTTTATTTCAAATAAACTCACAGCTGTCATTTAGAATTAATTCACGTAATAATTTCACGTTTTAATGGAAGCATAAATCAGTTTCTCGCTACGTTTCAGGAGTGATGCTCGGCTAAGCCAAGTGATCATTGTAATTGGATATTAAAATAAATGATACATGTCACCTGTAACCTGATAAGCGACAAGGAACTTGATACACAGTAATATTTACCGGGGTATGATGAATGCTTGGTTCTCCGTATTATTAAGTGTGTACTTACGCATCGCCGATTTTTTCGCCGGCGAGCATTATCGCAACGAGTATTGTGCTCCGTATTTATGGATAACATTAAAGAACATGATTAAATACCGCGCTGCTTAACGGATTAACTGGAACACTGATATGGTACTATCAGATGCATCCCGCACGCCCGTAGTAGTGCGCAACCACTTTTAATTATACCAGCGAAAGAATAACAAAAATAGCAACATGAATTAAGCCACCAATAAATTTATTGGTGGGTTAATTCAAATATTCAAATGCCAGAATGTTAGCATTTATTCATATATAAGAAGTATTTGTAGCATTGCAACGCATTTTATACCAGATTCAGAACCCAGTAGTGCAAACTTAATTGAATATTTTACAGAATCTAGAACATTCTGGAAATTTTAAATGTTTTCACTATGAAGCTTCTCTAAAGCGGGATCGTTAGATACTACTAGCTCATATATGTATAATGTTAATTTTACTGATAATGTTAACTGTTAACTATATTCATAATGATAACACACACACATTAATTCAGAGGATTCTAAAGAAAAACAAAATGCACGCTTTTAAGGATGCTAAAGATAGGATTTAATTCTTAGAGATTTTACAAAAAGAGTAGAATGTTGTGAGCAATTGTTGGTTCACATTTAAGAAGATCCTAATTTTGAAAGAAAATTACTTGGACAGATTCAAGATGTACATTCTATAATCGGAAAAATCAACAGTTTTGAGTAAAAGAAAATTCTTATTTGTTAGGGAAGATCAATTTCAACAAAAAATTAGTTTCAATGTGTTTTGACTATTAAAGGATATTCAACTGTACCTCATATACGACGCGTATTTAAATTCTGACAATTACTTAAATATTTCGAGAACCGCAGTAGAAAACCTTGTAGTTTTGTCCTGACTTTTGAAATGTTTGTAAGTGAACGGCCAACAATTTGGGCAATTGTTACTTTTCGATTTTAAATTTAAGGACGTTTCATTTAAATTCAAATTAACTTGTAATCTGGAAAATATCTGTTGCTCATTACTGTTTACGTATATTTTATTAAATCTTCTGTTCATTTGTATTCGTTAGTTTTCCATATTTAGTGATTAGTATTGAGCAAAACACAATAAATATGTAAAATGCATGATATGCAATGAATGGTAAAGTAAAAGTATTCATTGCCTCCATTATAGGTACTAATAAAATTAAATCAGGAACAGTAAAAAATGCTTATAACTAAAAATCGCAAAGGTAAAGGTATAGGAACACTGTACATTTATGAAAAGCAAATTTAACAAGCTTTGCAAAGAGCGATTAATACACAGGTGTTCCATTTTAAAAAATTTAATTAAAGGTATTTTTTTTTTCATATATAGCCCTTAAACGTAACTTGGAACGGAGGATAAGCTATTGGTAATGCACAATTATAGATTTAAAAGATATATAACATAAGTATGTACACATTAAAAAAATTGTTTATACAATTGTTTATAGGTTTTGCATTATTTCTTACTGCCTATTAAAATCATCCACAAACAAAAGATATAACAAATCCGTTATGAAAGTTCTTTTCACATAATTCATTATCGTCTTTAAAATATTGTTAAAATTCATTCATGCTTTCACAACAGCTTCCATGTACGCAGCAGTCAGTTTAAACTATAGGGATTCCAAAGAACGCGCTTCAAATCTGCTTAATAAATTTAAATAGCCTTGGTTTCCGAGAGTCCGTTAGTCGTAGCGGACGATCGACCGACGGAATTTGCCGGTTTCCGCTGTCGGCCATTATCGGTCCGATGTAGATTTGGGGGGAATGGAAAGCAGCGAGTTAAAACCGGCATTATAATAAAAGCAGTGTTTCGTAAGCATTGGAGGTATACGTACGAAGTTTGCAAATAAAGGTTTGTTCGAAAAGATGAGTCAAAAATTTAAAAATACGGAAGAGGAAAAACTGATCGATTTAGTGAAACAGTATCCTGTGTTATATGATACAAAATACAAAACTTATAAAGATTGTATTGCTAAAAGTAATGCGTGGAAAAAAATTTCTGCGGAACTTGAAAAAAATGGTAAGAAATAATTCAAATTTAATTTTATTTATTTATAATATTATTCAATTCTATTCACTATTCCATTTTGCCATAAATCCTTTTACTTTTAAAGTAATTTTTAAAATTATCTCCAAGTTCAAATGCTGCTAGAGCTGATCCTTTGTTCTTGCTAAGGACATCATATTTTCATGAGACATATCAGCATTTCCATCTGGTGTTTCCCCAGGATAGGAATGTTCGACTCTCTTAACATATGATGAATACATGCCGAAATTATTAAAACATTACTATTTCGGGTTTTACTGCAATAGGTGTTTAAATTACCCTAAAATATTGACTTAATATACCGAATGCGTTTTCTGAGGTCGACAATATCGATAATTATAAGTTGCTTTTGCTTAATCTCTTTCATTTGGGCCCCGAGGATATAGTTTCATAAGTGTTGTTGTTCAAGCAGAAGCTTTATCTAATATCATAAAGGGCTGCATGAATTAGTGCCAATCAAAGTTTGAGGAGAAGGTAAATTAAATCGATCTTCTGAGTTTTTTCTCATTATGATTTTTTAAAAACCCTACATCTCCTTCGCGCCTGTAAGTATAAATTCAATCATATAAATTGCACACACAATAGAATGAAAATTCTTATAGTTGAAAAAGACTGACCAGCATTGCTTGGGCACCGTATTCGAATATGTTTTCCGTCAATAAATATACAACAATTAGGAAAATTCCACAAATTGTAATAGTTTCGAGCATCTCACCCCATCTGTTCCTTGGTTGGTGTAGGGATATAAATATCAGTCATTCGACCCGCGTATGATGAATGCGATACTGGAAACGTATCTGCAAAGAAAAAGAAAACGAAACTTTATGCGATGTATGTTCTACATTGTATATAAATTTCATCTTATTTCATTCACGTTGAAATCTGAGTGGATATTGCTTTTTCTTTTTAATAAATACTGTGTACTTTGTGTTGAAAGGAATATGCATCTACAAAGTGTCCTTTCTTAAAGTTTAATTTGTTTTAGAAAATGATTGTAAAACACGTTGGAAAAATATTCGAGATTATTATAAAAAGAAAAGGAGAGAGTATGAAAAACAAATTGGTAGGGGTTCAAAGAGAATTGATGACGTTTTTCGAAAAAAATTTAAGCATTTATCTTTTCTTGAAAGTACCTCATTTATGGAGAAAGAGTGGGTATATTACGAAGCATGTAATTATTAAAGTGATTGGACTTCTTTTAAGGTCTACATGTACTATAAGAAATAACGTTGACGAAAAGTTAAGCGAAAAAGAAACTACTTCCTCCAATGAAGTAAATGATTTGCTTGAAGGTAATAGAAAGTCGGAACTCCATGAAGATGGAGACCCTGAAGGGGTTACGCAGGATGTTGCATGTAATATGGTAGGAAAAAGACATACAATCTTGAAAAGACGTTCGGCGGAAAACCCAGTTTTCAATGAAATAAAAAAAGGTAAATTGAACAGACGACATTACTAAAAGAAATTGTGGAAAAGTCGCATCCTAAAGGAGAACCCGCACTTTCCATGTTCTTTCAAAGCATTGCTGCCACAGTATCAACTTTTAAACCATTACTGCAAGCTACGGGCGAAATTGGAAGTAATGAAAATAATAACAAGCCTGGAGATGGAAAATATTGCTGTACAAGAAAATACTGACAAAATGTGGATCCAGAAAATTTAGCTTCCAGGCCTGCATCGTCATCAGATTCGTATAGATCGTCAGAGACGCATACAGACGACAGTATGCAATTATTGTTTCCTTTGACGTATTTGTCTGATTAATAATCAATAATAATATACTCAATTTAATGTACGCGCAATATTGTCCAAATAAACTTGCCTCAACGTTATACATAATTTTTCTTGTGGAGATATTAATAGCCTGTGCCAATTAGAAGGTGTTTTCCTGACTTCTTGGCTAATGAACAAAAGAACATTTTCAAAAAGTGCTGGCGATAAAGGCAAATATTCTCCAAATTTCGTTCGCTTTTCAAATAATCTGCGATGTACAAGTAAATTGTATGCCCTTCCTCTTTTCGACTTAAAAAGAAATTATTAGTTGAACGTTTGCGTTTATTAACTCTTAGCATAAAATACTCTTCCTCCGCTTCATCATCTAATAAAATAGCTTCCCTCATTTTAGTTGTAGACTCCATTTGCGTCAACCAACAACAATGCTTTCAATCGGACTGAGCCGCCGATGCACGCCCAATAAACATCAGCTCGGCCACACTCTGCAGTGGCGGTCAGTTTCTGCGCGCGGATGTTCCTTGGAATCCTTTACAACGAATTTTCATAGTGGCATATAAAAGGAAACAAGGGCGTTTTTTAGATTTGTAACAAAAAATGAAATTACAGTCTTTCCAAGAGTTTTAAATAAATTCTTTTTGAGAAAACCACATCTACAACTTTTCTTTAGAAAAAGTTTTAATTTTCAGGCTAAGTCAGGTAGGTTTGCTGTTTCTTGAATGTTTTCCATGCCTCTAATAATGTCCACACTTACCATTTTTTCCGTAGCAAGATTCTTTATTTATAACACATCATAAATCAGCTTCTAACAACGGCCATACAACTACAGAACACTTCATACACACTCTCGACACCATTATGGTATAATTACACATACATACGTCTGATATGCCGGGCTGGTAGTCGAGTGGCTTGCACGCTTAGCTATCAGTGCGGAGTCCGGGGTTAAAATCTCGCTCTGGTCAATTACGATAATCGGTTTTTTCCGGGGTCGTAATGTTGATTAGGAGGGAGATTTGGCTCTGCGGGGGCCTGATAAGCTGAAATATACAGCTTAGGCATTACCACCCTTAAAAAAAAAAAAAAAATATGGTGGTCACTTTACTTCAACGTTTCACAAACATTATAAAAGAATATTCTAGATGGATTATGTACAAATATTATCGGAAGTTTTAAATAGAATCCTATAGGAATATGCATTTCTTTACTTGAATATCCTCATTATATTTTAACAGTTTAACTATTTTATGTTTTTTTTTAACGACAATTTTTTTTCAAACATTGAGGGAAAACCCATTAAAATGTTTTAAATCATTTTCTTCACATTGAAATAATTTTTTTAAGTGATATTTTTTTCAAACATAGGTGGAGAAAATGCATTAAAATGTTTCAACTGATTTTTTTGTGTTAAGTAGGAAGGATGAGAATGGAAAAGGGATGAAAAGTTCGATTGGGTAGTAGTGGGTAGACATAAGTGTTTCTATAATGACGTTTAGTATAATAATCTTTGCTAATATTTCTGAAGTTCGAGCGCTAGTGAATAAATTAAAAAAATTGACAACCATAAAAAAGTCAAAAGTTGTTTTCTAGTTATATTTCTCACGTACATTTCAGCAAAGTATGTGTATAGTTAACATGCTACCATTGACTCCAAAGTTATTCCTACCGTAGCCGACTCGCTAAAGTGACCTGTTAAATATCTCAAATCTCTTAACAGTCATAACATAACATTCAAAATGAGATCGTGCTTAATATGATTCTTTTCCAGACTAAACACAGGTAAATATATGTATACATACAAGTGTACTCTTACAAGCCGTGCAACAAACTTTATGCCTGTTATATACGGTGCACGCAAACCTACGTCTTGGGTTGGGCTTTACGAGTATGCAATTATACAACTGACTGTTGATTCTCATGTGGTGAGTAATGTTCACAATTATCAGTTGCTTGGTTTGACTATAACCGAATATTTAAACTAGAAATGATGCCAGTGCAGTGCTTTGATTATTAAATTTCATTTAATTCGTTATTTATTTAGAAACAAAACGTATATAATGTTGGTTCTAGATGGCGCTATGGTATATTTTTATTGCTCAGAAGCGAATTATTAGGGTTATTGCTGGCGATCGGCATTTTATCACTGTCAAAATTGGTTTAGGCGGTTTCGTGTCTTTACTCTGACTACTCTTTTTGTCTATCAGTTGTCTGTGGATGTATATATTCACCAATAAACAATAGTTTAATTTAATTAAGAATATCCATGGTATTTCAACCAGGCAAGAAAAGTTATTTACATTTGAGTGCGATAGGTATAATTTACAGGGCGAGAATTCTTTGGAATGGTGCTTCGCGCACACTTTCAAACTTTTTATGCAATGGTGTCAATAATAACGTTGTTCACGAATTGAAAATGTACACATAGTGACGAATCTACAAAGGTGAGTAGGTAGATAATATATTTTGTAGTAAATAAATATATGAAAAAACATTCCTGAATAAAAGGAGACAAAGGAAAAGAAAATCCATTGAATGGAACTGGATTAATTAAATTTAAAAGAAAACGTTCAGTTTACGACCAGAAAGTAGTGACCCCCTTAAAATGCCATAAAAAATATTACAAAAACGTAATGTGATAGAAAGTAAAAACAAAAACAAATAAGAAATAAAAGTTAATTTGATTTCATAAATCATATAAATGCAAAATAAAAGTTAATTAATAAATAAAAACACAATTCTGGAAATTTCTTGATAATATTTTTAGTTTACAAAGATTACATTCCTAAGATGGCACCGTCTTCTTCTATACATTGCTGTAATCTGAAATTGACCGTATAATGCGTCTGACTAAATCTTCGTTTATGAAGTTTATTGCCTCAAGGATTCTTTCCTTGAGTTTCAGAAGTGTATTGGGACGCGCAGAGTACACTTTGAACTTTAAGAATCCCTACAAAGAAAGATCCGGAACCGCCAGGTCCGGTGATCTTGTGGGCCAGGCAAAGTCACCAAACCTGGAAATTAGTCGATTCGAAAACAGCAATGAGCCGTCTTTCTGTATGCGCTATGGCGCCGTCCTGTTGGAACCATATTGGTCGATTCTTTGAAGTTCCACAGCCACAAATGTTTCCAACATCTCGACGTACCGAAGTGAATTAACTGTAACGGCGTGGCTGTTTTTCTTCAAAAAAGTATGGCCGATAGATGCCCGATCACACCAAAACTGTACACTCCAACCACACCGTTACCTTTTCTTCAGTGGGTGTTCATGGGTTGTGTTATGTCCTGTAACGAAAGTTCTGCTTATTAACGCAGCCACTCAGATGGAAGTGAGTTTCGTCAGACATGATCAGTTTATCAAGAATTCCTGCATTGTTCCTATTTTAAGAAATTGCCTGCAGAAATTGAGGCGGTTCAGTTTATCAACAGGATTCAGCCTCTGGGCTATCCATACCTTATACGGATGAAATTTCAAATCCAGATTTTAATAATCCGTCGCAAACTTAGCTTTGAAATTCGCAGTGCAACTGAATGGCGAATAGCAGAGCGTGTTGGACTCCGTTCAACGGCTACACTCATCCTTATCCCTCCTCAATATTACCTTGTGTACAAACTGTATGTGTACCTCCGACAAATTTTGTGTTTACATTGCCTCTTTCGTCTACATCTCTTACCTATCTCAAAATTGCATTTCTTGAGGGAACTGCAACGCGCACTGGCAAATTAAATTCATAGCGAAAACGTCTCTGGGTTTGCAGGAAGGACTGGATCAGGATAAATGATTTTACAGTAGAGATCCATTCCATCCCACATAGGCTCCGATAATAAAATACAATTTCGTCACTATTTGACATTTGTCAAATAAACAGTATTACCACAACAACCTTCTCAAAACTATTCAATCCTTTTGCCGGACCCTATATAATTATAATTATGTTATCAAAATATAAATGTTTTAATATCTAAGGTTCTTCAGACACAATTGTTCTTGCAATTTTGGAAAGTTACCGAATGGCATGGAGTAAAATATTTTCCAACAGTCATTATTTCGAAACTTCGCACGCTGAACTAGTATCTTCAAAACAATTTCCTCAACAAACAAAACCGGATGCAGATACGTAAATCCAGGTATATAAATTATTACCCGACACGCCAGTCTTATCACAAAAATGCGGCGACCGTAAAGTATTTCCTTGAAAACTATCTCCTAACATCAAGTACTTGAATTTTTAAACGGATCGATGCATAAAAACGTGTTAACAAACCGATGTTCGTTTCAAAAAAAAAAAAATAGAAACGCGCGTCCCACTTAGCGACACCTTTTTGTGACACCTACATATTCTACTGAATACATATACATACATACCAAGAACAAAGCAGGCGACAATGTATAACAGAGCAGAAGCGTTGATTTTTAAGCAAATAAGGTATGTATAAAATTTAATACTGTAATACATATGTAGTACTACGTGTGATAAGGGAGAAAAACTGTTTAAAACTCGTATACTTCACAAGTCATTTTATTTATTCATAATAGGTACATCAACATACAATCGCAACCATTACATTAAAAAAATGGAGTGATTTAGATAAGACGAGGTACTTAGGTGAGATCATGGATATTTCTAAAACACATAGGTAAAATCAAACATCTCTTACTGTGATAGCAAGTGCCAACATTCAGGTCGAATGACATTTAATTTAAAGTATAAACAAATATGCGACAATTTCTCTACTACACATAAGTATATCTGCTCATCTGCTGTACTATATGGGGAGAGAACTGCTATACGAAAATAAAATGCGATATTTTTGCTTCCATGTAAATATTTAGTTAAATTAATAAATACTGCGTTAGCTTCAAATAAATCTAACCAAATTATTTGTTTGATTAAATACAGGAATATTTTTAATATTCCTAAATCAAGTAATAATTTAGTAACTGTAACCAAAATGCCATGAAAAATAGTTTGAAAACACAAGATCGTTTTTCCCGTGTATAACAGTTTCAAACACTGCTATAAAGTTCCTTGGCTTATAAGTAAATCAGCATTAACTGTAAAGATTCCAATTATCTCTGAAATTTTTTTAACTTCGCGCGAAAAATATTCACTTTTGTATTCATATTGTTTGTGTATCAGAGACTTATGCACGTGGAAACAAGAATAAAACTAAAATACCTCCGCGTAAAAAAGCACTCAGCTTGAATGCAGGTGCTTGCATTTCCGATTAAGTGGCAAAAGTTTCAAATCAATGTATACATGCGTGTCCACACAAATAAACCAAAACGTCCGGCTTTTTTATTTAAAATACTGTTTATAATTCAATAATATGATAACGTACTTAAAAGAAACTAAAATATGTTGTTAAATATGTACATAATAATAACAATATAATATGTAATGCGTATTGTCTTACGTAAACGGAAGTTATACAGACATTATAAAATATTAATCAAAACTAAGGTGCATTCCATTTAATTACGGTTACTTTTCGCCGAGAAGCATGTACTTAAGAAGAAAATAGTCTTCCGGCAATACAACACGCTACTTTCAATTAAAATAAACACTTTTCTGAGAAAAGGTATTATTTTCATTGAACATGATAAAAACGAAAAGTTATAAAAGAAGAAAGTTTTCCGGTAACTCTACTTTCAATTAAAATAAACACTTTTCTGAGAAAAGGTATTCTTTTCGTTGAACATGATAAAAACCAAAAGTTATAAAACTTTTCATTTAATGCAATCTCTTTTCTCAGTGTAGTATTGAATATTTATTAACAGATAAGTTTTTCTTAGGAACTGCTATTAAAACTCTCTATACACACGCTAGTGTATTTCTAGTATTAAATAGTGTAAAAAAATTCTTATTGTGTACTTGATCAGCAAGCAGCCAATTTCTATTTGTTGTACATGTTCAGCATAATCAATTAGATATCAAACATTGATATCAATTTGCACAGTGCACCACTAACACTTCAAGGACTACTGCGATCAAGATTTGATCCATCTAATAAACTTCTTCCCAAAAACTCAACGACTCTGCATTTCCCAAGAAGCGCACAGATCTATCTAATGTATGTATAAGAATGATTAGGAACAATACTTTCATATGATACTAGTTTTTCTTTTGAAGCAGCTATTAGCACGCTCCCTAATAAACATGTGTGGTTCCTACAAAAAAAATTACTAAACAAACTTAGTTATCACATATTTTATATTTAAGGAATTACTTTAGTAGCAACTATTCGATTGTAGCTATAAAATTGAGATATATGCACTTTCAGTAGTGCCTCCAAAAACGCAATTATGGATACACCTGGCTTCCAGCTGCTACTTTTGTTTTCGAAACATGCAATTAATTTTATATACCTATACGTATATACATGCCGTAAGTGTTACAACTCAATAGAATATGCTTACATAAAAGTTATTGAGTACAGACCTTATAGTGCACTATTACTTTGAAATTCAAAAATAACCTACCTATATTAGTTATTTACACTTCTGATAATAATTATTACTAATACTATTCGTTTCTGTATCCTAATTATACATGTTTAACACCAACATTTGTATTTTTATCCCTGTATAATTAGGATAAAATTATTGTTTTCAATCTTTTTTTTGTTTTCTTGACACTTTGACATTTTTTTAATTAAAAGTATTTTTTTAATGGAACCTCATGGGTCTTCCGCATTAATCTAGATGCTTGATGATCACATGATCACCGGTGATCATAACCTCCTACAAATGTAAGCAGTTAAGTAATTACAAAATAAATATTTGGAAATATTACCCAAAATTCATAAAGTTCATAATAATGGAATTATTTTGTTGTATACTTTTTATTTATGAGAATAGCAATTTTTTTTTAGTTATTTAATTATTTACAGGATCTCAATTTAGTTTAATATGTGATATTGCTTATATTTTGGTTAACTTTTTTTTATTAAAGTAAAATAAAGAAGGCATTGGAATCTGTCGCTTATTTACAGAAAGAAATACATATGTTTGTATAAAAGTAATAATTCCGATCAACCTTTTTATAATTCTTGCTGACATTACAGAAATCACGACAACACAATAAAAATGTACCAATGACATAATATCTTAATGTAATTAGTAGTTGGTAAATAAGTCTCATATAATGATTCCCAAAATAATATCCGTAGTAGTATCTTTCCTTTTCGTTTACATTTTTTACATGTCAGTCGGGAATTCTAAGTGGCGTTCGATTTTTTCCAGTAACAAAAGTGTTTCTTTTTCCTTAACCGAAAACGAGTTACAAATTCGCAGTCATCCCACTTTTCAAAATTGTCAATTCTCCGTCTCACTATGTAGGGTCATCGTTTATATCTTAATAAGTGTGCAACGTCTTCGTCTTCATCACTACCTAATAAATAATCCACGATATATTACGTGATATAATAAGCACGACATCACAGGCAATTCATAAACAAAAAAAACAAATGTCAAACGAGGCGTCAGCCTATTTTCTGCTAAACAATCGTAACGCATTATTTACCCATAAGTGTTACCAACTATTACTAATCTTGTAGACACCAAACTTAGAGTTAAAAATATAATGATAAACAGGTACAAAACTTTACCTGTAAGTTTGCGATATCTGTCAGTTGTTTACCTTGCACTTTTATCCTTACATTGATAAACCCACCCTTAATGCTACAATGAGCAAACCTATGCCATTTCCCGACACTTTATTGTATACTTGTGTTACACGTTAATGTCACATAATTGAAACTTAGTTTGGATAATGTTAATCATATTCCTCTCTATTTTCGATTTTAACATTTACATATTGTTGGTACTGAAATCAATAAATAAACCTTCAAACTTATAAAAATCACATTTATTTTTTTCTTTCACAATTCCCATCGTCGTTCAAAACTATTGCTACAATTAAGAAAATTATTGATATAAATACGTCTCAATTTATTTGCTATCGTAAGAAATCTATTCTCTTATTCATTGCAATTGCCTCTATAAATATGTGCAAACGATGAAATAAATAGTAGGTTCACTAGCATTGGGAAGTTCTTTTGATAAAGATCTCTGATAAAGAACTTTTATAATAAACTTTTATAGAAGATGTCTATCTTTTATCATTAAGTATAGTATAATTTTTTTTGTCAAATATCTTGTATTAAAGAACTTTTATAGTCTAATTTTTAATTCGCTTATAGCGTTCACAACTCGACGTGTTTTGCATTTCATTTACTTGTCGATCAAATATTCGAGACCGTAACACACGTTCCGAAGCTATGCAGAGATGGTATGTTGTGGTGATCGAATGTAGAAAAGAACGCTACTCTGTGACCGCTAAGTAAAATACAAAAGATCAAAATGCATGAGTTGTATTCGTTTAATTTCTGCCTTCCCAAAACTGTGGTCAAATGCGAGGTGAACATAAAATAAATAAATGGGAACATTGCGTTCTTCCTAATAGTGCCTAATAACACATGGCAATCACCCTATTTCAATGCTAGAAAGTAGAACTGTCGTAGCCTGTCTTTTTCAACAGTAGCAGACCCGTCCAGGAACCCGGTTTCGAACTACCCGAGAAATTGGTTACAAGACCTAAAATTCATTGTTTTCCATTATTTGATAACTTCCCGAAATTGCCCACCATGGATAATACCCGATATTTTTTCGGGTAATGTTCGATTCCTGGTAATACCCGATCAATTATTAAATAATTTCATTTTTATAGAAACTGAGGAAATGAAAAATCTACCCCCCACCAATTTGAACGCAGCCTTAAGAAATTATTATTCTCTCTTCATTTTTAATCATCCATCGTGGTAATCGTCGAAACTTGAACTGAAAAATTATAGTTTAAGAGTATTACAATGCAGTAGAGGCTTGTCTTAAAAACGCCTTAATATTGCGTCTATCAAACGATCAATTCGTTAAAGCCAAGCATAATCAACATATTACCAATCCCTAGCTAAGTATATAATACCTATATATTTTTCAAAACAAAAAATTAACACCAGCACACGTATGCACATTGAATATTTTATGCAAAGTTTTAAATAAGGGAATGAAGTACACATTTCATAACTGATTTTGCAATGCTAAACTTATACCGGTATTTATTTCGGTATAAATCGCTATTCTATTGCAAAATACCGCTATAATACTGATATTATAACGGCATTTTGTATTAACAGGGTAAATCCATCAATTCTGGAGTCCCTGGTTAAAATATCGTGAAATTTGCGTAGAGTATTTGTACGCTTTTTATGAATACGAGTGTACGCGCAGTATTAATTAAAACCTGCATCATTCTGAGAAGTAGCTGCTACAGTATAATAAGAATAATGACCTTTATTTCAGGGAATGCCGTCACATTTACACATTAGCGCGAAAACAAATGACCAGGACACGAATTAATTTTGTGGGTAGTTATAGTAGCTTGGTAGTGACCGCAAAAAAAAAATAAACAGAACACAAAGGTGGTTGCGTTAACTAAAATTTATGACCAGCAATTAATTTTAATCATACTTAGTAAAACGAGAAAAATCCTAATCTTTATACGTAATAGGCTTCTTCCAATTAAGAAATCGGTCTCGCATTGACCAACCATTGAGTTAATCAGGCAAAGGATACTATTGAACGCATTGCCAAGGGTTATGCTTGGGTCGGTAAGTAGCATATTTAGCAGGAAAAATATGTACTTTTACATAGTGTACATAAACAATTCATTTCCGTTAAACCGGGTAATTTGTTATCCAGGCAATACATCGGCCCTAGGCAAACTGGTTAAGAGGAAGCCCACTGTAACGTGGAAATCTTTCACAAATGAAATAAGTTAAAAAGCTTGTTTTATGTAGGTCTACAATGAAATCATATAGTGGCCACGAATTGATATAATCCTAGTCGTCATATGAACCTAGTGAACACTAGTGAAAGCGTACGATCTTATAAATCCACTATGAAAGTGTAGTTGTGGAACTGTAAAATAAAATAAATCGAATTAAGCAAGGCTATTATTTAAATTATATTGTATAATGTAAGTTGCAATTCTAAACCAAACATTTCCATACAATGTTTAACCAAATACTATAGTTATTGAATAGTTTCATTTCGGATACCGGATCGTCTATTTGCTTTTAATTATACATTATTACCCAAATCATTTATTAAGGGAAGGAACAAGGACACGCAAGAATTAGCATTATTACATTAGTCAACTATTTCCAAACAAAAGTGCTAATTATTTTCAGCAACAAGCTACACATGAATTTAAATTATTTGTTACGCCAATTAAATTGAATAGTTAATGCAATAAAAATATAGAAAAGCTAATTTCTTTGGTTGGAAAGAATAATTATTTGTCATGAATATTTGATAGTTGAAGTACTTCTGAAAAATAAAAATAATTTATTTGTAATTGTAGTATTTACAATTTCCGAAAGTGCTTGGTATTTCAGTTATTTCAGCGAGTATTGTTACAGATCTGACTGTAACTGTAACTGTAGATGGTACCAAAAATTCATAAAGCATTATCATGAGATATACAGAGTGGTTCACCACATTCGCGTCGGTTTATGTAGGTACAATAAACGACAAAATTCCTGCAACATATTTTTGTTAAGCCCTATGTAGATTCATGAGGTTTTAAAATTGTTTCAAAATATACAGAGTGATCCAAAAGAAAATTGCACACCAATATTGTGGAAATTTGAATGAATTACTCCAAATATATGACGCATTATGATAATACAGGCCAAATAAACCCAAGTTACTGTCATGTTTTTTATAACTACCCCAACTTGTTTCTGAGATAACCCACTATTCTTCAAAATGTAAACCAAAATTTAAGAGACGTGCTTGTCTTGCATATTTAAGCTAGATATTTTAAAATGTATTTATTTTCTTAAGTAAAGCGTTAGACTCCATAAACAAAATAAAAACGCTGTTTTAAAATACAGGATAAATAAAAAACTACTTATTAACGTTTATTTAACACACTAATAAGTATAATTAAACAAACAATACATTCGTAGGTTTTTGTTTTACAGAAATTAAATGCTGATTCAAATATCCGCATCAAAACCATATAAAAACACATCAAAATCAACTGACATGCGCGGAAATGTAATGGTAGCCACGCCTCCATTTATGTGAAAATTTTCCAAATTTAAAAATGTTTGCTATACTTTCAATTTTCACTATCATTAGAGGCAAATATTTTTTTTTATTTTAGATGAAGCACCCGATGTTTATTATCTTATTTCGATTTTTAGTAATTTACATTTTGTATTTTAGATATTAATTGCCGATTTTCAAAGTTTTCAAAGGTATAGGCTTGGACGAAACTTACTTTTCTATTTGTAGATAGACAACCGAATTTTCCTACAATATTATATACAAGTCGTAACTAAGTAAAAATTGAATACATACTTTATTAAAACGAATAGACTCGTTAAAAAAACTAATATTTGAGCAATATTCGTAATGATTAACTTAATTTTAAATACGTAGGCGAACTCTTTTTTCAAACAAATCTTTAACTTTAATCGAAATATTTGGTGTTGTTGTTCGGAGCACTATTCTTATTTGCACTTTCATATTGCTGAGGGTAGTTGCAGATATAACAACAACTGGGGATTCTGTTAGCCGATTTTGTAGACCTCTACGTCTTCTACATCTGTTGTCTCATTGTGGAATATCAAGAGATATATTTGTAAACAATGGTGATGGCTTTGCCAAGAATTAATTAATTGACTTTTATATATGTTAAATGCGGCAATCTCGTTTAAAAAGTATATGTCTATAGGAATTGATATTTGAAGTAAAAGACTCTGGATTACAAAGAAACTATAAAAGATACGTATATATAACAAACCTCAATATAATCTTACATATAATTAAAATTAGAATATAAAGCTGATAATAATAACACAAAGTATTTTATTGAAAATGTTGAGGAATATATGGAATGTTGACTTTCCCCATCTATATGTTTTGTATAGCAAAATGGGTTAATAAAGGCTTGAACTTGAACTTGAATGACAAAGTTATTTACTGTTAATGATAGTGAAAATTAAAATTTGGTTTTTATTCGCCCTATGTAATTCTTAAATATCAATTTTATTTTATTATCAAGTCTAATGCTTTGAATAAAAAAGTGAATACCTTTGAAAATATCTAGCATAAATATGCCAGATAGACGGGCCTCTTCAATTTTGGTTTACATTTTGAAGACTAGTTAATTATTTAAAAAATGAGTTAAGTTAGGAGAGAGAACATAACGATAACGTGCATGTATTTAACCTGCATTATTATAATATGACAAAGAATAAAGGATGCTCTATTTAAATTCTCAATTTTCTATTGGAAGCATTCTGCATATTCTGAAATAATTTTAAAACGTGCTGCTTATGTATCTAGATAATTCTTAATAAAAAAAATTGTATACAGATTCATGTTAGGTATTGACTATTTAAATTCTCCAAGTTACATAAAAAAATGTTAAGATCTTTCTGCACCCAAACACACAACCACCGCATTCAACCGCTACTGATCGTATATAAGATCTAGGAAATTCCTAGCTTTATAAAGTAATTATTAGCAACAGTATAACTTATTGCACACATCAATAAATAACAATTAGCAATTAGTCGCCACTACATACAAGAGAGAACGCTTTGTGAACTGGTATTGTTCGAGCTATTCCCGCACTCACATAAATATTGAATCAACATTGATCTTGAACCGATGCCGGTGTGGTGAGACTTTTATTTATGTATTAGTGGAACATTGTGAATGGATGATACGTCCTGCACCTGCATGTGCTTACTGGCGAACCATACTAACAATACATACATAACAACACAGCAGCATTAACGTTAGACCCGTGGGATCATTTAGACTTAATGACATTATTTATTAATATATATTGTACCTTTTTTCTTTTTGTACCATAAAGTTAGAATTTGTAGGTACAAACTAATTAGGTATATGGAATGTTATACTATCTATAGGTAGTTATATAAATAAAATGGAACTCCTTACTCAAACATTGGGACAGCTAGTTCACTTTTAACCGGATATAAATCCATTTCCCAGAAGATGATCTTAATATATTTTTGAATAAATGCTAATACCTACCAAATAAAGTTTATACTTAGCTAGTAGTAAATAGGTGAATATTTAATATTTATATAAAGTTTGATACGTCCCTCTCTTTCTAACAACTACAGTGGCGTGCTCCATTTAGCACGTGTAAATCGGTAAAAAAAATTCTACGCTAAAGGATCTGAAGACGCTTTGACTTGGGCGTTCATAAAATGGCGAAGGGGTAGGTCGAGTCGGTCGGACCGGACCAGGGGTATCGAGAATTTGCGAAAGACTTTCCGAGAAACAAGAAAATTCCCCGAAATGTCAATCGAAACAAGCCTCGCCCAATGGGAACCACTGCGAACCCCACTGTTAGAAGTTAGGCCGCGAATAGTGAGATGGCGTAAACCGTCGCTACTAATCACTTTTATTCGACTCCGTTCCTTTCACAGGGCTTAACCCTCGGGAAGTTGTTATGAACGGTTCGTTACCGCACTAAATGCAAACATACATGTTTCGCCTCGCCTGGTCGTTTAATTTCTAAAACGGCATAGAAATACTTAAATTTTTACAAAACGATTCGATTTATACAGCCATTTTTAAAGAGTAATCGTTTCTGGCATGTACATAATATAATTGTGTATTGACAATTTCAAAATAATATTTATTCATCATAATCGTTAATATATCGTTAACATTTTAATATCACTTTTCGAAACTGAAGAGATAAATATTCAATACGAAAACATGTACATACTTAAAACATTTACTACTTATAACCAATGAAACACATAGATCGTGTTTTATATCACAATTTAATAAGAAACTTGGTATAATTATTACAATTTCATAATAATTAAACTTTTGCCATTAATCTGACGAGTCGTATTCTTCAGTGTCAATACTCTCCGCACAACATAGATAATAAATTCACTCATGTCTTTCCGGCCAATTGCCATTTCCCTGTCCCACCATTTCTGTATTTTCTCCTCCGTAGCCGTAGAGTGTATTATATTTTTCCAAGTATTTGGAGTAATTATGTTGAGAGCGTCTAACCAAACTGATTTCGCATTTTCAATTGTATATCTTCAACATGATCAGGTATTTTTTTTGCTGTACTCCAGTGATATGATGGAATACGTAGGAACCTTCATGATATGTTTCACTTACTTTTTCACTTTTCACATCAAGTAATTGAATTACACACAACATTTCTGATAGCACACTCAGCAAAAAAAAAAATGACTATTGGTTTCCTCCTTTGACGTTTTGGTATAGGACCATGTAATTCGTTCCCCTTTTTAACACCGCTAGAAATTTTACTGACTGAAGTAATATTTATTCTTAAGGATTTAGATGTTTGCTGTAAACAATATATCAGAATTAATTATATTGCTCATTTTTATGAGTAAAAAATAAATATTACCTCGCGGACAGCATTTGAAGACAATAAAAGTCCGCCATTGTCTCGCTTAAAATTTGCAACACATCATGCAATTAACGATTTGCATCGACTACAAAACGCTTTCGCCATATTGGGTTATTTATGAAAATAACTGTTTTGTAGAAATCGCGAGTGAAAGGTAGCAGAAACAAATAAAACTCGGAGGAAAATAGAATGGGACGCTATATGCAATAACCTCAATGACAACTAATGTAAACAACACGAGTCGTGGCAACGTTCCCGTAGTTACAAACTAGTTACTTTAAGGCAGACAACCTAATAGGAATATTACTATGATATTAATGTTGCGCTTTAACGGGTAATTTCACTGCGTCATATGTATTTGCTATTCTGAAAGTTCTGTCGATGACGTGCAACGATTCTTACGATGAAAATAGTATACCAGATTTGTATTTTATAACAGTGTATGCCGTGCTATTTGTGCCAAATGTGCAAAGTTACTGGAATGAAATAGGAGAAGCGCCACCTTTATGCCAATTTCTATATTATTACATGTAGGTATTTAACGAATTTGGTGTTGTATGAGTAGACAACTGCTATAATAATGTGTAGATCAAAGCACTTTGCGAAAATAAACATTAGATATGGAAAAAACAATTTCAACGTTATAATTAGATACATTAAATGAATTGTGATTTTGGTTAGCATAATCCTTATTTCTTAATTATGTTCACTTTTTTAAATATAAGTTAAATTTAAATTTATGTTGCGCTTACCATAGTGCTTGAGTTAATAAGCATATATTCTTTTTTTTATTTTTAGTTTTGTGTCAAACAACATCAAAGTTTGTTCGAAAACAAAAATAAGTGTTCCGTACAAATCGATCGCATAAATTAACTAATTTCACTGACGTTTAACGCAAGTAATTACAAAATTAAAACGTGCTAATTTAATCTATGGCTTAAATGTAAAATGGTAGGCTGAATAAAAGCAAAAAAAAAGTAAAAACAAATGATTTCTGTTGCGCCAATATTTTCATTTTTCTCTGAGTACATTTAAAAGATATCTATAAATAAAAAAGGTGGGAGAAGCCTCTGTGGGCTGATACACCTGGTATATCTATACTTATTTATATAATGATCTCTTTATATATAACTAAAAAAAAATATATTCTACATAATTTTACAAAATTATGAATACTACTACTTGTCTATTTTTTTTTCAAAAAATAAATATAGTTTCTTTGTAAAGTTGTTTTTTAAAAATTGAAGGCAAACACGAGATCCCGTTTCTTCCACGAGATAGTGTTATACAATGATGTGCAAGAATATTCATAGAAACTTCCAAATGGAACACAACGACGCAACGAAAAAGCGTGAACAAATACCGATCATTCCGAAGAATGTTTACCGTACGTGACTTATTATTAAACTTACTATTTCTTAATTTAATATTAAACCGTATCTCCGTTTAAGATTCCAAGAGTAATAAATTCGATTTTTCCGTCCGATCTGATAAAGAACGCCGAAGAGGTAGTAAAGAAACTAAACATCCGACGCAATTCACAGAAGAGAAAAGGAGAAACAGAACCGAGACTTAAAAAAGTATAAGATACAGAAGAAATGGGTATAGATGGCTACCAATCTGGTAGTGTTATTGTGAATCATAACGTATCAAGATCGTAGATGAAAGAAAGGAGAAGGACACACAGCCCATCCAGCACCTAAAAATATATTAGGTAAACGAAAATGGAAGGTAATATAATTTATCACCGTGGTGAATAAAAGTATTATAACAAGTCAGGTTGTTGGTATTGTATCTACCTCTTCTCACTACATCGTTTCGCTTGATATCTTAACAATATTAATAGATACGGCAAACAATATATCACGCTTTGATTAATAACCTTAAAAAACATAGCAGTCGGCTTGCAACCGACTGACAATAAGATAAGCAGCGTACCGCTTGTAAGTATGCAGCAGTGATACCAGTAAATTAATTTCAACGTGATTAACTGACAACGAACAACATGAGGCAAAATTAACTAATCCCCATTCTTCGAGAACGTAAAATGCTATCGATTATGTTGTGGTATGCAAACATTCAACATACAATATAATAGTTAAATTGATTTTTTAGATATGCCTTGTAGAATAATATTGTAAAAATACCACTCGTTCCGTTAAATTTAAGTCCATATGAGATATCTCGCGGACTTAAGAAGATAATCTCTCCGGTGAAAAAAAATGTCAAAAACCAACTCATTTTATCTAGAATTCTCAATATTTTCGGAAAATTGTATAGAGATAGCTCTAAAACGACAAAGGGAACTAGAATATATATAGAAATATATAACTTAAAAGTATTTCGAAAGCTTAAGCAAATACCCGAATATCTTTCAGGCAGATACACAAGCTAATGAAAGATGCGTTCAGATCAATGAACGAAACTACCGTAAATAAGGATTATCATGATATCTGATAATCTAGAAGGAATCAAGACGCTGAGTTCACATATAATCAGCTCTAAGAAGTTTTAGAGCCGCTAAGGAAACTAAACAAGCTATTAGGTAAATTTACACTTGTAGATTCCGGAATGTACAGGGTACAAGGAAATGAAACAATAGAATTATGAAGAAGCTGCAACGCCATCTTCAGGAAAGACGTAAAGTAAAACAGACCAGGCTAAAGCTCTTTTACGATCCTATAACACGAAATAAAAACAATATTCAATGACTACTACGCATCCTGCCAGGACCCTACGCAAATAGGATGCTGGAAATCAGTCCAGAGAGTGGTGGCAAAAATCACCGGGACAAAGCAGGCAAAAGAGTTCCTAAAGGAGCAGAGGCCTGAATTCACGAGAAGATCTACTGAATAAAGACAGGAAGACTGTCAAAATGATTGTAGGTCTACTGACTGGTCACTGTAGACTGAAAAGGCATATGTACAACATAGGCCTGGCAGATGATGCAACCTGCAGATACTGCCAAGAAGAGGAAGAAACACCAGTTCATGTGTTGTGCCAATGTGAAGGCCTGCCGAGGACAAGGTTTCTAGTAATAGGGGAGGAGAACCCCACAGCTAGTAGCTACATAAAGAAGCCGCTCAAAGATGATAGGCCTAATTAAGAAGGCAAAATTAGAGAGCGTCCTCTAGGAAAAAAGGGGATCACAATAGCTCTGAAAAGGTCGCGGTGATACAGGTCGATAGGCCACCCCAATACTAATCTAATCTAATCTAGGATGTTGTCAAAGTACTGCACACAAGATCCTCTCAAGACATCTGAGCCGACTTGCAGAACAGTGGATAAAAACCGAATGTAATCTACATCTGCGGAGAATAGGATGAAATATATCTCCTAACAAGTTGCGCAGTATAATACTACCACTCAAGGGCACCACACGTGGGAGCAAATTGACGGGGGAGGTTTACCTAACCTGAGCCCTTATCACATCCCGCACTTTTTTAAAAGAATTGGGTTGAACGGCCAGTTGTAAAGCGAGAATGAGAGCAAAATAGATCTTTTAGGTCGTAGCAGCGGCGGGCGGTGCATACGTCACCGGAAGGGCACCTACAATGGTCGAAGATCTTCGTATATATTACACGATAGCATACGAAGATATTCGATCGTTGTGGGTGCCCTTCCGGTGACGTATACACCGGCCGCCGCTGGGTCGTAGTATAGTATCACCTTATTATATAGATAGATACATGGTTTGATCACAAACTACATTGAATCGGCATATCCAGGAAGGAAAAGATAAAGCTACCATCGCCTTAAGTAACTGCCGAAAGGTAAGTAGTGCCTCAACCTTAAGATTGTCTGAAAGTTATACGCAAACATTATTAGATCATTAGACTCATGATAACATACCATGCAACAGTAAGGTATCCAAAACTACGGCAATAAACGCAAACATAAAATAAAGCAAATTGAAAATTCCAACGCTACGGTTATGTTGTGCATTTATCCATTGTCTGAATACATTTTATTATCAGTTGAATTACTGGAGTTGCCTATGAAAGAATAGTTCTGATCCCATCCTACATATTTTTCGGATGAGTGTTATATCTACAGAATCTAATCTGTAGATGATGCATAGCCTAAAAATATTTTTGACTATATAGAGTGTTCCAGTAGTAGACAAATGCATACTTGCCCCGTTATTTTAATGAAACACCTATATATCATTCCATTTTCAAATTCTGCGAAACAAAATAACATCACCTTAGGCCTTTCAATTCATACTAATTTTCAAGTCAGCTTAGTATTAATACCTTATAATACATCAGTATCAGATCATAAAACATAAAACTAATAACGTTTTTTGAATAGACTAAAACTTATTGTCATTCTTCTATATTTAGCAGAAACAATATTACCTATCTTTGGTAGCCTATGGTAATTGTTTTTTTCACCATAATTAAAAGTCAAAACTATCAAAAAATAATTTGCTTTATGCTATACGTTTTCCGCGATTTCTTTTTTTTTGCATTTCAAATCATTAAGTATCTACAAAATCCTGCATAAGGTATCATAAATGCTTAGTGTAAATTGACAGGCTTTTGGGTAGAGGTTAGTTTAACATAAGCAAAGATATAGGAAGCTATTTAAAAAAATCAAGCTACCTTGGGCTAAAGTTAAGTAAATGTTCAGAACTATAGTGGACTCCTATATATAATTATATCGATTTTAGTTTTACTGTTGTGTCGAACTAAGTATGTATGTGTGGTGTTTACCACGCCGGCCGCCTTAACCGAAAGCTCGCAGCAGAGCCATTTTTATCAAAAGCGTAAATAACATTGTCATTGCAGATAGACATATAGTAGTTTATACAAAGTCATAATATTTTTCTGTCTAGAATTTAAAGACGGAATGGTGTTTTATTAACGTGTAAAATAACGGAGTAAGTATGCGTTTTCCTACTCTTGAACGCTCTGTATAGTCAGAAATATTTTTAAGTTATGCAACATTAAATTCTATAGAATTTTTTAGACACATTTTTTTCTAAAATGAAAAATAACGCAGCAATCAAAGAACCAGTCTTTGATGGGACACCTGCACATATGAAAAATAAGTTGGCTTTTAATAAAACTTCTATTGATTCCAGTAAAACGCTTTGACCTTTCATAAAATATTTTTCAATTACCAAAAATTGTAAAAACATTTTTTGTTACTTAAACATTATAAATGTATCATATATTTTATTACCTTATTTCTTTTTTTAATGTACACTTATGAAATTCATCACCGATTGCAAAACACAATTTTTTAAATAAAAAATACATGTATATGGGATTATAATACAAGAAATAATGATTTATATATAATGGAAGATATCACAAGCTCCTACAATATCTATTTGGTTGTTATTTTTATCAGTATGTTAAAGAATTATTTAAAACATTATAGGAGAACATACAATGATTACAATATTACAATACAAATGATGATACAATATATCTTTTTTAATATGTATTATTTGCAATATATCCTTTGTAATAAGAACAAGCGGCTGTACGATATTGTTAACTTTCGGACCTATTTGATTGTACGGATACTGTCACTTTGATATGGACAAAAGAAACATCATCGGATGAGATCTTATACTACGAAAAAAATTACTATATCCTCAGTCAGCCCAATAAAATGTTTAATGCAAAATGATGTATCATGATTTAACATATCAAGAACTTTTGGAAAGTCGAAGACCAGAAGTGAAGCTTTATAAGCTATCAGTTACAATTAACATATGGTCGATTACTTCATTTCTCTCTTCAACTGAATTTGTTTTGCTTTTTAGTTGCACTGCACTACTGCTCTCTACACTACTAATGAGTTATGTCTATATCTCATTCAATTACGGAATAATAGCGTGTTCGCAGTAAAAGTTTAGAAGGACTATTTATCGAATCCTACCCTACGCTACCATAATTCAAATCTATTTATACTTGTACACATACGTCCAATTTATTTTGGAGGTCATGCTTTTTACAAGAAGGAAGTAAATCACGTTATAGACATGAGTACAATTCTAATGCACATTCAGATATGTGTATTTTATTTACTCAAAATAGAATAAAAAGTTTATTTTTAAACGTGCCTACTCCACGTACAGAAAATTTATTATATCCAATGCCCACAAATATGTACAGGATCTCTTTTAAAAGCTTATCGGTTCAATCTCGATCTCGTGAGCAGCAAGAATACGTAATTTAAGAACAGCACTACATATAAAACATATCGAACGCACGACGAGAGTAACATGAGCCGTACTGTGGCCGTACTGAGAGATGACCATGGGAACAATGCGAATCATCACGTACAGCTGATAAGAAGAATACCAACTTGTCTTATTTTACATACAGTTTAATTCAGTCGTATTGTAGACACAGAATAGTTTGTTTCTTTTTGTAATTTGCGTTCAATAAAAGCTTTTGTTTTTAAAAATTCTTAACTCGAATCGAATCATTTATTTGGCGCAGTCAGTAGGATGTTCTACAAGTTTTATTGAAAAATTTGGTGTGTTTCAAGCCTTTAAGAACAACCGAAGAGTTAGGAAAAAGACGCAGAGGACCGAGTATTAGAGAAAACACAGACAGGTCACGGCACTTTATCGAGCAAGTGGATCGCTGTGTTCGCTGAATCTAATATTCCAACGTCCGAAGCACGAAGACAACTTGCCTTCCCAGACGAAAGTAGGTGCTATTTCTGTACGGTACGGCTCCTTGTAACTATTTAAGTTATTTCTTTAATTGAAAAACATATCCATTGTCGATATCCCAATTTTTCCTTGAAAGTGACAATCCTGTCATTACCTTTTAATTGGTAAAACCCGAAAACACGAAACTGGACGATTTAGTCGAAAGCTTCCAAACTTTAGGATTAGAAATGAATTACCAATTGTTCAAGATAGATTAGACGCAATACAACATTTGGCGGAGAACCGAGCGGTATAAATTTGTTCATAAATTCATGCGATCAGATATGTACAAAATATGCGGCAAATGCGGACGTATAAGAATGTAATTTTTCAAACAATATTAGGCAGATTAAGAGATAGGGCAAAAACTTAATTTTATCAAGAATGAATTAAATACGTGGGAAAGTTGTAAAGATGCTATTATAAATTATTTTCGGACAAAAGAGATTTTGGACAACTAGTACAAGAATTTACGAATACAAAAATTCACCCAAAAGAAAATACAATATCATTTGGTCACAGATTACAAGATTTATTATCCAAACTTAACACTAAATTAGCGCAAACACCAGGTATAGAACATAAACCGCAAAGAGCAGTTATTTATGCGCAAACTGCCTTAGAAGTATATTATTAAATTTGCCAGAAGACATTCAAGTCCACGTCAAACCTTAAAACCTACATCACTAGAAGAAGCTATAGGATACGTGCAAGACGCCGAAAATTTTAAATCCCGATCGAACGCTTTAAAATCAGTCAAAACAACAAATCCTTCACACGATAATAAGAAACCCTTCGCAGTATATAACCAATTCCCTATCAACCACGACCAAATTATTATCCAGGACAACGTTATCAGAATCCTGTACAACAACATCATTTACACCCTATCAAACTTCTTTCCAAGAGGTCCTATACAAAATTATCCTAAACCAGTATATAATCCACCTCTAAACAATTCACAAACAAAACAAGTATTTGGCTCACAACGTAACGTATGGGCACCAGGACAAAATAACAATTCCCATCATCAGAAACCAACCCCGATGTCCGGAATTTCAACAGCAGTAGCTAAACCTGTAAATTATAACGAGTTAAACAACACAGAAGACGAAGAGGATTACCAATCAGCACAACTGATATTTAATGAAGAAAATGGACTATGGTATATGCCAATAGAACCACCACCATACGAATTTTCCAATAACGTCCCTGAAGAACAAACGAACGAACAAGAGGAGGATTTTCGTTTGCCTGCCTCACAGGAGAACTCAATAGATTAGCAATCAATGAATTACCGTATATTCAAATTCAAAATCCACCATTAAAACTTCTATAGATACAGGAAGTACAATATCGATGATTGATCCCGAAATTGTTCACAAATGTTATCCTAATAATATTGTAAATGAAACATTAGAAGTAAGAAACTGCTAAGGTATTTTTAATAAATAAATGTGCTATGATTCCTTGTTTTAATGAATTAAGAGCTAACGCTTTATAAAAATGTTAATGTTTAAATTTCATAATTTTTATGACGGTATATTAGGCTTAGAAGATCTAAGATCTATGCAATTTAATATAAATTTAAATAAAGGCACACTTTATCGAGACAACTATGAAATTCCACTGAAATTTAAGAAATATGACACTATCACAATTCTGCTAAATCAAAATATTAAGAAAAGTATCTGTAAATTATATTGAAGAGAAGTATTAATAGAAAATTTTACACAAAACAGTATTATATTCCTAATTGTATAACATACGTAAAAAATGGCGAAGCATAATTGAAATACAAAATTGGTCAGAAACAGAAACAAGAATTCCAATTGAAACCCTTATCAACAATTCCTCTCGATAACTTTCATATTTTTCATTATCAAGTTAATGAATCTGAAACAATGGAACGTTTAAATAATATGTTAAGAATCGATCATTAAATAATGAAGAAAAATCTCGTATTTTGCATCTTTGTAAAAATTACGTTGATATTTTAAGAAACCCGAAGATAAATTAAGTTGCAATAGTAATGTACGACACGAAATTAAATTGAAAGACAATAATTCCAATCTTTCAACGCGCAAGGCGATTTCCTCATGCAATTAAACAAGAAATTAAAAATTCATATTGATAAACTTTTAGAGGATAATATTAATTAGCCGAGTCAAAGCCCTTGGGATCACCTGTAAATTTAGTAAGTAAAAAAGTTAGATGCATCCGGAATAAATAAAAACTAGATTAGTTATTGACTACCGCGCGATTAACGAAAAGACAGTAGACGATCGATATCCAATCCCTAATATCGAAGATATTTTAGATAAACTTGGCAGATGTCAATATTTTACTACCCTTGACTTAGCATCCGGTTATCATAGATTACAAATGCATCCGGAATCAATCGCTAAAACTGCTTTCAATACCGAACACGGACACTATGAATTTTGAGAATGCCATTTGGTTTAAAGAATAGTCGGCGACATTTCAACGAGTAATGGACGATATTTAAAAGGTTTATTAAATTCATTTTGCTTAGTATATTTAGACGATATAATTATATTCTCACCTTCTTTAGAGGAACATATGAAACACTTGAAATTAGTTTTTGAAAGGTTACGAAATGCGAACTTAAAATTGCAAATAGATAAATGTGAGTTCTTAGAAAAGAAACAGAATATTTAGGTCACATATTAACACCGAAAGGATAAAACCAATCCAAGAGATAGAAGTTATTAAACAATTCCTATACCGAATACGCAAAGAGACATTAAAATCATTTCTAGGCTTATTAGGCTATTACAGAAAATTATAAATAATTTTGCCAAAATTACTAAACCCTTAACAAAATGTTTACGTAAAGGAGAATCAGTAAAACATACCCCCGAATTATAGATGCATTTGAGAAATGTAAACTTTATTATGCAATGACCCTGTTTTAAAATATCCTGATTTTTCAAAACAATTTAATTAACAACTGACGCCTCGAATTTGCAATAGGCGCAATTTTATCTCAAGATAATCACCCAATAGCGTACACATCGCGAACGTAAATCCAGCAGAAATAAATTACTCCACTATCGAAAAGAAAGCTTGCAATGTGTGGGCATGTAAACATTTCCGACCGTACTTATATGGTACAAAATTTATAATCAAAACAGACCATAAACCATTACAATGGTTATTTTCTATAAAAGATCCCAATTCACGTTTAACACGATGGCGATTAAAACTATGCGAATACGATTATGAAATACAGTATAAAAAAGGAAAATTAAATCAAGCCGACCCATTATCACGAATTAAAATTAAAGAACAGGAAAATTATGTAAATACAATTGATAATGATTCAGAATCTTTATTGGTTCAAACCGATGACGAATTGATCAAAATATTATAGACGAATTAATGAAGTTTTAAAGGATTTACCACTTGAAACAAACCCTGATCCAAATTCACAGTCAGTTATCCAGATAAGTGACGAAAATGAAAGTAACACAGACAATACTATTCATTCAGTAAACGGTGACGTAGAAATTTCAATTCCATATTCGGAAAAATTATTAAATATCGCAGATCATCAAATTATATTAGACGCGACGCATAATACGACAAATCCAATACTTAGAACAATTAAAGTGTTTGATAAAACTAGAATTTCTCTAACATTACCTTTAACAACTTACAGAGAAAATATTGTAAAAGCTTTAAAAGAATGTTTAGTAACCGATAAAAAGAATGTATTTACTTTAAACACAAAAATATAGAAAGAGAAATTATTCAAATTATTCAAGAATCATTTACTAAATTAAAAGTAGAAATTTCAAATAAAATTGTAGAAGATATTGAAGATAAAGATGAACAACAAGTTAAAATTAAATATTATCATGAAGGAAAAACATCACATCGAGGTATTAACGAAGTATATCAATCATTAAAGAGAAAATACTATTGGCCAAACTTAGAAAAATCAATTAGTACTTATATTAATAATTGCGAAATATGTCAATTAGCAAAGTATGATCGAGCTCCTCAAACTCAACCAATTTCTCATACTTATACCCCTAAGAAACCTTTGAACAACTGCATATAGATTTATTATTTATGAATAACAGAATAATATTACGATTATTGATCATTTTTCAAAATACGCCCAGCATATTTAATATCGGATAAAAATTCGAATACCATAGTAAACGGTTTATAATAAAATTTACAAGTCACCACGGGATTCCAAGAATTATAATTGCAGACTCTGGTAAAGAGTTCGACAATATTTTACTAAAAGAATTTTGTAAATTACATAAAATCAAATTACATATTACATCAGTATGTAACTCAAAATCAAATGGAATTGTAGAACGATTTCATAATACTTTAGCAGAATCAATTAGATGCAGATTATTAGAAGACGATATGTCATCTTTCGAAAATCAATTAGTGAATGCTATATTAAGTTACAATAATAGTATACATTCGAGTACTAAATTTACTCCTTTCGAAGTCATAAACGGCAATTCAGAAACGAATTTACCTTTTGATTTAACTGAAGAACGTATCACACAAGAATTTATTAATAATAGAGCTGAGCAAATCAAAGCAATTAACAAAGAAATTTATAATAATTTAGAAAAGAATAAAGAAAGAATTTGTGAAAAAGTAAATGTAGATAGAAACGAAATAGATGATATAGAAGAGCAACAATCAGTTTACGTTAAAAAGAAATTTAGGAAAAATTAAAGCCGAAATTTAGTAAGAAAAAGTAGCAAAAGTAAATCAAAAAACTATCGAAACGCAAAAAGGTACTAAATTATCAAAAGATGTTATTAAAAGAGAAGAAAATTTATTAAGAATCTTTGTTGCAGGATGAAACCAATACGGACACTCCTAATATTAGTGGTGCTGAGAATAATAACCAGCCAACTACAAGTGAAGCAAATTAACAACTTCATTTTACCATAATTAGGCGAAGCCAGATTAATACAAAAGCGTCACGATTTCATATATAAATCGAAGCTGAAAATTTATTTAAAATGTTAATATATTAATGGAACAAATTAAGAAGGTCAATGATACACTTAATAGTAAAGTCAAACCCCCATTATCTATATTAGGGTATAGATATACTAAAATCTAAATTTTACACGGCATTAAAAGAAGGTCAATTAAAATCAATATATTCATTAATCGCACAGACCGTTCGTAGTATTAGTCAAGTTAAAAATAAACTTGAAACTATATTTCCTGAATTTATAAGAAATAAAAGATCACCATTGAATATTGTCGGCAACGCAGCCAATTGGTTATTTGGAATAATGGATAACGAAGAAAAGAATCGAATTGATGCCGCATTGGAACAATTGTATACAAATCAAGAAAATCTACGAAAACAACAGGAATGTAGTATTGATCTTAAATCGATCGCAAACCGGTTAACGGAAACGTTTAAAGAAGTACAAGATAATCAAATGATTATTAGCAAAAGAATCAATTCATTGACTACAATTTTGGAACAAATAGAATTTCTCGAAATGGTAAAAGACGCTAATGAACTCATAATGCAAAACACTAATATAATGTTAAACATCTTAATAGAAGTTCAAGATGCTATTATATTTTCAAGCATGAATAAAGTACATCCATCTATTTTAACCGCAGATGAAATAAGGGAGATCAATTACCAATTAAAATCCCTATATAATCCTAATCAATTATTAGTTTTTAAGAATACATTTAATTATTATATGTATTTTAGTATCCAAAACTACATCAGTAGTAAGGAAGTTATATTTAGAATATCTGTTCCTATATTATACGAATCCATATATAACCTTTATCATATTTATGCTATTCCTTATAATAAACAAATTATTCCTATTGCCCAGCCGTATTTGTTAACTGCAAATAGTACCTATGCTTTGGAGACACATTTATGTCCCAAATTAGAAGATGTCTACATATGTGGAGAAGAACCATTGCCTCACGACGACAGCTGTTTATTGAATCTAATGAAGAATAGTGATACATGTGAAAAAATAAGTGTATATTTAAAAGATACATTAGTACAACAAATTGGACAAGCAGAATTATTGATTTATACACCTAACAAAATTAAGCTAACTTATAATTGTAGTGAAATAGGTATCTTGGAAATAGTTGGCAACGTATTATTAAAATTAAAACCAAACTGTATAATTCAAATAAATAATGAAAAATTCTATTTCCAAAAAGAACTTATTAAAGGTCAAATATTTAATTTACCAAATATAGATGCAAGTATTTATGATGTAAAAGAAACGAATTCAATTCATTTAAATAAAATTAACGTAAATAACTATAATAAGATAAATGATGATATCAAGAATTTGAAATTGCCACATCTAGAAAAGATTGTCAATAATAACTCAAAAATAAATTACTTTGTTATTGGTATTGTAATTGTAATAATTTTTGTAATAAGTTTCAAATATTGTAAAGTATTACTGTATAAAAGATTTAGGAAAGCATCCAGGAATTCAACGGTTCTTTCCGACGTTAGCCGTCAAGATCCTTTCTAAGCGGGGAGGAGTAACATGAGCCGTACTGTGGCCGTACTGAGAGATGACCATGGGAACAATGCGAATCATCACGTACAGCTGATAAGAAGAATACCAACTTGTCTTATTTTACATACAGTTTAATTCAGTCGTATTGTAGACACAGAATAGTTTGTTTCTTTTTGTAATTTGCGTTCAATAAAAGCTTTTGTTTTTAAAAATTCTTAACTCGAATCGAATCATTTATTTCGAGCGTATCTACTTATAAACCGAAAAGAGGAGAAAACACAATAAACCTGGTTTTATTGTGGTATTCGTCGACGCGCCATGTTACACCACAATTTATATAATCGTTTTATTGTGCCGAATAATGATTTTATACACTTCACAATGTTAGGTTTTTTTGTCGCAACGTGTAATTACATACACGCAACGATCATTGTAATCAGAGATCATTGTGATCTGGCCAACGTTAATTATAAACAAATGTGTGTCATTAAATACAATAAGCGTGGTTTAATAACGTACAGATAACAAGCTCTATTTGGGAACACATAGAACTAAATAATTATAGGGAATTAGGATCCATAAAGCTCAATGCGAACAGTTTTGTTTCCTACGTATTCTGTTGTAATACTAAAATTAAAATGAACAAATTGCTGAGCTATCCGGGAATAATAAAAATTTGTTAGCAGTGGCAAGAAATATGGTTGTTTCTAACAACTTCCCAATTCATCCTTAACGATAAGAAGGCATCTGAATATATTAAAACATTATGAAATACGAAAACGAAATATATAAAAAAATATTAAAGAAAATTTATTTGTACCACATATTGTATTGCTGATTTGGTATGAATTGGAAATACACCTACTGCTTCTGAATTCAGTCTCACCTCCATTTGCACACTAACGAACAAATTTGGGATGTTCATATTTAGAGATTTTCTATAATCCTGTGTATAAATTGGAGATAAAAATATATATGTATTGGTATGTGTCACTTTGACTTAAATGTTGTCACTTGACACATATGTGAGTTCTAATGTACTTTCGATTTAAGTTAAAATGGTAAGGACGATTTCGATATATTTTAATGATAGTCTATATCACAAACAAACAAAATACATATCACCCAACATTAACAAAAACCATCTTCAGCAATGACCAACCTCAGTAATTTGCAATATATAATCCTTCCTATTCTTTAGCCTAATTCACTTTCCTTTTCAATTTTCCAGTCCAACTCTGAATCTTCCTTTTTGATAATACAATGTTCCACTTCTCGAATTTTCAAAAATAAAGCTTGTTTTTGATTCCTCCTTTCTTAATATGTTCCAATTCACTATTGTCCATTTGTAAAACTAAGGAGGGGCGACGGAGGCGGTCTGCACCGGGCCTCACCAGCAATTAGGACTTCATTTTCAGCGTCTAATTTATGTTCTTTTGATTGCCACTGTATTGTAATAATAATTTGCGGCTATCAGTAATAAGGTCTGGGACTTCTTCCCAGATCCTCCCAGAGTAAGGTTTCTGCCATGGTTTTGCCTTACTCCGTGGCCATTGATTTTATATATGTAAGTATATTATATATAATCAATGTCCTTGGCAAATGCTGGGAGATAACGAAAATCGAGCACGGGGTTTGGATGATTTGTAATAATTTAGTTTTCATAAATAAATAAAGTGTAGTAGTAATCATTATTAAAAAAATAAAGTAGGCTGGCAATTGACAACGCTACACGCTTGACAATTGTGCTCCTCCTTTTTGCAATTTTTTGGATAAAATAATATAATACATTACAGTTGCTTATATTTTTTGCACACATTTGGCTATTTATTTAATTTATTTTTTGCGTTCTTAATATCAATTTTAAAGCTTTACTAGTAATATAGAACATTAGGGTTACTACTTTAATAATCTTACTTGCTTAAAACATTCATCTTTCCTTTTCTGTCATTTTGACGTTTGACATTAATTTGTCTTTTGAATATTTATTAATAATTTTTATTGCTTTAATTTATGGCAAATACGGGCAGAGAAACCGAGAAATTACAAAGAGCTAGGGATATTTTAAGTTTTTTAATGGATACCATCGCCATCGCAGTGAAATCGGAAGCGTGTGTTTAAAATAATGTTTAACTATTTTAATACTTAATATCTACAACACCATTTGCTTCGCAGAGAGTTTTGGACTATTAATTTATACCAACTCGTGTGCAATTGAAAAATGTATCTCTATACCACGGTTACTTCAAACTTACATGGAGACACTCAAACATTAAGATTACGATAGATTATCGAATACATATTAAGAAAAAATCGCCATACTAACACCAAATTATACACTAGTCCGCAGTTTAACATATAATCCTCCACTTTAAAAACCCGGCCCGCAGGTATAGGAATGTGTGTTAACAACCAGTATAGAAAGCGAGAATGAAATTAGTCCCAGGTTATAAATTCTCGGTCCTTTAGAGAATAACTCCTACCTGCTCGATAATACTGTAAAATATCCATAAATTTACTTTATTAGAAAAGATGATCCTGCAAAAATCATTCGTCAACAACCACACAAACACGGTAACTTGCATCTCCACCGCATCCGCATGTAATACTACAGAAGACCATATTGTACCATCTAACCGTTATAGGAAATTACATATGTTAGATACATACCTTCACGGTTTAGGTATTAGATCCCTTTGTCACAAAAATTCCGAAAGGAAATTATGTAATATTATATTAGACTGAATTATATTCAAATTGGTACGCTTTAAACATATGGTTGCTTAGAAATTATGTTTTAAATTCCTGGTACTGTTCAAATAATGTAACCAAAGCACATTACTAATGAAGCTTAATTGCAATATTTTAATTCGTGTTATAACTTTATCAAAACTAATGTAAACTAAAAAGATTCTAGAAAAATCACCGCATACATATCACGGCGCCAACAAGTAGTGAATACGAACTTCAACACAACATTCCTTAACATATATACAGTGTGACTCGTTAAGAATGGGAAATCCGGAAACTGGGAATAGTAGAGCCTAAAACATGAGGATTGAGCGCAACATGCCTTATACATATATGACGTTTTTATATACACTTTGTGTTTTTCATAAATAAAACATATTATTATTATTACAAATGGTGTTTGTTTAAGACATACAGGATGTTCAAGTTAATAATTTTATTTCTAAATTTTCCAATAATTCAGTAAGTTTTCATAGAATCAACGTGAAAATTAGTATTACTACGGTTTTCAGCATGATGAATAGGAGTTTGTCATCAATTTTACCGTTGCTCATAGAGTTACACCCTGCTAAATAGGTAAATCGAAGCTTTTTTTTTTGTCTGCATAAACACATAAACCGAATAGAAAATTTGAAAAAGCAACTTTTTTACATGAAAATACATACTTGTTTAATTTTGATATCTTCATCCGTTTTCGAGATATTTGCATTCGAAAATTTCAGTGTATTTCGTGCTGCTACCGTAACTTTTAATTTTAAAATACAAAGTTGGCTTATCCATCTGAAAACTATCATTATTTATGCTTGCGAAGCTTGTATCAAAAAGTAAGTATCTTTTTCTGCCTTATTTGTACAAGAATAAGTAGTAATAAAAATGCCACGGCATAATTTCTTTTCAAAGAGTGAAATGCGAGATATGATTTGTGTTTTTGCTCAAACATATTTTAATGGACTTGCTGCAGCCCGGAGATATTTACAATTATATCCAAACCGAAGACAACCAAATCATAAACTTTTTAGAAATCTTCATAATCGCCTGAGAGAAACTGAGTGTTTTCGTCCTAAGCGTCATAATGATGCTCCAAAAACAATTTCAGTAGAACAAGAGGAGAAGGTTCTAGTTCGTGTTACCGAAAATCACGGCGTAAGTACCCGCCGTTTAAGTGCGGCGACAAGAATAAGTCAAACATCTATCAATAGAATCTTACGAAAACGGAAACTCTATCCTTATCATTTCACTTCTGTGCAGAATTTATTACCTCAAGATCCTACTGCACGTCTACGATTTTCGCAACTTTTACAGGCGAAACAGAACGAAGACCGATATTTTCTTGACAAAATTCTCTTCACCGATGAAGCAACGTTTACTAGATATTGAGTTTTCAACTGAAGTGAGATTTGTGGGATTCTGAGAATCCACAAGCATTATGGGAAATACATTTCCAGCACGAATTCAAAATAAACATTTGGTGTGGGATGATATCTGATTTTTTCATTGGTCCCTTTGAACTTCCACCGAATCTGAACGGTCAACTATATTTAAATTTTCTCGAACAAAATTTAAATGTGGCTTATGCACGATGGAGCGCCACCACATTTTTTCCTGCCTGTGCGCGAGTATCTGAACGAACAGTTTCCACATCGATGGTTTGGTCGTGGAAGTGAATGTCGTTAGCCACCTGGTCCAGATTTTAACCCCCTAGATTTTTCTGTTTGGTCTAGTATGAAGGAAATAGTCTACAAGGAAAGAATTTAGTCTCGCGAAAAGTTGCTTCAAAAAATTCAAGAAGGTTGCAACGTAATCAGAAATAAGGCAGGGCATTCTTTAACATCAGAAGATCTTTAAGAAACGCATGGACAAGTGCGTTGGAGTGGGTATATAATATGTTATTCACCAGTAGTATATTCTATGGGCGCTTGTATTGACAGTTATGTCAGCTTGCTACCCTTTTGGAAAGTCGATTTTATAAGACATTATTTTCAAACATATGCATGTTATTACTCTACTGATAAAGTATGATTGAGTTTAAGCATTATTTCTCTTTATCATTTATTATTTACCTAAACTTCGCAATTTAAAGATTAAAAATTGTGTTAATACGACGAACTGCAACTTTCGAATACAAATACCTCGAAAACGGATCAAGATATCAAAATTAAACAAGTATATATTTTTCATGTAAAAAAGGTTACTCTTTCAAATTTTCTCTTCGGTTTATGTGATTCTGCATACACAAGAAAGATAAGCTTCGATTTACCTATTCAGCAGGGTGTAACTAGCGCCCTCTACGAGCAAAGGTAAAAGTGATGACAAAAGTTCATCATGCCGCAAAACGTAGTAATACCAATTTTCACGTTGATTCTATGAAAACTTGCTAAATTATTGGAAAATTTAGAAATAAAATTATTAACTTGAACATCCTGTATGTCTTAAACGAGCAACATTTGTATAAGGCTTATTGCGCTCAATCCTCATGTTTCAGGCTCTATATACTATTCCCAGTTTCCAGATTTCTCATTTTTAACGACTCACGCTGTATACCCAATTTTATTTGTTGTTTTAAGACAGCAACAGACAGGGCTGCTGCTACTGATCTTGACCTGAAACTTATACTGCACGAGCCACATCAACTACGAACAGAAGCGCGCGGTTCATGCATATAACAACGTATCTAGCTGTTCGGAGTTTGGATGGCTGGTGCGGTAGACTAACACAGGGGAACGGGCAGCAGCCCTGAAAATGTCCCTTGTGATTGTGGACGAAACGTCGGCTAGAAAATGTAGAACGTGGTTCCAGCACGAACGCCAAGCAGAGTAAGAAATAATGATTTATTGTTGTATTATTATTTTCCATCTTATATATCACTCCATTCTTTAATTCTATGCTATAAGTATAGCAAAACGTTATGGAAACTACTAGATGTCTGTCTGATGCAGTCTTTCATAGAATTTGGCCTAATACAAATTCTCGCTTAAGATGATGTGATTGATGTTTAGATTTGTTTTGGGTGTCCGTATGTTATTTTAATACTGTAATCGCACACTTAGTTTAATCCAACAATGACATTTTCATCGATCTAATTGCATACAGCTCTCTGATAATAAGTATGAACATTTGCGAATTTTAAGGTAAGGTAACTTGACTTTCTTAAATGACCTCCAATATTTTTATTTATGCCAGATTATTCCTCATGTAAACTTCTATGAATACGTATGAAATATTTATTATACAACGCGTGTATAAATTGTCGCAAAAGCTATACGCAGCGACATTCTTCCTTCGTTTCTGAATCCATTGTCCTACAATGTTGCCAAATGTGTTTTCATGAGAGGATGCTTATGAAGAAATGTTGAAACCAGGCTCTAAAATCAAAAAGAAACTGTTTACGAAAAAACAGGAATAAGAAATCGTCTAAATTCAAAATTGCAGCCATCTATACCGACAAATAACGAACACAAACGCTTATTAAGGAACTAAAAAACCGAACTTCAAGAACCTCGTGAAGACTTATGAAGCATAGTACAATATTTTACCATTTAGATTTTCGATTCAGAAACGAACGAAGTATGTCGCTACGTGTAGCTTTTGCGACAATTTATACACACGTTGTATTAGGCAGGCCTATATTCATTGTAATATACTTGCATATTTTGGATTATATGTAAGGTTTGTGACACTTTTTTTAACATTTTGTGTATTACAATGTCGTTCAGCATTCGTTGCGGGCATTATTGATGAAATGTGTTATAGATAATGCCGATATGTAATCGTTCATTTGCATAATTTTTAATATTAGCAAAAATATGTTGCAATAATTTTAGCAATAGCCAACTTTATCACAAAAATAACGTGAGAACTGTGGGAAATAGCTACGTTTTCTTCTGTTTTGTATTGCAGAGACAATAAGTAACTTACAAGTCATTTATTCACTTTAATATAAAGTAGTTTTACGCCGCCACTGCCCAAGCATATACCAATCGCGATGCGCGTAGAAGAGGAGTCGATTTTTATCCGACTCGCCGACCACAATGGAGCGAGGAAAGATATCTTATAAGCAGTTGTATTCAACTAGCGACAATGGACCGTGATTGTGCATTATCTTTGTTGAAAAACAGAAGATATCTATTGTCCGGCTAAATAAATATTGCCGGAGTTCTCAGCGCCTCCGCTACCAACCGTCATTATTTCATCCTTTTGTCTTTCTCTATTCGTCGACAACGTCTTAAGGGATCTCCGTTTCTCTTCCTGTGCTTGTTTTTTTTTCTTTGCTTAGTTTTTCTTTTCTCATTTTTAAAGACACGGTGCATTACAAAAGTAACTCATCAACTTTTTGTTTCTTATGTAAGTGAAGACGATATAAATGCGTCTATATGTGCACATACACATAGCAACTGGGTAACAACTTTTAAGTTCCGAAAAACAAATCTAACGAGGTATCTAGATTTTATAGAAGCGTAACAATAATGATAGAATCAACGCATTACACGCGCTCTATTGTCTTGAAATTGGCCTAATGGATGCATTAAATATCCCTATTTAATACTTCCATTAGTCCAATTTCCAAACTGTTGCGAATTCATAGCGAATTTTAATTGTCAAACTTTCGATAGTATTTAATATTGCGGATAATTCTGTTTGGTAACTTATTAGTTATCTACTGTGTGGCTAACAACTTTACTCTCTTCGTTTAAAATGTGGGTAGCAATAATAACTAGAGCTGCTGCGAATATTGGTCAGGTTAAATTGATATTTCTTTGTGAAAGCGCTTTAGTTTTTTTTTATTTCTTGCTATGTACGTTTCATTGCCTGTTAGCAACTGTTTCAAGCACCTTAAAATAATAATTTACTTTTTACGTTTTCCTTTTGCATTTTGCTTCGTCAGTATTTTAGAATACAGTGGGACCTTGTTGACCCGGATCAATTGGGAACAGAGCCGATCCAGGTCCTAAATAATTACAAATCATCCTAACCCCGTTCTATTCTAAGTACGAGTACTATATGAATTCCATTACAATTGGAATGTTCCTACTCAAACAGTAGCCTCGCAATTATGTGAATACTGCTTTAGGTGAAATGTTGAAATATGTGAACAACCAGCAAAAAAGTTCACAGAATCACGAGTCTACTCTAAATCGGTCAAATTTTGCGCCTGTAGAATAACTTTGGTTATCTCCCTTCGCCAAGAAATAGGTAATGTAAAGTAAAGTTTATTCATGTGACATAAAATGTACATAAATTCAAAGATTGCAACCTTTTTACAGTATGAAATAATTAACGAATTTCAAGATTTAATATCGACATATGTCAATTTGTCGCACGACCCTACATATTCCTCACTAGCTCAAATGGTAGAGCGTTCGTCCGGTAAACGAGAGTGTGTAGGTTCGAATCCTGCGTGAGGAAAAAATTTCTTGGGAAAAATTCTCTTAATTATTACAGTTATTAGCAGAAACACATTAATTCGTCAGTTGTACATAAATTGTCAGAAATAACGCAAACATGAGAGAAAAAAAGAATATTCAATAACAATTAAGCTCTAAGTTGTTTTCTGAACTGTTTACTATTGATGGACATTTTAATTATTATTATCTGGCAACTTATTGTATATGGAAACTCCCAAGTGACAACCTCAATACCGGTTACAGTAAAAGTATACATGGGTGTATGAAGGTTATCTTTTATTTCGTGGGCTTCGTAGTTATGTTTGTGATCTTGTTTAAAAGGGAAAACTATAGCAAAAACCTTACTCCCAGGAGTAGGATCTGGGAAGACGTCTCAGACCTTGTTACTCATTCCCGGCAAATTGTTATTATCCTTCCAAATTTTGAACAGTTGGAACAGTTTGGTACATACATTCTTTTTAAAATATTTTGAGGCTACTTACAGCGCCGGTTAACTTGCCAAGAACTTTGTTATTTTAAATGGGACACCGTATATATTATTACATTTTTGAATTAAGCTAATTAAACTGTTTCTAAGATATTACGATTTTTGTGAAGAGTTTAACATTTACTTTGTTGTATGTAATTGATTAATTTTCGGTTGCCTTAAATGCCAGAAGTCTGAGTTGTTCACCATTGTTTCACCAAAATGTAGTAAAAGTTCCTCGTCAGGATATTTAAAAATTAGTGACATCGAAGAATTTTGAATGTTGCATAACTTAATTAGTTTTTTCAATGGTGAAATCAATGGTTTTTTCAAATTCATCTTCAATAGTGTTCTTTTAAATTATTCGTTTTGTTTATTAACACTTACAAATGGCTGAATACTTTTACTTGGTAAGCTATAACTTTGATATTATAACAAATTTGTCAATAAATATTACTGGTTAATGATTGTTTTCTGCACGTTTAATATTCAAAAAATACATATTATTGTAGTATTTATAAACCAAATAATGGAAAATATTGACGGAGCTTTTATTGATGTGCATGTCTTGAATTTATTGTATGTTCATGGAAAGAGACTTCAGCACTTCGAAAACATCTATCCATAGAATTTTCAAATACAATAAGATTTTACACAGAATTCAAACATATATGTACATACATAGACATACAATCTCCACAAACTATTTAATGTTAAAACATCAAATCTCTATTCTATTATTTGAATGTATTACACTATCTATCACTTTACCATTTAAATTATTTAGGACTTGTTTCATTTTGGTTTTTCGTCTCACTTATTACCTGAAGATGGCATAATGCCGGAAGGTGTTGTAATAGTTAATTAAATTGAAATTAAATGGAAAGGATATTTTTTCTTTTATTATATTAACTTATCCCATTCAACTGGATTATTTTTTGCGGACTTTGTACGTCTTTTGGAATTTTTAATATTTTTTTAACTATAACAGTTTTTAAAATTTTTCCTCTTTTGTTTCTTTTGCATTTGCATATTTTTAAAATTTTTCTCCAAACCTTATATCCCGTTTTAACATTTCTTTAAACTTTTTTTGCCGCTTTTTTATATTAGTAGATATGTTTTCCATTTTTTTTAACTATTTTTTCATTCTTTTCTTTTAACTTTATTAATATATTTTAAATTTTCATCGTGCCGCTTTTTAATATGTTTCTTCAACTTTTTCACATACTTTACTTTTTTAATTTTTCTTCCAAACCTTTTACCTGACTAATCGGCAAAGTGAAACTCTTACACCACATTTTTCCTCACCAACGTAATAAACATTTATTTAACTAAAGTACCTTACAGTACTTACTTTTCTCATTATGGACCGTTACAGAACATACTTTCAACTTTCAACTTCTTGGAAATGACACTAGCACAGCATAAAATTAAACTAAATGAACTATTCTATTTTCTTTGTGATTTTGCGTACACAATTCTATATTATTAGGTTGGCGACATGGTTTACCTTTTTCAAAAGCTAATGTAATTCTGTTACCGTCAGCATAAATTTTTACAGAACATACTTTCAACTTTCAACTTCTTGGAAATGACACTAGCACAGCATAAAATTAAATAAAATGAACTATTCTATTTTCTTTGTGATTTTGCATACACAATTCTATATTATTAGGTTGGCGACATGGTTTACCTTTTTCAAAAGCTAATGTAATTCTGTTACCGTCAGCATAAATTTCTATATGGTATATATATATAGGTATATGTATGGGTTTGTACTTACATACATGCTACATAATACGATTTACACATGAAATTACTTCATACCAAGAAGAACAAAAGCAGGAGTCTCATGCAGATACGGAGAAAAAGTAAAACAAAGAATCTGATAGACATAGCACGCCCGTATGCTTCTTTGATGGGTATACATTTCACAGAGCCTCCTTCGATTCTGAGAATTTTTTCCGGTATCGCCACGATGGCTTAATTAAGTCGCATTGTGTGAGCTTTTAGATTTTCAGTGCCGGCAATTAAGCGTTAATAAAGCGATGCTCTTACAGTTCACGAAACACCCACGGACTCACGTTCCGAACTTGTGAATGCAACTCATCGCGTTAGCACATACTTCGACAAAATTAATCGTGTTCGTGTTGCACGCGAAATAGCATTGTTTGAATTTCGCTTAGGTACAAATTACCTTTAAGTCGAAGTATCTCAGTATTGTAAGGAAAGCTAGTATGCATAATGTAATATATCTTATATTATATAGAATTGTCGGAAGAAAAAGATTGCATTGTATAGTTTCAGATACTGTTCAGTGGCGGCTATTCAGGTAGAGTATGTGAAAAGCCCTTCACCTATTTTCTGGATAAAATATGCCAATTTATTTCATTTACAAAATAGATTTCTAATTTCTATTATAATCGTTTTTTGCTTTGTATTAAATTAAGAAATTTAGTTTGAAAAAGTGTATAAAATTATTGTATGTGCTTGGGCGCTTTCTAATATTTGAAATAACTTTTAAATTGCATTATTATGTGTGACAAATCCTCGAGTGAAGGAGTCGCAACGGGTTGGCCAGTCTACTGCACTCGTACGCGGACGTTAGTTTTTCGTATTGCGCTAATGACGTGACGATCAAATTATCTCCATCGTGTGTGTGGTGACAGTGACAAATAAAATAAATCCCGTTAACGCTATGGTTCCTAATTTGTTGAAAACACCGTTCAGTCAGACGTAAGGGCAATGATAAATGGGACATTTATCAAAATAGACGATCAATAGATAAACTTTCTGTTTTTTTTTTACTAAAATGGGAATGAAAAAGACTAAAAATCATGCAATATAAACTTTAAAATGGATTGGTTTGATGAGTACTGCTGGTTATAGTACCGTACCGGAGAAATGACTTTATTGGTCCTACTTGTTTACTGTTTAGTGAAAAAAACCTTCGAATAAAAAGGGATTGTTCTCGGATTTCTTAACTAAAAAAAACTTAACTTAATTAAAAAAAAACGTAATACAGTCCCATTGTATTTCGTTAGTACGTGTTTGTACCACCTTTGGTTTCGTTTGTACCTCAAAGAATAAAAAAAATATTAAATTAACTATTAAAAATGATAAATGTAATTATTATGTTTATCATTACAGAAATATAAGTACAAAAACAGGTTTACGATATAAACTACCCCAGTTTATTTTTTGCACAAGTAAACATTTGACAGGACGCGTTTTCCATATCTATTGCGCAGCATAGTTACAATTAGTTACTTTCTATATATTAAATACAAAATTACACCAATAACTATGTAAACAACGAGACTATTTGATCTAACGTTCTATTGAATTGTAATTTAACAGAATTTTCTTTTAAAGCATCATGAACTACACTATTTTTTTCCAGAACGGATATTAATAATAATAATGGTATTAAATTTTAACGTGTATTCTAATGTTGCAATTTTTATAATTACTATACCATGACTGCAGTTCATTTAAATTGTTCGATTAGTAACATTAGTTTGTTTTCACTTGTATTCATACTTTTGTTATCACAAAAAATGTTGACTCGTTGCAATTATAAACAAAATTAAATAGTATATAGTTTTACTATTTAATTTTTTGTGATAACAAAAGCATGAATACAAGTGAAAACAAACTGATGTTTCCAATCGAACAATTTAAATAAAGCAGTTCAATTTGGCCACTCATTTAAATTCACATCAATCTGTGAAAGAGAGCTCTTAATTTTTAACCCATCTTGCACACCGGTATGACCTTGACAAGCAACTTGATTAAACAAAAAACCTAATACAGTTCCATTGTATTTCGTTAGTACCTGTTTGTATCACCTTCGGTTTCGTTTGTTTGTACCTCAAAGGATAAAAAGATAGAAAGGGTTAAAAAATGTTCAGCAATAGTGTTGGGAACGAATCTTTCATCATCATTCACGATAGATCGTCCGCTTTATAATACGACTTCAAACAGTCTACTTCATTCATTGCGAAATGAAGGGCTTGTGCATGAAGGAAATCTTTCACATTGCTTTCACGAGAATAAACGTGTAGCAACCTGTTTATGTGTAAACAATTTACTATTTATTTTATCAATAAGTTATTATCCCTAAGGTATTTCCACAATAACTAAATTGTAACTTATTATAAAAGCCATGCCGTGAACGGAGCTGCTTGCTCCTGGCTTTTACGCAATATATCCGTTCATATCGTGAAAGCAACCTCGAGCCTTCGCTTTATTCGTTATGTGGCTTCGCACTGCAATATTTACTCATAGCTATGCAGGCGAATAAAACCTCGTTCATCGCAACCCTATCTAGCAAGCAAGTATACGGACGCAAGGACGTCCAAAATTATCTTTTCTTACTAAAGACCAATTCTATGTCCACCGCTTGTTTATACTAAAGGCGATATTTTTATTTAAATTAAAATATGTTGCAATAGGGTCAGGAACCATTTCGTTTATATTTTGTTTTTATTCGAAAAAAAAGTTTCAGATTACTATAGATTACACTACAAGTTCCTTGCTTGAGAGATTAGTTTTTTTTTTTAGAGAAAAAAGTTTGAAAGCGTGCATTTTTTTGTAACTTTAGTCTAATATCACAAGTGTTTCAGACAATAAATATTAAGGATTCTGTTTTGGGTGAATAAAAAATTAGTGGTTTCGTGTTCGCTGACAATATGTCTTCCCGTTTACGCTGTCCAATTAATGTGTCAAGTCGAGGAACATCTCAACAAGAACTAACAACAGCGTCGACATTTAAAATTTGCTAGCTATTAGGTTGACATATTTTTTTTTACGACAGCTATAGCTTTTACTTGCATTAAGATGCGTTTATAAGTTAAAAATACCTCGAAAATTGACAAAATTTGGTATCTGTTCGCTCTTGTTTGCATGTTCCTTAGGCAAGTTTTCAATTCAAAATTAAATTAAATCCAAAATTAAAAATTGTAAGAAAGGATATATCATTAAATCGAGAAACCTATGAATTTGAAAAAATATTTAAAATATCTTGAAATATCTATTGGAGGAAATAATTCCTCTTAAAATAACAAAGTAAACTCGGACAGGTTGTTTTCCACTCTCCATTTTTTATTCTCAAAAGAATATCTAAAGAGCATTGTAAAGATTTTCAATCGTGCGGGAATCTTCTTTATAACTGAGTATGAATGCCCTAATGTAATCATTGCCTATATATAAATAGCACCACTCCGATTACTGAATGGAAATTATTCGAAGAACGGGCATGGATTCAAAAGTAATACTTCTGGCGTATCACTCATTGCGATTAACAAAACGAAGGTAAGCTTTTGAGATTAACATCAGACCACATGATTTCGACATATCTATTTAACAAAAAATTCGAGCGAGAAATCACGGATCGGATTCAGCTACAAAGCAGGTACGGGGAATTAATCTGGTTTACAGACGGATCAAAAACCGAAAACGAAAGTGGAGGTATAGTAAGGTTGAAAACACAACGACAAATAGAGAGACTAAATACAAATAGCCAAAAGGCTACAGTGTTTCTGGACACTTCAGATCAGATGGCTTCCACAAAAAAAAAAAACGAAAAATCCTATAAATCGCATCCACTTATTCCTGATTATTAAATACAGTAATATATGGAAAAGCTTCCAAGATGAGAGTTCGTAGATATATCTGGTAAAAATCCATGTAGGCATGTTAGCGGAAATGCAAATTTAATGCATTTGATGAAGTATAGTTGCCGCATATAGCGAGCAAACTGACATATTTATATATAGGGTTTTCCACGGAAGTGGCTAGTTAGAAGTTTTCCGGCTTAACGAAATTCCTCAGTTTTAAAAATTTGAGCTTTGCAACAACTTGTCGTCTTAGAATTTTATGGCGAATTCAAAAGTATAATGATATATAGTGTCCTACTTAAAATAACAAAGTTTATGGCGACTTCCGGTTAACCAGAAGTACAAAAAAAGGAGAAAATATTTTAGGAAAAAGCAAATCCCAAATTTTTAAAACTAAGGAAAATGTCAAAATTTAACTAAAGTATAGGAAAGCAGAGGATAAAAAAGAGCGCGCGCTTTAAAATAGAAACATATAGCCGTGTCTCCCACCACATGCCTAACGCCCATATCGGGTTTGACATCAGTGTGTATGTGCAAGGGCATTTTATGCATACTATAAGATCCCTATACTAAAATTAAATTTTGTCGACTAATACGGTATATATACATACACACAAGCAGTGGCGTATTTATAGTCAAGGCTGTCGTGGACTACTCAAATCTGGCTGCCCCCGTCAGCCCAGCCAATATTTCCTCGCATGATTACCATTAAATGATTTAAAAATAGTAACACATTTTTTTGCTTAAAGCATTTTTTTATGTATGTTTAGGTAGTAGTTTTATCTATTAAAGAATTTTTCTCGGGATTGCTGTGAAACAAAAGCGTTAAACAAATCCATAAAATTTACATCTAGCTGTCTATTTGCTCTCTATTGAAAGCACAGCTAAAGACTTCAGACGCGTTTGAACCATAGTACTGCACATATATTTTTTTATTCTACGAAATACCGAAAATGTACTAGGAGTTATATCTAGGGGGTGAAACGGGGAAATGAACGTTGAGACCTAAAAAGAAAAAAAAAGGTCCCACTACTGAGTGAATGAAAGGAATTATTGATCATTTCATTATGCTACTAAATTACCAATTTGAACCTGATAGTCAGTAATTGAAGATGTGTGTGTGGTCATAATATGCATAGTTGTTCCTTACATGCCCAATATAACCTGCCAAAGAACAATAGAGGTTTTAAGTTACACACATATCAATGGACTGCAGCTGTTACATTAAACTTTTGAAGAATTTCTCCTCAGACTGTTGACATGATACTGACTATTTCTAGGTTCTATAGTTGTCGAAGACAACTAGACTCTTCACACATGGTTTAACATACCTTTCTGTCTTCATTTACTGTTTCCTTTGTCTACTTTTAAGTGAAGATATGTTTGCGTAAATACGCCACCGCATATAAGCGTGTACAATTTAGCATTTTAGGAATACCTAGGAAAATGTCAGCCTTTATGGCAAGAGCGATAACTACTGATAAACCCTACAAATTTCATACAACGTAAATTAAGGGTTAGTGAGTTAAATTCGAAAGAAAAGGAATAGATCAAACACAAAATCGAATATAGTGTTGCCTTTTGCATCTTTAAATACGATAATTTCAAATATCATGCTTTATCATTCAACAGCATTGTGCTCACATAATTACCCCTGACAAACATATACATTTATGGGTTTTTATAAATCTGTAAATTATCAATAATGATAGAGTATCTAAGCCAAGTACGAAAATTATAGGTTCGAGCTTAAATACTCCAATTTATCTTATATTTCGAGGAGTAGACTGGTATTTTATAGAGAAAGTCTCTTGGTTGACTTTTTGTAGTAGAATGTGATTAGCTCTTTTCACTATTTTAGCCAAGTTCTTGTTGCTTATAAATGGCTGTAATGGCTTCAATCGACTAATTTGTTGTATTATCAGAATCAAGTAATAACACAATTAGATTAATGATCTTTTTCAGCTGGCCAAAAAGCTAGGTTTGTTTTGAATTCGAACGAAGTATTAAAATCTGGATCATTGGATCTAGTGTTGTAAATATTTGGATGATTTATCCGGAATATCGGAATCGGAAGGCTATGATATTCGACATAATATTCCGATTCCATATTTCACCCGACATACTTGTTGTAGATATTCGGATGATGTCAATAAAACCGAATCGGAATAATATTAGAGATGTAATATCTAAAAAAATCTAAATATAAAAAATGGGGCGCTGTATCGTTGGGCCTGGACAGGGCGTTAAATGATAGACACTTTATGTGTTTTTGTGGTTTATTTCACACTAAGTGTTGTAAACCTTATACATAATTATATTACAACACTACATAATACAGATACATACATGTGACGTTAGACTTTGGAACTAACTGCACACCTATACAGGCGCTAATGCCTATATGACAAATATAAATTTATAATGATTTGCAGTAGCTGTAAGTTCAACATTACAAAATAATATTGAGCTAACCTAAAAGCTAAAACTAAAATAACTTTCTTCATGTTTTCAGATAATCATTCTAATCATTCATTTAAATATTTTTTTATCAGTTAAGCTTTTTAATCCTTAGGTTTTCTTCCCAAAACTTTGAGAAGTACATACATACATATATAGGTTACGAGTGTGAGCGAGCAAGAAAGATGATATCGTTTCCAAATAATGGAAGAACGTCTTCTGATTAGTCTCCTCTCCTCTCTGTCGAAGATCGCCGAGGCAGTAATCCTCTCTCGCTTGCGCGATGAGCTGTCAGAAATTAACCCGCTGCCCTGACGAGCAATTTCGGCTTTAGAGCTGGACTCTCGCTACCGACTTCAACTTCTGTGCGTCTGACTGAAGCCGTCAGGGACGGTTTTGAGAGGAGGGGAGACCACTGTGGCCGTCTTTCTAAGACTTTCAGCGGGGCCTTTGATTCGGTCTGGCATGACGGTGTGCTTTGCAAGATGGCGCGACTTGGGGTCAGCCCCCGGCATGGTCGACTCATCAGGTCCTACCTGCAGGGGCGTTCCTTTCTGTGAGGTTGGGACCACTTATTCATTCTGTCCGTCCATCGGCGCTGGGGTTCCGCAGGGGTCCCTTTTGGGCCGGAGCTGTTCATAATCTAAACCTGTGACATTCCGAGGCACCCGGCCGTCAATCTGGCCCTTTACGCCGACGACACGGCAGTCTACGCCACCGGTAGAAACGAATCCATATTGATCGCCAAGTCCAAGCTTCGCTGGATGACATTGTCTCTTGGGCGGAAGACTTGGAAGCTACGGGTTAATCCGCCAAGTCAGTCGCTGCCAGATTTACGCGGCGGAGGACGGTTCCGGCCGATCGATTGAGGTCGACGGCATTTGTTGTTCCCTGGGGGACCGGGTTAAATACCTGGGGCTCGTTCTTTGATCGCGGTCTTAACTTTCCAACCGCATGTCAGAGAGGTCAGGGTCGGTTTCAGGCTGCAAAAGATTCCGCTGATGCCACTTCTGATCCAGGCGGAGTAAGTTTGAATATTAATCAAAGCTATTACTCTATACTGCATGTCTGAGACCGATTCTGACATATGGGGCGCTCGCCCTCTGTACCATGGCCAAGTCGCACGCTCGCCACCATGGAGGTCCTGCAAAACCGCATGTTGCCGCCTCATTGTGGGGGCCCATGGATGGTGAGGAACCAACAGCCTTCGGACGATCTCGAAATCCTTCACTGAGAGATCAGCTTTTCGAACTAGCTGGCCCGGTCATGGCTGAGGGCGGGCGAATCCTTCGAAACCCCCTTTTGGCCCAAGTCGTGGAGCCCCAGGATAGCCGCCACCTAAAGTCCTGGTCCGTCCGGATCGGGACTGCGTCGAACCTGTCCACAGAAGCGGACTTGCCGGAACCAAAAGGAAAATTATGTCGGGCACGTCTAGTCTGTGCCCTCATTCATGCTACGTCTTGACACTTCACCCACAAATACCCGGCATGCCATCATTTTATGCCGCTCTTATTAAGATAAAAATGCCACATAGATTTCGGTCTGGCATTGGAATGATATTGGGACCAATGATGAAATGAACGTCTTCTTCCTTGCTCACGCAAGCGCACGACATTAGGACAGTTTTCCTCTAGCTGCCCTCAGTAAGTAATAGTTGGTTCAGACAGAACGTATTCGTACTAACTTAGTACTGAATTTAGTGTTAAAAAGTTAAATTAAGAATTATACATAATTCCATTTACACAAATTCATATTTGGGTTGTATGAACGGTATTATGTATAACATTTCATTTAACTTTTTAAGACTACATTTAGTACTAACACGTTGTTGTCTGAACCAACCATAATATGAACTGCATAAGTAATAAATGTTACTTAGAAATATCGTTAACACTCCAGAATTAATGCTACTTTTCATTCTATCATAGATGGTGTTGCTGAATTATTGCTAATACTTTTGTTACTTGTACGGTGCACACAAATTCGAAAACTTTAGTCTTTAGATGCTTAGTTACAAAGTTCATTTACATTCGCATGAATTTTTATTTGAGATTCTCAAACATTATATTCCATTTGCATTACGATGTTGTATAGACAGATAATAAGTTCAAGATAAATTAAAATTCAATGTAAGTATGTATTTATTGCGGTTTCCAAAATGAATAAGTTGTGGCAACATAACATAAAATCAAATTTGCGAAATTGTATAGTAATTGGCTACCCCTTATAGTAATCAGACAATACATGAGACAGTAGTTATTTATGATTTTAAACCTCTCGATCTCAAGATTGAGACATTATATCAAGTTTTTACTTGACTTCTTGTTATCCACTGCAGAACGGCCTAAAAATTTATATGGTTTGCTCTATAACAATCCCTTGCCGTAAATATTTAATTTTTATTGAGTGAACCACACTATTTTTTTTTCACGTATGCAACTAACATTGCAAACGCATTGCTCGTATTTGCAGGTAAAAAGTTTGGTCGTATGTTCGCTGTTTTTTTTTTTATTTATTTTTGCCCAGGTGTGGAAAGTACTTCAGTTACATATAATAAATTGAAAAATTGACGAGTACGAATATTAACATCGTTCTCTTGACTTTATGGATAAGTCCAGCGCATCATTACTCTCCTTTGGGCACAACGAAAATTCATGGCAACCCCATGGAACCAATTAAGTAGATCCGACGCAAGCAGCACTGATAATAGCTTTGTTCTTTTTGTTCCTTATGACGCAACGCAAAAATTTATGACACAACGCAATGTTTTATGGAATAGAATTTTGCGTGTACAAAGTACTGCATTTTTATGCATTTTCCAGATTCTGATGCAGCCTTCCTCGTCATGCAAAATGTATTACAGCTGTATTAAAAGCAGACAGTAAGGAAACAAATTATTAAAATTCTATAATAAATTACTTTTCCTAACGTATTCTGGATTGTTGGCCATGAAGGGTGGTTCGCTACGCGCAGTTAGGTCACTCTGACTGAGCCCATTATGCTACCTCCCCTAGACGGCGTCGCTTATCCGCGGCCTATTCGAGGCAACCTAAGGGGAGAATGAACTCGAATAGTGTAAGAGGTGAAGTGTCGCTTATGCTGGTCATACTGGGCCAGAACTCCTCCATAATGGGACCTCTAAGTTGAACAAGTGCAAGATAGTCATAAAATATACTTCGGCGCCAGCGTCTTGTCCTCTAAGAAACGTTTACAGCAGAGCGGGCTGCTAACCAGTCTTATACGGTGTGTGTGTTTATTAAGCTTGCAATGACCAGTCAATATCCCTACAACTTGACATGGTTACTACGAAAGAGTTGCAGGCAGTATGTTGGTGTTGAATAACAGCCTGGGAATAGCTTTGCATGCTAAACAGCAGGTATTTAAGGATATCCATCAATTCTCGTGTAAAGTAGTGATCCATTGATTTATTAGGATGTTGCGTATAGTCGTAGGTAACCTATCCAGTGGCAGCTCAAGTTGAGTTTAAGATCCGGAGAGAACTGTCGCACCCTTTCCTGTTTGGTTTCTATGCATCTGCGTAAATGCGAGGCGAGTAATACTCGAGTAAGGACAGGTTTTTTTCGGGGGGAGCTCCCAAATCCTACCCAGAATGTGACGACTCTGCCAAAAAGCCGATACATGGTTTCTCTGTTTCTGATTGTATGACAGTTGCGCTGCTCGCTTTCTGTCAAGTATAATACCTGGTGATGGACACTATCGGTATTTTCAACTATTGAAACTCTACTAACGATAACTACCGATAGTTCGGCCTACTGTGAAGACCAGACTGTAGATCTTGCCGGGATGTAGCTTTTGATTGGGTATAATAGTAAAACGGCTTCTCTTATAGCGATTTAAAAATGTTTAACAGAAAACTGCCTATAGTTATCGGCTTGTATTATTTAGCCAGGATATAACCAGCATGCCTTGGTTTGGGTATAAAACTACTCTTATAGTTTATTTACGTCAGAAGTTTTATTTTTTGTTCATTTTGCTTTAACTATCCGCAGAAAATCTAGGATGTCGATGCTTTTAAGATCGTAGTTGCATATTTTTCTCAAAAATAAGCATTGACTAAGAATATTTAGGTAAACCAAATTAGACCTAGATAAAACAATTGCATGTGCGGTATAACAATGCGATGAAAGCACCAAGAATTTAGATTCTTTCTGAGATTTTGGTGACTCTGCAGACAAAGGAAATTACGAATTACGATTAGATGATGTGTTACTTAATTCACATCTACCAAGGAACCCCAATTTGTTAGATGACAGCATCATTTGGATGTGAAACATATTTCATACAGAACCTATCGCATGAGGAAACCGTTAATTTGATATAATTCGTGTTGCGAAATCGACATTAATTTACTACCTGAAAATCGGACGCTCTGCAAAAATTATTTTATGTAGTACCCAAGTTTTGGCACAGGATAAAACATAATATTGTGGTAAACGTGAATATTTTGAAGCTAATCTAAAGGAATGTTGCCCTGTGTTAATAAACGTCCTATATAAAGGTTTAAGATCAATGTTGAGATAAAAAATTAAATCTTTGTATCATCAATTTGATATTTTATTACCTCTGCCATAGAAACTTGCATTCACGCAAGTCAAAACACTTTAATTAGTCTATAAAATTTAATTAAGACATTACCTTAAATTTATATTGCTACCAATTTTCTTCTTTCTCGGAATTTTGCTAATTTAATTCATAATGGAGACAACACATTTCAATAAAAAAAAAACTGTCGGTTATTAAGCTACCTGCGCCGAGAGTATCACCCGCTAACATCTTAATTATACGTAACAACAAGAGGCAGAGGCATGCAGCATATCATAAAAGTTATGGGTACCGATCAGATTTACTTTAAAGATATTGTATGTCTTTAAAACTCGCATCTCCATAATTAGAATAGAGCTGCTTCCGTTTGAATCTTCAGTGCCAATCAAATAAAAAAGCGAAGGCCATGGTGGTGGTAACCGTGAACAAATGACTGTTTACACCGCAGAGCACTAAACCGGCGATCGTTCACGGTCCTACTTTCTATGGTCAACAACGGCGGGCAATTTGGGTCCTATGTCGATGAAGACGTCTTCTCTTTCGATGGCAGCTCAAGGCTAACAAGTCGTAACTCCGCCCTCACCGCGGAATGGCTAAAATAATAGGTTTCGATGTGGGTCCAATCGAGCATTCCGTAATACTCTAGCGCTACACTAAACAAGAGTTTCTTTAAGCAGAAGTGTTAAAAATCCTATTCACATACTGTGCTGGCAAGATTTGTTTAAATACGAAAAACCTATAATTAAACGTCGATTAATCGGTCGTCGATTACACGAGTTTACACCCATTTTGCAAACTAGATGGGACTATTGTTTTATTACGTACTTTGGTTTGCTAAACTGGAAAGCCGCGACCGATCTAATGGCAAAAGGTAACGAATCAAAGACGATTGAATAATCAACAAGTGTTACTCACATTATTTTCTAATCGTCCTTAATGCCGTTACAGTAGGTTACATCATAACTCATGATGTGAAGTTCTCAACGATGGATTACTAGAATTAAGTTGATGTTTGGGCTGTTTCTATCGTCTCGTCTGTTGTATTGTTTAAATCCGACGTTTCGGCAGTGTTTCTACTGCCGTCGTCAGGGTAGCCCTGATAAGGACTGCAACTTGCCAATTCCATTGTTTGTGATGGAAATGTCTTGCTCTCGGATATGAATTGGCTAGCGTTTGTTTTGTATTTTACAGTACACTGTTGAAAATTTTAACACTTTTTTGACTAATTTAATAGTCAGGAGAGGTCCACACTCTTTTCGTGTTATTTTGTCGAGAACTATAGAAGTTTAAATTTGACGAGCAAAGACTAGTCAAGTATTGTCTATTTGCTCTAAGGGGTTATTTTGTCCAACTGACAGCTGGAATTTTAAAATAACTTCTAGTCACATTTTATTTGATCTAGACTAGACAAATTACCAGCTGTTTTAACTAACATGAATGCGATCTATTGGGTGGTTTTAACACCGTTTTCTAACACAACGTCTTCTTAATAATGCAAACTCCTATTTCTTCCGTGGCCTATTAATATTCTCTCTTTGAAAACGTTTTGTCAATTATTAAAGATGCCAAAACCACTCATTCACAAGTCTTAGTTTCAAACTAAACGTTACCAATTTTTAAAATGATTTTTTGAGAAACCATTATTAAAATTAAAGTGAATGTTTATGCTATTTGATTCAAGTTCAAACTAATGCGTAAATAGATGTTCCCAATACCATCTTTAAGATGTTGAAATTTTTTTGTGCCCACTGGAATTACGTTTAATAACACGAGGTACACTTTGCAAGTCAGTCCACATTTGGTGGTTTGTTTGGATATGTTAATACGGAGAATCAAACACGAAAACAGATACACGTGCGATGCAGGTGGTGCGTATAATACAATACTGTATTAGAATAGGTGGGGTTTTCTATATTTCTTATCCGAGGGAAAAATTTCTGATTGGTTGACGCTTCCTGAATGTCTAGAAAAATTAGTCAATCCTCATATACTGAACAAAGAATTCACACCGAAATTCTAGTCTTTCTTTTCTATTAACTACGTGTAGTCAACTCGTCTGGCAACAGTTTGGAAAACAATCAACACTTAAAATATTTGACTAGCGCAAAATTAACGCCAACCACCGTAATATTTTCAACAGTGTATTACACACTACTGTACGAATACGGTCGGTCCTGTACTCTTCTCTCCGTAATAGGCCATACATCATTTGGAACCTATATTTATACATAATATGTTGAAATTCACGAGCATGAGAGTTATGCTGTGATTTTTCTTTTTTTCTAAAAGTTAACTGTTGGCATTTTTATTCGTCTTATGTTTGTTGACTTTTTTCTTTTGTTGTTCCGGTGTTGTTGTGGTTCTAGAATTCTGATTATACCCTATTAATCCATTTGAGTGCCGATGTGATCTTTGTTGTATGCAGTTACGCACTAACGGCATCCATGCCTTATGCAATTCCAGGCTTGGAGCCTGGTTATTTGGTATTTATCATAGAAAACAAACGCAATTTTCGAGTTTGGCGGACCAAAGGACGTAAGAAAAAATAATAAGAATTGTTTTTCAATTATTGTAAACTAGTGTTATCCAAATATTCGAACACAGCCAATTAGTAATGTGCACAATACATATACTTTTGAATATCAACTAGATATCGAAACTTTTTTTTGCGTTCGAACTCAATACTTTCAAATAAACTCATCGATTTATTAGCAAGACATAATCTGACCTGTAAGCATTGGTTGTTCTGCATGTGTAGATGTGTTAAAATTATAAACAAACTAATGTACACAATAACACACACACAAAATAGTATATTTCAATAGTAGTCCAAAAAATAAGCTTTTCACGTGCGTCAACGGTATGTGAAGCGAAACCCAACACGGGAAGTCATATATTTTCATTATACCAAAAATGCATATTTAGCGCACAGAAAATGAGATTTTCTCGTGCGCCAATACAGGAAAAATTTTCTATGCATTAGTACTAGTAGCTGCATTAGTTGTCTTTAGCAACATTAAACAACGCTTGTATTTTACTAAGGTAATACCTCCAACTTCAACAACTACAATTGTACAAAGTGAAATGGCTACTAAAGGATTGCATATATATTATTACGCAAACACTTTAAAACATTATAGGGGCCAGTTAGAATCCGTTGCAATAGAGAATGGTGCATGACGTCACATGCGCAATGAACGAATATTGGTAGCTGGCCTCGTGCTAGGTAACAGACAGTGTAGCTGCAGCGGGCGCAATTGGACGTCAGGCTTCGCGCAGCTTTTGGTGACGACATGTACCATTTTCTATTGCAACGGACTCTATCTTCCAGAAACACCCGGCATATTATGCGTGCAGTGTGTCCTACCGAATTGGCTCTAGCAGGAATATGATTTTGAAATTCGCAGAGTAGTCATGGCGGATCGTAATCTATTTAGGGGAAATATATCAACAACAATTTTCGTTTAAGTATGGCGCAAAGGCTTTTTTGTTTCAACGAACATAAAGATTAATGTTAAGTTATGCAACATTTTTTATGTGTATTTGTAAATAAACACAATTATCATAATTTAACCTTAAAATGTCATCAAACTCAACGTTCTTTGTTGCATCAAATGAAAATCTTTGGTAGTTATTGCAATTCCGACTATCAAAAATTACCAACCAGAGTTACCTCCCGTCCATCCATGATGGGGAAGTCAAGCCCAACCGTAGATGCGATCAAATAGCCTAGTGCCAAAGGCGCTACCTTAATGTTCACGTGATAGCCCTTATACCAGGAAAACATGAAATTGTCTGGTCTTCTTGCAATTCATATAAACGAATCCGGAAATCATCGTCATGAATTTCATTGCGCACCATCTTTCGGTCAGGTGATAGAGGTGTTGGTAAATTGCCTCCCCGCAGGTAGTAAAAGAAAGGGTCCGACTTAATTGGTCTCATAAATAGGTAAACTGCCTCTAAATCTTTGTAATCGTAAGCTCCAACCATTATTGTTTTATTATTTATCGACCGGGACCCACACTGTAAAAAAAGTTCCAGTAAATTACATGTAAAATCGTGGAAACAGTTGCCTACATTTTACAGGTAAATTTGCTCATAAGGTTAAAATTTCTACCATCTAGTAAATTTCACATGCTGTGTTTTTTCAAGATTGTACTGTAAAATTCTATGAATATTTATATGAACTCTTATACTTACGGACACTGAAGTAATTTTCATAGTATTTTATAAAGAGAGCAAGCAACTTACCAATTCTCTATAGCACCAATAGGTCATACTGAATCGCTCAACCAGGGATCAATAATGAACACGCTTACGCGAAACTACGATTGTTTGTGACGTACATGATATCATTGAGCCAAAATAGTTCACAAACCAATAGAATTACTACGCGACAGATAAATAATCAATAACCATCACATGCGCGTATGAATTCGAATTTCCCTGATCCAATAGTTTTTCCGAAATTCAAGTAAAAACAAATAAATATAAAAGATCCTCATATTTACAGCAAAATTAATAGTCACTCGTTAAATTACTTTTAAAGTGCACTAAATACCCCAAAAAATTCTATTTTACACTTTAAGTAATTTTGAGAGTAAATACAAAATTCTACATGTTTTTTTCTATTTTCCTTTGAATTTTGACATTTGAAACTTACATGAAAAAGCTATAAATTTACCGAATTTCTTTTCCATGTTAAATATCTAGAAAAAACATGTAAACAAAATTTACATGCATTATTCGGTGAATCACAACGTTATTAATGGTATATTGCTGATTTACCATGCAAAATTACTGTAATTTTGTCAGTGCACTTTACACATGCATATTAGGTAAACTAAACTGTGGAGGCATTTAGCGATGTACTATTGCTCTTTATCTCGGGAGCAATTACCTGTACCCGTGGATAGCAGCGTCTCGAATATTGATAGTGGCTAACTAATGTTAGTACACACTCTCCGCTAGCTACAAAATGCGATGATAGCCTGAAAACGAGTAGCTGGCGCTCGCATATTTCTCAGTTACGTTTTGCATCTTTTATCGCGAATGATCTGTTGGAAATATTTAATGTATGGAAGAATAAATGAATGAGAATTTAAGATAGAAATCTCATTATTAACGTGAAGATATTTGCTAAATTGTCGATGTTGAAACTACAATATGTAACTATAAAGGATAACAATAATTGTAGGATGACTTTAAGCCACTATACTTGCGTTAATTAACTAACGCTAATTAATAATTTAATGTATGATTAATAAACATTGTACTGTATAGTATGAAAATGCGTTAGTAAAAGTGAGTTATGTATGATCACCGATAATTTTGTTAACAAGAATGGTTTCCCACCTCAAACATCACTGAAAGTAATACGCAATACACTTTAATTATTTATAACATAATTTTAATGTTAGATGCAACAGAAAAATATATTGTTTTAACGCACATTACATCCAACACAAAACATTATGTGCTCAACAGGTTTTTCTATTTCTTTTATAATTTTTATGTTGCAGCAACATTAAAACTTTAACATAAATTTTATGTTGATTTTATAACCGAATTTTACCGAAATTACTGAATATGTATTTGGTTCAAACAAAATAAAATAGCAAAAAACGTTTTGTTGAAATACTGCATGTATTTTTCTGAGTGTGGTTACATTAATGTAATTATTTCTTTGGACTTTTATTAGATATCTTTTTTTTTCAAACAATATTTCTCTTCTGAATGCGCTATTCAAATATATCCAGCTAAAATTTTTAATATCTAACCATTTGGAACAAACCTTACCAATATAAATTATCTATAGTGAAACCGCAAATATTAAAAATTCTCTCCAATAGCATCGCTCATTTTTCACTAGTATTCAAGAGACTGACAAACGATTAAGTGAACAATTTTTTCTTGTGTATACGGAAGCACTCTATACAACTTAATAAAATTAATACGCATATAAAAAAAAACGCTTTCGAACATCAAGTATATTGTTAAAAAGGTGAATAATAGGTATCATAGCTTCATTCGAGTGTGATATTCCACGTCCTTTTGTTAAATAAATTGAAGATTTCATCTTGTATTACTCTCTAAAAGTACGTTTATAAAGAAAGCCATTATGAAATCTTTATCGCTTTCGCATAGAAGAGATCATTAGACTCTAGTGTATCAAAGAAACGATTTAATCTAAAATATTTTCAAATTAAAATTAATTTAAGATTAAATCGTATTAGAGTTTTCTTCTCAAATTGTAACTGTTCATATAGAAATATGAAATATCTAATCTAATCCAACAAAATGATATAGATTCTACAATTAGTAATTTTGCAGATATTAATAACGATTTTCATAAATAGATGATCGTGATGATTTTTTAGCAACAGTACTCTGGGAATTCAATCAAGTCCTTATTTTCTGTACAAGATAGTTTAAACAATCTAATTAGGAAAAGTATAGGTGTACAGCTATAATATAACCTTCACACTTTTTCAAAATGAAAACTATACTCTCTCATGTTTCGTTATGAGTAGAGTGTGAATTTCTCACCACTTTTGTCGCCCGACTATTGAGAAAAAGTGGGCATATACATTCGATTTGATGTATACGCCACGCTCTATCTCACTTGCTGACGGTGGAGGCGGTCAGAAATCCGCAAACTAATTATAAGACATTTCCTAATCTTGACATTTTTATTGACAAACCGCAAACCAACAACGAAGAGGTTTAGTTTAACATGGCAAATGAAGCCATGAGCATTATTCTTCGAATCGATCAACCGATGTATATCTATTTCGAGATGTGTTATTAACAATTTGGATATTTATTAGGCGTTTTGCGGCTCAGCATGACGTTCGTGAATTTTAATTAAGCAATTAAGCAAAAACTGGATGCTCAAATATACTCACCATTAGTCTAATTCGAAATATACATACACAAAATCGAATATTTTTAATATGGGCGTATAAATGACGAAAGGTATAAAGATACTGAAGCAATTAAGCAATTATAAACTGCCGTATCAGTAAGTAAGTACAGTGTTTAATTTTTTTTGCCATAGTATCTACATTTATGAAAGGAAGAATATCTATAAATGCTTGTTCATCCTGCACTGAGAAATATCTTGCGGTGTCCTCAAAGAGGTTATCCGCTAGACATGAAAAGTTATTTTCCAACTGCAAAAAGCTCATCTTGTCAAATTTATGGCCCGTAATTGGTATACAATCTAGCTACGATACCATCAGATAATACATTTATACAAAATGCAATCAATCTACTTCCATGAAAAATGCAATATATGCTCGATACATACATATGTAAATATACAGGGTATTCCACGTAACTGGTTCATTAAAAGTTTATGATGTTCTATTATTTACTTATATTTGAGATTTTGGCACAAGTACTTGTTCGATTGGAACTATAAATGTAAAATGCCTTAACCAAAATATCAGTTCCGGTTGACCGGATATGGACGTCAACTTTGTTATTTTAAATAGAATGAATAGAAAAACGGTAAGATGTAGCTATAGGAATAGCTAATGAAAATTAACTTATTTATGGTCGTAGAATCTAGATCTATCTCAGATAATGGTGCCAAAATCTCAAATATAAGTAAACAATAGAACATCATAAACTTTTAATGAACCACTTACGTGGAATACCCTGTATATTGGGCACTCAAAAACTATTGCATGTTTCACAAAATGTATAATGAAATAAGTTACCCCTCCTGGTGGCCCATTATTTTAAAACAAATAATGAGCACTCACATATATACAGTGTGTCCTCCGAATCAACGGATGAATAGAAACAGTCCTATAATTTTTGAGCTGAAATTTCATCTTCTGGGGTTTAGCCCTGCTTGGACAGAAAGTAATTGGTGCCATTCTTTAGTTTTGAAAAATCAAGCATCCCTTTGAAATTTACAAAAGGTAATTTTTGTTACTAATCAAGTGCCCTTTTTATATGACATACGTCAAACTGTTATTAAGAAAAAATGTTCAAATTAATAAATTATGCAAATATCAAAGATCAAGTATGCTTTGAAAATTTACGAAAAAGTTGTTCTTTCCAACAATAAAATGCTTTTCATTCAATTGTGATCATAATAAGTTAAAAAGGTGATAGTGAAGTGTATTTATTTCCACTTCTTGCATTCCTTAAGACTTATTTGTAGTTAATAGCATAAATTTAATGTTACAAACATATGCCTAGTGCACACATATTCTTGCAATGCCAAGCTGATTTATTAATGATATAAACTTTTCACAAGTAAAAAAGCTAATAGGATAAGCGAATAGTATAAGAACAATCTGTAGATGTTAAAGACACGAAATGCTCGACATAGGTATCTGTATAAACAATTACTATTGATATTCATTTAAAATTAGAGTGAACATTAGTTTAGATACGATAGGCGGTACTTTCGGCAAGAAAGAAACGTAATACAAAACCTTGATTGATATTACTGTCGATAACGAGGTATTTATTTTATGGTTACTTCAACACACTACATTAACGAGTTCAGGTGTGGCTTTCTATCCAGAAACTTGACTTGAGATTTGATACCTGATCATTATTCATGTGAAACTATTCGATTAACTACCATTGCTGTCGTAATAGATATTCATGTATAAACGTATGAGGACATGCACGCATGATGGGGCGACTGATTTGTTTTAAATTAAATAACGCATTATTTAACTTAGTAAGAGGTACAACGTAAATATACACATGTAAATAACTCCATCAGAAAAACGGAACTTTATTTTCAACTGAAAGTAGGTATATATTATTAATAATGATATTGATAGTGATGATTATAGCGATGGTAATAGTGATAATGATAATAATAATAATAGCGTTTATTGTTCAACAGAACAGACTTCTAATAATAGGACAACATGATTAGAATAAAATAAGATTAAAAATTAAAAATTGTAAGCAAGTCCTAATAAATCAAAAATTGAAAAAAGCAAAATTAACGCATATATCAAATAAAAATGTTGTAAAAAGTAATTACAGTTAAATACTGCAGTAGAAATTATTTAATGTGACTAAATAAAAGATTAGTGTTATATGTATATGTATCGAATATGGCTTATTGTTAGTAGAGCCTTGCAAAGAATACTAGTGCGAGCTCTAATAAATGAGGTGGATAATCCGGAAATATAATTAAGAATAATGAAAAATATTTGTGTAATTCTAAGAAGCAAAGTCATGAGTCATGCTGTTTAAAACGTAATTCGATGTTCCACTACCTACTCACACTATTTTAGATGTTATTAGTAAATTAAACTACCACACTTGTAACCACTGAACTTTAAATGCAAACAGGTTCTATTTATGCAGTTGGTATTTTTTGTATTTTGTTGAAATTTTCACGTTTTTTTCGACATCATTATCTGAATTTGCGTTTAGAGGTTCATGATGCGTATATATGTTGATTTTTTTTAAAAATTTTTGATAATAATAAAACAATAATTTTGTCTTTATTTCCCAATACAATAATTATGATTTACGAATACCAAAAACGGGAAATCTGAAGGATACACTTTTACTACAATATTACGCTACTTTTATTTACAATATGCTTATATTAATGATAATCCAACTAGTTTCTGTTATTGTTCGTTGTTTTCTGTCATCTCATGTTGTCTCGATTGAATTATTAAATTTAATAAAGAAATATTAAATTAGATAGATAGATAAGCTAAACTGAATATCAGCGGAATATTATTTCAAAAAGGTCTAAAATTAAAAATAAAGTGGTAATAAGCAAAGAATGGACATTTCCGTACGCGGCGAATGTTGCACATGCGAGAGCCAATAAATTGTCAGACTGCACGTATAAATGCTATGGTGCAATCCACCTGGTACGGTTTACAGTACCTCTGTATAAAAATTATAGGCGCCCGTAAATCACATATTTCAATGGAGAGCGATGACGCACATATTCCTACAGCCTACGTCTTGGCGGCGCGACGGCGGTCTTAAGGTGGGTTCCCCGTCATACGTGGTTCACAGTGACGCATAATATAACTACGTGGCGATAAGAATCAGATAAACACACTTATTCGACCGAGGGATACGTGCAGCGCAAATACACTACCGGCCATTGAAGAAACAAATAGAATAATTTTAAAAAATCCATTTTTTTCAATATTTAATACTCTTAACATTATTGAAAAAAAAATATACAATAAAGTAAGCATAACAGCAAAGTATTTAAGACAATATCATCATTAGAATAAGGCTATTCAAGAAAAAAATTAATTTAACCTAATAGCAGGTAATAAAACCATTACAAACGATATTTAAAGGAACACCGACAAGCATGTTTACAATAAAGGGGTGGGTCGACAGGGTCGTAAAATTTCACGTGGGTATCGCCTACATGTCTTCCACTATATTAGGCAATAATTGATATTGTACTTCTTTACTATTCTATTAGAAACTAGTTAGGTTACGGTTGTTTATTTGTGATGTTTATGAAAATGCATAGTATCTAAGAAATGCCGAAAAGAAGAGCCGATAAATGTAGAAAAGAGATCGGCTATTGTCGCATTGCACGAGGAAAGACATTCTGTGCGTGCGATAGCAGAAAAATGACAAAATCTGCAGTTCATAACACTATCGTCGCCACCGAGGAACATTCGAAGACTGGAATCGAATCCACGGACCGTCACGGATAACAACCCTCATGGAAGATCGACGCCTTCAAGTGTTGAGTAACAGAAATGGGCGATTGACGGCGCCCGAAATCACAGCTAAAATAAATAGGGGACACGAAAGACCGACATCTTAAACAACAACTAAACGCTGCCTAAGGGAAGCCAATTTATACGGTCGCGTTACGGTGAGAAAACCGTTACTCCGTCCTAAGAAAACGCCAAAAACGATCACGTTGTACCGAAATTCGTAGAGATTGGATCGTAGAAAAATTCATAAACGTTCTTTGGACTGGCAGTCCAAGTTCAAAGTGTTTGGGAAAAAGGCAGGGTTTTCGTAAAGGCGGAATCCCACGGCGCGTGACTCGGCGAATTACGAGTTAGATTCGCCGATCCACGAGCCGTGGGAATTGCCAGGTTCGTCATTTATAGCTCGGCTTGAAGAGGTTTGTGTTTTCCCGATTGTTGTCGGTAAATTTGACGCGAGCCAAAGGAACGCGCGCATTTTCGGCCTCGGCTCGTATAATTTCGACCCGATCCAACGGTCATCGGTGAGTATGGTGCAATTAAATTTCAGTAGCGGCTTGTAGCTGTGGAGGTTAAGGGCTATTTATTTTAAAAATTGAATGATCAAACGACATAGTTCTTGAATTTTTGTCAGCATACGAAGGAGAGCCGCCGATTTAGAATCCGCAAGATCCAAATCACAAAAACAGAAACTGCAACACGTCTCCGCCGATCATTCATGTTAATTACTTTTTAACCAAACTCTCCGCTGTCACTGGAGAAACTAAAACCATGATTTGCCAAGCCAACACGAATCCACACTATGAACTCACACACCCCGTGGGAATGCCTATCTACTTGCCACACTTTGTTGCGAGCCATGGGCAAGCTTCGACGAACCCAAGCCACGAGCCATGTTCGCCGAGTCACGCGCCGTGGGATTCCGCCTTAAGACGCACGAAGGGCGAGCGAATGTTGCGCGATTGTGTCGTTCCCACAGTAAAACACGGTGGTGATTCAATTATGTAATTCTCAATTATCTCGTAAAAATTGACCGCATTATGCGTAAAGAAAATTATAGACGCATATTGGAAGAAAATGCTGTAACGTCAGCATTACGGTTGTTTGGGAAGAACTTCGTGTTTGCGCATGATAACGACCCCAAACACACGGCACGGATTGAAGATTAATCTTTCCGTTCAAGCGAGAATATTGTTTTGGTAAAGTCATGCCCTGGCTCTCGATAGAGTGTGGCATTTTGAACCTCATCGAATTACTGTGGAACGAGCTATAGACAGGCGAGAAAGGAAAGTCTGCCCAATTTCGAAAGAGGACCTGTGGCGACGGTGCAACTGAACTAGTTAAGTTCAGTGTTATTGCTGATCATGATAGCTTTGCTATAGAAACATGCGTCCAGTGTAATGAAACTTGTGGTAAGTTGTTTTCAGATTTGTATTGTCATCAGTGCCACGGTTGTGAGTATTTTGTTTTCATCGAGTAAAAACTGTTTTTGTTTTAGGCAAAGTACCTTTTCCATTCACAGTATGCCAAATGTTTGTATTGAGAGTGAATTATTATGACGGTATGCAAATTTTATGCATTATCGGCATACTTTTATAAAATTCATTGCTTGTCAACTCCGTTTCACGTAAATAAAGTTTCCATTTACGGTATGCCAATATGTTACTAAGAAAAATTGCTTAGGCAAAAGGTTATGGAGTTATGCTAATTTTCATCCTGATAGTAATGAACATATCCATTCTTCAACTTTAAGGTTTAGCTGCTGGATTTTAAGAAAATCTAAAGTAATTGGCTATGCGGTCTAAAGCTCCAAATAAAACAGAACTTATTTCCAAATATTAAACTTCAAATTAAAAATTTGCTCTCCATCCTACCTATTATCAGAGATAAGTTTCCTCAGGAGATAGGCAACCCCCATGTATATACTCATTAATAGTTTTTGCTAAAAATACCAAGGGACGTTTGTAGATGGCGTGCGCCAAACGAATATTAAAATGTACTTTTATTTGAATTTTTATTTCAGTTGACAATAAAGATGTACATAAAAAAAAACTTGTGGGTAAAAATAACATTTATTGATTAAATATTTAAAATTACAGCATTCAAGCTATACATTATATATTACATATATAATATATAAGCTATTTTTGTAAATATAAATCGCGATTGTGATTAGGTGTGCGATTATAAATTATATCGTTGGAAAAGTATGAATTTAAATCGCGCTTGAAAGTCATCACATTTGAAGAATCAAATCGCAATTCAAGTGATTATAAATCACAATAATCGTACATATGGAGCAATTACTAGTGGTTTGTTTACATTTCAAACAGAAATATAGCTGAAAATATAAGGGTATATGTATTAAACAAATCGGTGCATTGGAAAACTAGAACAAATCGGGGATTAATCGCTATGACCTAAGAAATAATCTTAGAATCATAATCACAATCACGATATATATTTACCTACAAAAATACCTATAGACTTATATTTTAACTTTCAACGATTTAAGATGTAAATTTTAAATTTATAACAGAAAATCCTTCCGTATTCCTATACAAATCGTAGTAATTATTATATTTTTCCAAACATGACAAATATGCTAATGTATCTTTTATTATCCTCAAGGAATATCTAGGTAATATCAAGGTAATCTATGATCTAACTGTAGAGTGCGTTAAATAACTAACTACACCTAAAACTAGAGTATAATTAAAGTCAATGTATTATTTAAAAAAACGTAATCACTAAACTATCCTATAAATTTCACTTTAGTAAAAGTTTATCAAGATATAAACATAAACCACCACCGCCACTGTATAACTACAATGCCAGTAAAAAAGAAACAAAAATTGTTATAAAAGTATTAATCACAAGCAAATGGAAACTCCATGTGTATTAAAAATTACCAAAATACAAATAGCGTCCTTGTGATTGTGCTTATGAAAAGGAAAACAAAAATGAAGGCTGACGTATCAGTGCCAGCAACCTAAATTTGTAAATGTACCTAAACAAAATAGTTTTCTGTAGTTTGTTACCAAACAAAAGTTATAGCGCCATCCACAAACGTCCCTTGTAACTACTAGAATTTTGTTAACAGTTCGACCCATTAAACTTACCCATGTCCTATAGTATAGTTATCTCTGCTATTATCGACTCCATGCGTAAATGATGCACTATTATTTTTCTTCTTTCTTTAAATTAGAATGTTTGATACATTTAAAACAGTCGGGGCAATATCATTGCTATTTGCAAAGTAATAAGTTAACTGAGTTAGGACTTTAGTTTCATGACAGCGTTAGAAGATGTAACGCCTAAAAATTTATTACCGGCTATTAAGTCCAATGTAATACTTAAGTACGATCGGAACATGTTTGTCTAGCTACTTAAAGTTCTTGTTTATTTCTTTGCCGAATACAACGCTCATTTACTGCAGTTTCCTATCGTTTTGCGAAATCTACATACATACATACACTCTCTGGCACACACGTACACAGTAACGTTTTACTGCATGGAAACTTCAACGGCGATATACGACAATATACAACTTCCCGTACAAGAAAAGTAGACATTTTATAGCTCTTCACGTCCTACAAGCAATACATTCCGACAACGGAAATAATGTATGTATAGTGAATCGCATAAACATAAATATCTGGGCACTTTTCAGAACAGTGTCTAACACATGAACTCTTATTTATAGCTCAGCATGTAACTGATACGTAATTCTAATAAACCTTATTCCTTGAAGTCTGTATATTTAAGCCTAAAGTTAATGTAATTTGTTTTCAATTAGACAATACCCTAACTAAATAATTATTAATGATCGCTTTATATTTCTCCTTTAATTAGCTTTGATTTTACCATTCAAGCACTACCCTGAAAAAAGAGAAAAACTTGGATTAAATATCTTACGTAAAAGATCTGTTATTTTTTCTTCAGAACTTTGGAAGCACTTAGCTAGCGAACATTTTTTTTCCTTATTTATATCCCATTTGGAACCCAGATCCCTTTGCATGCACACACATCGATTTTACATGATCCGGATAAATCCGGAAAATGAATTTCTTTTAGTGGCAAAGAAGCAAACGGGAACTTGCACGCACATCGAAACCCAAAATTTTCACTTTTATTCTATGATGCTAAAATTCACATATTATATTCAGTTATGCACCTATACGTCTCCCATGTTTTACATAAAAATTATGTGAAGTGAGCCATACTAGTAAGAAATATATACATATGACTAAAGTATGACAAAATTGCTCAATTGCACTACTAAAGTAAACATAACATACTAAAATAAGATTATTTCGTAGGGGTAATTTAGTAATAAGCACGGTGGTGTTTACCCCATATGAATTACTTTTTAGCACTAATTTTATGATTTTTGTTGTTTCTTGTCACTCTGCTATTTGTGTTACTATTTCTGTGTTTTTGTTTGTTAGTTTTCGTCACTATGACGGTAAACTTGTTACATGAAATAATCATGGAGAAATCGTGTTTGGATTTTTTAAAGAACTACTTTAGTACTAATGGAGATTAAAGTACTTCAAAATCTCTCGTGAAATATGTGAGAATTTTATTTGCGTCTTATTTTTTACAACGGAAGACAGCATATCGCCCCGATGACATTTTGCTTTCAAATAATGCCAACTGAAACATTCACAAACAGTGGTAAAATTCAATAGTTTTTTATTCATACTTTTTACTCCCGACATTCACTTTGATGGGGTGAAATATGCCATCAAAAGTTGACGGATTTTCAATTTCCTGCCGAATAAGTCTAGTAAAAAGAAAGAGAAGGTACGTGTAGATGCAATAGTGGCACCATGTACATATAAACGTCTTTTGAAATACCTGGTCAACGTATATACAGGATGCTCAACAAAGTTATTGGATGGATGGAAATGAGGGTTAGGCTAACCAAAATTATAGGTAATTTAATATAATTATGGTGGTGAAATTACACTTTGCCCAAACCTAGGCCCCCAGTTATCTACGCCGCAGCTATGGTCTAGATATTATTACAGTAAAATTTTCGACCCATATAGCAGCAAATACGCTAAATATGTATTACAGAAATGGTCGTAAAGATGGCACTTCTTCTATTTCACTTCAACAATAATGTATATTCAACATACATATACAACATCACAAATACCGTTATCTAATATCGATTTAGTAATTTTTCCAGGTAAATATCTTTGAGTGATCGTGGTCATTAAAACGGCGGCTTCCTTGTGTTATTAATACCTATATGAAATGGTAAAAATATAATATCATGACACCTAGAACACGTCCTTTGTCTAGCTGTTTAGTTTGCTATAACAAAGTAATAGTATTGATTGAAAACAACTCTACGATTGGCTTGTTATAATTTTGCTATTTAATACAACAAAAATGATTGTATCAAAATAACAAATAATACTTGTTCGTTTTAACGTAAAATATTTTTTTTATAATCTAACCGAAAATAGTAACAAAAATATTTTTCTTCACGTAACAAAATCTGCTGCTTTAACTGTATTTAACCTTTTGGTGAATTTAACACCTTGTAGTTTTCTGAGTGTGCAGATTAGGGAAGATAGAGGAGGTGAATTTTGTGGTTTTACAACGATTAAACATTCGTTGTAAAACGTTTATTCACTGCATGAGTGGGGGTTCGAGCCGCCTACCGATTTTCCAGGAACCGACAAAAACACGAGTATGTCCAATCGTAAAACGGAATTTACTTCCCCTATCTTGCCCATCGCTAGTGCAGATTAATATATTATCATTAAATGTGTATCTAAAAGCTGCTTAAACAAAAATTCGGAACAGCGAGGATGATAAGTGTGAGGGGACATAATCTAACATATTGCAATATTTTGTTATTTTCTGAGCAAAAAACATTCAAGAAATCCGTTTTAAAATCAGTCATAAAGAATATAATAAATTCGTTTAATTACAAAACTCTTAATAAGATCTAATAAACATGGAAGCATTCATGGAACTTCATAGTCTCTTCATTTTAACTTATATAGTGTAATATCAAAAACATGTTGTTGGACCTGATAAACAGGTACAATTTTATGAGGACAGTAACTTCTGTGCTAAATTTATACATATTTATTTATCACCAAATTCCACATATGCATTCCTATTATTATATGTCACCATTGCTCCGCGCTTAAAGTGAGACCGCGTGCGAAATTCAAATGCATATGCGTACAGTCATCTATATAGTTTTACTCACGCCAATGATCTCTACAGTTGGTCTGAAACAGGACCGACAACTATCGAATTTCAACCCGTCAAATTACAAAAGCACCCATTTCAACTGACCCCATTCTGTAGGCTGAGTTTTATTTTGATGTGTTAATGATCGCAGTGGTGAGACAGGGAGACGGTATCAATTTCAGTAGATCTGCAGGTGTATCTTAAACCTTTCGCACCCACTTTTATTCGAAATTTCTCAATAATATAAGGGCTACGGCTTTCGGTAAAAAAAAAGCTTCGGCAAAATACCATTCACCACACAATCGCATTTTTTCACCGCCGAACCTGCTTTTACATGCGCCTTTCGAGAATCTGCCACAGCCGCCTAGAAGATCAGACGAGTGTTGTTCATCTTTTTCTAAGAAGACTTATCTTTTTTCCAACCGACGAACTCGTCACCACTGCGGCCCCTTATTAAAGAGCTACCGCATGGTTTTTAGCGCAACCAAACACACACAAAACTTAATTAGTACATTGTTTCGGCCCACACCCAAAGAAGAAGTTGCACTACTAGATATAACTTGGTACAATTTAAAAAAATTATATCGATTAAAATAGGTTCTATATAAATTCAAAAGAAACGTCTTCATAGAATGTTTTAACTATTTAAGGAAGTTTTCAATTTAATCGTAATAGATATAGCAAACAAGTCTGTTACAGCAAACAAAAGCAGTTAGCAGCAGATAATAATCTATTTTCTGTAAGGCAATACCCTCAACTTAATAAAGGGTTACCTATACTAATTGAAATATTTTATTAAACATATGTATTACTACCATTAGATACTAAATATTATTTCTTCCTTATTAGTGGTGAGGTTAATATATGGTAATTTTAGATTGTTTTACGTATCTAATAATCATCCAATTAAATACATAGCGTTCTACCAAACTAGTTCTTAGAATTCTTTGAACTTCTAGTAAAAAATTGTTTTTAAAACTTTTTGTTTCCAATCACAATCAACTATTTAAGAAAATTATTTTCGGTTTTATAACACCTTTATTTTAGACGTGTTAGTACCACTTTGTAACGGTTACGTGTAAGGGCACCTTATAGATAAATATTTTGCTGTTGGTCTTATTCACCACAGAATTTCAAATTGATTGTTATAGTTAAAAATGATGAATAAAAAAGTTTTTATGACTCAAGTTTCAAGAGAAACCTTCAGATTGAAAAACATAAAGTGCAATCTGTAAAATGCTGTTAACAACGCAATTTTTTCCTTCCAGATTATTCTCTAGGTACAGAAGAACTTGGAACATTTTTATAAACTATCAGATCCTCATCAAACTGACAAAAAAATTACAGTGATATCGATAACGATAATAGAAAAGTACCTGCACACTTTAATTTGTAGAAGTTTAAACATCTAAAAATGTTCCGTATCAATCTCATCACGATACCAAAAATGCAATTACATGAGGCATGCATAGAACTTAGTCCATCAATAAATCTAAGTAAAAGAACTGTGTAAGTATTTCTGATTGCGTTTTCATAATGCTATTTTACGTAACATACATATATATTTTAAATAATGTCCGCCTTCTAGTCCGTAATGATTGTTTGGTAATGATCATCCACTACAACGAGTGTCGAATGAGCTGCATTCAAACCCAATAAATGTTACGAATTTTGGTGGTTATTATTATCGGTATATATATATTTTTTGTGCAATGGTATTTGGGAGAAATGCTTCGTTTCTTCTGAGATTCTAAATATTCCGACCACGACCAGCTTGATGATTTCGACAGTTTGCTTTATACAGTCTGTCGGATAATTCAAATTTACATTAAATTGAATGTTACATCAGATTCCGGAAAGTAGCGACATCTGCATGACATTTGAGAGCATGAGAACTACTTGCTTGACATGTCACAATAATAGTAACACTAGGTACATCATTTGAGGTACGTAGTTTTGTCTGATATCTTCTTACTTTTTATGAAGGTAACCTACTGGTTATCCGCAAATAACCGTGGTAGGTATTATTATAAGATTTCTGTAGTAAGTCTTGTTGTATCCAAGACTAAATGCAACTTTAGTCACACATTTGCTTTCAAGAATTAGTTTTATTAATTTTTCGTTGTGCATATGTATCTATCTATTATTTATTTCTCTATCGAATCTGGGGAATACGCGAAATGCACGCAAATCCCAAGCTGATGGATACGATTGCAAGCTCGTACATATGTCTACGCGCGTATAAGCCCACTCACAATCAGTATATACGTTTCCTAAGACTTTTGCGGTTATATTTTATAACTACATGTAACAAAATAAAAGCAGTTAAAGTCATCGTTATTAAAGTCAGGTGCTGTTTTATAATAACATTAACCCATGTCGAGTCACAGTCGTGGCCATAAAATATAAATATCCTTTTCACGGCTTATCTGCTTCACACATCTTATTATGATATATTAGTGTACACGGGACTGAAATAATAATGTTGTTCTCTCTCGTGTCCGGCTGGACAGGGCGTGTTTCCGTATAGTTTCTACGCGCTCACAGTGGGGTCGAATGTCTACAAGGCGGCCATTGTTAAATTGAGTTGCGTCCGCGAGTTTGACTGAGCAAGCCGTTGATGCCTTCCCGACCATAAATATATTCGGCATCCGAAAGACAAATTAAGTCATTATCTGCCATTGGCGAGCGTGATTGATCACGATGGATATGATTTATAATATATAATTACTATACCTTTATATCTTGAGCCTAGAGTTCCCATTCAATTCTATTCTGTAAGAGCCATGCACGCGGGAGAGAATGTAAATACATGCATTGTTTTTCACCTCCAAGAAACGTAGAAAAGATATTTCGTGGAAAAAACTATATGAGGGGGTTACAGGCAGACCTTTAATTTCTTAATACAATAGAGGCGTGTCCTATTATAAGAAGCTTAGATAAATTTTACCGATAACTGTGTGTATGTTCAAACATTATAGGCTACAACAATGAAGGGGAAACAACGACGTATAAATAATGAAGTTCGCAAACTGCCGTTTTGCTTGTCATAACAAAACAACATAAAGCTTACAGCAAACACAGGTCTAGGTATTATCCAAGGCTAAATCCATTTAATATTAATGTACAATTGCGAAATTCAAGAAAAATTGAAAAAGCCTCAACACTTAAACGAAGCGCGAAAAAGTGCAACTTCAAAGTCAATTATTTGTTTTTATAGATATATATTTTGTTGTGATTAATGTCGCGAAAATAGAAAACACAATTAAAGGTTCCGTGCCCATACTGTGGCCCATACATGAGTGGCGGCTCCTCTTAAAGAGACACGAAGCTATGACGCTACCATTGCAAATCACAAATTAATTATTAAAAAACTTTTTTTTTTGTAAAAATACGATAAATATACATACGTGCACTAGGGTGACTGGAAAAAACGGGACTCCGCCGAAAACTATTTATTGATATATGCTCATTTTAGCTATTTTGAGACCTAGAAATCTTGTTAAATTTGGCATATATATCGGCCGAATTTGATGTACAATGTCGTCTCATTTCCACTGAATTTTACTGCAACTTTTCATCTCTATTAGTTTGCGAGTAAATTCGTGGGAAAATAGATGTGGGATATACTGTATACCAGTGTTGGGCATGTTAGGGGAAGTGAATAAATTTCTACAGCGATTAGACATACTCGTGTGCTGTGGCTCTCAGTAAATCACTAGTTAACACTGCTCCCCACTCATGACGCGAATAAACACGAGTGTATCTAGTCGCTGTAGAAATTTATTCACTTCTCCTATCTTGCCCAACACTGCTGTATACACCCCAAAATTTATTAAAATTACACTAACAAAGGAGAAATATTTCTCAATTTTACAGTGACTTAAATATTTTTCTACACTAGTTGATAAATTTAGACCCCCATCGAATGGGAGTTAGGGCCATAGCACGGTCTTCGCGGGCCCGGGTTCCACGATGATTGACCGGATCCCCCGTGTATTGTTTGGAGCCTCCCCCAGACCCTTAATTCTCGAGCTTATTCAATAAAGTGATTTAAATGATTAATTAACGATTAAACGGCTCGTTGGTCCAGTTCTTTACAGCCTACATGTAGATAACAAGAAGTAGCGAAAATAATATGTTCCTATTCATTCCCACTACTTGTTGACTGCAGTTTTTCCCGGGAAGACAAAGAAGCTATTTCGCATTGCTTGTATTAAAAATCCGGGCAATTATTTGGCCGACTAGGCAATATACAGGGGCAGCAATATGGATAGTAAATTTATCAAACTAATATTTTAAAACATAATATGATATGCTATTTTGACGAAACTTTGTTGTTAGTTTTGCCATATTATGTTAATAGTTAGGGTTATGTTTCAGGGCCCGGTTACGTCGGGTGACGCCTATAATTACTCGTTCAAAGTTTTTTGATTGTTTTCCAGCAAACAATTTAATAACCACCATATAGTTGTTGGAATGCTTGGAGCGAAGGAAAAAATTTGTCTAGCCGGCGCCGGCGCAGTGATCCTACTCAAGATCAGCAGAGGAACTCGTTCGTTCACGGACCTCTCACTCAGATGGCATTCGCAAAACTTAATTTCGTTAATTAGGATTGGAATTATATTTTACCATCAGCGTTTGGGTTTCTTAACACAGATATCCTTAAAGTCTAGGAAAATAATTATGTCTTTCTTTGCAAGTTATTTTTACTTTAGACTAATTGATGTGATAAGAGCTGGCGAGAGTAAGCGACACAACGGACAGTTGGGCGTCCGAACTAAATCATTAATTGCACTTTTATTTCCTGCAAAATATCGTCATTGGAGTTAGTTATTCTAATTCTAACAACACTTTTCTTGTAATTTATAATTAAATTTTATCATAATGTTGTTATTCCACAGAATTGTATACCATATTTAACAAGATACAGTTTGTTGAATTACTTTGTATCTCATAACCCCTTCCTCCGCGGAACCCGCAGAACCCCGATAGCTACGGCACTGATCGGACTGGTTGCCGGAAAACCAATTTCAGGGCTTCCTGGCAACTGCAAGTGTTATTGTTAACTACGTTTTTCTTTCTGTGTACGCGTCTTGACGTTTAAAAGAAATGCTTCTAATATCGGATAGTGTAGGATACAATACATTAGAGTTCAGGTTTAGAGGTGGACGGGAGAGTGATAAAATTTGTTTAATTCACTATTTATTTATTGTACTGAGTTAGAAGAAGGATTAAAGATGGCTTAAGTAATTAACTTGTGCGTGTTCTTCTTTTATCGGAACACTAATTAACTCGTTCTATGCTAATGTTGCTATTTATTTAGTCTTGCATTTTTTTGTTCGTTTTAGTTTTTTTCTTTCGTTCGTTTAACATGCATGTTTCATTTATCGAGTATGCTAATATGTACAAGGTATATGATATGTAATGGAAATGTAGACAAGCATTGCGAGAATATCGTGCTCGTTAACCAAACCGGAAGCATACTATCGCAAATGTTTTTTCCAAGATTGTACCAATATCTTTAAAAACAATCAAATCATCGAAATACTGGAAGAGCAAGGCAAAGAAAACGCAGTGTACATGTAGAAGACCAGATTTTAGACTTAGTAAACGAGGATCCTTCAATTAGCACTAGACAGTTAGCTGTTGTAGTGATGGTAAATAAATAAGAATATCACAAACCACAAAATAGATCAGTCAGGTAAAGGAAAACATTCCGCACACATATTACGTTGCTAAACTTCAACCTCTTTATGAAAACAGTAACCTTCTCCGATTGAATTTCTGCAACACGATTTTAAACAGATTCGCGATAATAACGGTGTTAATATATAACAAAAGAAAAAAATCACTGTTGGACAACTACTAGCATCGCAATTGAGAATAAATGGGTGGCATTTTTTTCCCACATTTTAAATCCAACGATATTCCATACAATAATATATTAAAAATTGTGGAAATATGCTCCGTCTCTACCAAGAATTAATGCAGCGCCCGAAGGAGTTTTTTCAACCGTGAATAAAGTATGGACATCTGATAAGATGCAATTAAGTGTTGGGACCATGAAATCAATGTTGTGCGTAAAATATAATTTAATTAATATTGTATCTTGCGTACAATTTCATGATGTTTTACTTAAGGATCCTGATCTTCTAAAAAAATCAATTCGAACATCAAGTATAATCCAAAAGTATAATTTTCTAATGTAATGTACCTTTCCACGCAACTTTTTAATTGTTTATACTAAAATACATATTCTATTTTAAAAAGTATATTCATTTTGTGTTTTTTTTTTATAATAAACTATGGCTTTGATTTTTTTTTACTTTTATTTATGATGGTTACTTATAATACGAATACCATACTCATGATCTATTTTGTCCCACCTCACCATTAAAATCTGATCACTTCCGCTTTAAGGTGTATGTATAAAACCATTTTACAAAATAAAGGAATAAGTGAACAACATAAAAAACTGTGGTTAAAACTAACGCTTGTTTCACGAACGAAGGCATAACATGACACTTCCAAAGTTTCATTCAGTAATTAAATTTGAACAACGTCCTAAACATTTCTCTTGTTTACCTTTTTGTTGGTTTAGTACCCTAACTTTATGGCAGTATTCCCTACTAATAATAAAACATCTTAATGCAATGTCCTCATCAAATTAAAGAACGTATCATATTTCTCTGAAATTTATTAATTTAAATAAACCCAGTATGGAAACACCATTTAATTACAATGGACGTAGTAAATAGATACAGACGGTCGACATGTTACTCAACACAATGCTCCGATACATGAACCAACAGGCGATAAATCTGAAAGCAGAGAAAAGGAGGAGACACCTATTGAATTTATAGTTCTTGTAATATCAATATGGGCTTCCATGTGTGTGTGTGCCTACTTGTAATATAAATACACACTTGTATGGGTATGTAGATTCTCTCATGTATGCATACCTTTACATACACACATGTTCCAATATCTTAGCGATTCTTATCGCGGACTTCTCACCCAACGCCAAACTTTAATCGCAACGTTATCTAAATTAAAGTTATTAACGAAATACTTTTTTTTTATTTGTACTATAGCTTACAAATTAGGCAACGTTGATTATGATACCTCCAATACAATTATTCTACAATCGTCAAGTCTGGACGAACAGTCAAACATTAATTAAAGAAAAGAATTCTGATCTTCCAACAACAGTATCCCACTTGCACTGAAGAAGTAAATATTATTACGTACTATAACCATAATAAATGATATTAACGCGCACGTATTACATTATCTATAATAGCCAGTTCCTAGCCATAGATTTCAATTTATTAAAAGAGTTGTACAGCTTAATAATAATTATAGTACCGCTGCTTACAAGGATTGCTAACACACATTATCTGTTTTTTCTCAGTGTAACATTAGAAACAAACCTATTAAAACTACGAAAAAAAAAATATACAGGACTAAAGCAGAACGCGCACTGGATCGACTCAGATCAGTCGGTTCGAAGCGGTACGATCGGCAGTTTCTGCAATACGTTAAGATAAATCAAGGACCGCGCACTTGTTCGAAACATCGGAAAGTTCCAAGATTCCAAATGAAAATTGTATAAAATCTGTGAATTGTTTTACAATTCCTATTTTGAAACAACTTTGAAACCTATTATGTTGCAAACGATAACATTAAGAAAATTGTCATCCAGAAATGTTAGACAACATTCGTACATTTTCCATGTCCTATTAAGCTTCTACTTGTGACTGCTAGTGACGGATAGTCACTATGCTAGAGCTTGTTGGCTGCTTCAACCATTCAATTACATTTTAGGAGAATAAACTGGTTTAATACATATATAATTTTTTGTAGTTACTGAAAAGTCAATTACTTTAGTTATTGAACTAATAACATTTATTACGGACTTGAAATATCATAATTAATAATGAAATAAATAATATAAAATACTAAATAATGGTAAAATTTCAGAATATGTCATACGTCAATTCACTCAAAACAACTGGTTTAGATTGAGGTATATCTGGTTGCCTACTCGCCAGTTACCAATGCATTGACAATTTGTTTTATAACGTTACACATAGGGCAATTATATGTGTAATAGAAAAACAAAGAGCCCGGTATATACAGGGTTATTATTGTATAGTACGAAATAAAAAAAGGGGTGAAAGATATATATGAGTAATGGCTAAATACAAAAAATTGCGATTCTATGTGCATGTTGTAGTTTTCCAAATTTTAGGGCCCAAAATGTAGTTAAAGACGGCCCACATCTGTGTTTACCGTATGTATACACATGAATCTGATAGGAAACGAATTTCAAGCATCTGTAGTAAACATCGAAAAAATTAAATGCTAGGCATAGTTAATTCATTCAAAGCAGATGTTATTTACACAAAGATGATTTAAGCTGAGATAAAACGGAAACACCAGAATGCAAAGAAAGCATTCAGGTGATTTTTTATTGTGATGTGCTTTCGCCATGAACTCGTATTTCACGTAAAATAGTAGCACATTTTAAAGGTTAAATTTGTTTTAAAATAAGCGTATTATGTTTGTTAACTTTATGTAGCGTGTTTCAAATCTATACGTTGCCATTGCAAACGCAAGCATCCACCGCGAATAGCGAGCGCACACTAAATGTAAATCGCAACGTTCAAAGTATAGTGACGACCGGTGATTCATCGGTATGCTAAATGAGTCAGAGCCGGACTCGAATAAAGAAAAATCATTTTCTCGGTGCTACGTGTACTTAGAACCGCAATTTTTTGTATTTACGCATTGCTCATGTATACTTTCACCCCTTTTTTTATTTCGTACTATACAATAATAACTCTGTGCTATGTTATGAAGTTTGCAAGTGATTTTAACCGGTAATTTTAAATAAAAGTTATTAATACTCTCAGTCCTGAACTCGGTTCTTATAAAAATAATTTAATGTTAAACAAACTGTAAAACGACATTCTTGCAAACACATGTGAAAATTTCAACGTTTGAAATTTGTAATGTTCTTCCCTCTATAAAAGCCAAATGTAAAGAAACGAAGTACTTAATTTTAAAGGAAGATATCCTTTTTTCACTCTTTACAAATTTCCTAATTGTCGGACACCTTTTTACTATTTTCATATGCTGCCGCATTTGTATAAACGTCCACTGTAAACGAATAACTTTTTTAACTCCTCCCGCAATTTTTTTTAACGTGAAAAAATTTTGTTTTGGAAATAATCACTGCAAACGATTTGTTTTTTGTAAAATACCTGATAATAAAATTCAAATTTCAGGGGAGGTACTAACGCAAGCAATTTGTATTTTTTACTTGAAAATTGGTGATTGGTGGAAAACAAAAGGTTAAAATGAGCTTAATTAATCAGCTGATCGCAAGTGGGAAATCTAACCGAGTAGATTTTGAAATAGCCAATGCGTGCGTTCAGGGAGTTACGGCGCTGCCAGCGCTGAGCTCCGCTAGATCGAGCGGCGTCCTGAACGCGGCCGCTAGATCCAGCGCTGGAGCTAGCGGTCGTCATCTTTTCTAGCGAAAAATATTTTCGCTGGGGGATATGGCCGACCGCTAGATCATCCAATGGGAAGTGGCGATGGCCGGCAAACATTCAAATATGAATTTGTAAAGCGTGTGAACTACATGAAATCGTTAAGTAATTGTGGTAATACTAACATTTTTATTTTTTATTAAAGTAATGATGAATAAAGCGAAATGGAAACAATATAAGTCGCAGAGAGGTTAATATAAATATTATAAATACAGAAACTACAATTTTTAGATCGATCAAGGCAAATCATTTTATTATATGGATATTTTGTGAAATTATAAAATCAATAGTTTACGAAATACATATAAAAATTCACGATTAATGCTTTTTTTCCTGGATATTTATTTGAATATTTGCCAATGAGGTTATATTTATCTATAATTTATGCTTAAATAGCAACGAAATCGCCTGGATTAATAAATACAGATATTATAAGAGTGAACGAGGATATTAGTGATACCTTTAAAATATGTTACTCTATAAAACTTATTTCAAAGTTTTAATAACCGTGGTTATTCTTATTTCCTATAGTTTTGTCATTAATATAATTGTTGTGTACAATTTCTTAACCCTTTATATGTGTAACAAGATATTGTTATCTAAGATTAAACATGAACGTTTAGTTTTGTGATGTAAATTAAAAGAAACGCCTGAGCAAGCAATTCTGAAAACGCCGCTATCAAACACACTAAATAAGTAAGCAAAGAGCATGCGCCAGCAAAAGCTACTCTTATGACCCGTTCAGGGAGTTCTAGCGCCGGTCACAGCGCTAGCGGTTATCGCTTCCAGCGCCGTAACTCCCTGAACGCAGCCATTGTCACACTGGTAGTGCGATGACTCATGTTATGACCGTACTGATTTAGTTTATACTGTGACTACACGCTTCCATATTTCGATTCCTCTTTCGACTAGCAGTTAGACAACGCCTCTACTAAATAATGTAGGGTTTCAGTCGCTAAACTAGCGACAAGACGATTATTTCTGATGGAACTTATTCTTTTTCTGGCATAAAATAACCGTCGGGTGCTGGCTAGTACTGGAAATAATTTCTTTCATCAAACAAGCAATACGTTGTACCGTTTGCCGGCTTTTTCTTGCAATTTCACATTGTGAATAATTTCTTATATCGAATAGAGTCAAGATATTTTTTTTTACTTGATATGTTTTTCACTATATCAACATTGAAAATAATTATGTTTTATAAATGTAAGTAAAACGCTCAATCGTCGCGGTAGTTCATCAAAATCCTACACAAACGATAGATAATAGTGTGATGTCTAGGGATATTTACGATATTGTATAATAACACTGATGGAACTCTATATACTACACCCTCTATTATAATGCTGCAAGAGCCGTGAACTGGTAATAAGGTAAGTAAGAAATACCATATACCTATATTTTGTGAAAGCAAATATACCCATACTACTTCCTCTCCAATTACTTATTCCTATGCACTTTCATTGAATATTACCAAACTATATTCGCCGAAATATTCAAAATTAGCAAGTTTTCAAAGTGGCCCTAGTATTGTGGCCAAGGACTGTATGTTGCAAACCTATATACTGAAGTTCGCGACTTTTACATGTATGCATCAATATTAATACTGTTTTTATGTTTGGAGTCGACTAACATATAACTATAAGGAAATAGTAACTATTCGTTCCTAATGAGACAAAATAGGGGTCTACCATATTTTCGTGTGCTGTCAATTATTCCAACAGTGAAAACGCTGCCTCGGATGCACCAGGTCGCTGTCATTTATTTCGTCTCCGAATTCATCGTTTCTATCCGAATGAAAGACGCGTATGAATGTGAGCGCGCCTTCCAACAGGTCGAATTCCATGAATTATGTATACCCAGTCGGTGCTTTTATTTATTAACGTTGTCACATCATTCCGACAGACGGAGGAGATAACAAAAAACAGCAAAAAAGGAAACGTTGAGAAATTATGTTGCCCATTAAGTGGAAAAATGGGTTATAATAATTGACAGATTATATTTTTTTTCTACCGATGTGGTATATAAACGGTTTTAAGATATAAATAATAATGGAAAGGTTTGGTGACATAATTGACGTAATTGTGTTAAGAATTATATCGCATCTAAGACCCTATTCATCTACCATTTTATAACTGCTTACAAAAAATGTAATCTGTGAAAGTACTGGTAGATTCATTTGCTATCAACTTTTCGGATTAAGCCAGTTTCCCTAAACAGAAATAGTTATAGAACTCACATTTTTCTTTTTCGTTACGATAATAAATCTACTCTCTAGTGTATAAGCAGTACACACTAAAAAATGTAGGTAATTTCTCTTGGTAAAAAAACACTTTTTTGATAATTTTCCGCACTGAAAGGAGTAAATGTACAGAAACTTAAGTAAAATGTCGAAATGAATATTACAGAAAAATTTCTGTTAGAAATAAATTTCTAACATGCAATTTTTCCAAGAAAGATATTAATATCTCTTAGGAAAGACTTAAAATTTCTTACAATTTGGAAAATTACAGTCGTAAATATCGTAATTTTCAAGTGATAAGGAAATAAGCAAGGCGCTAACTTAGAATGTTCTAGTTCAAGTCAGACGTAGGCAGAAATGCCATGGTGTCGCACTGAGAAAAGAGATTGCATTAAATGAAAAGTTTTATAACTTTTGATTTTTATCATGTCAAACGAAAAGGATACTTTTCGCAGAAAAGTATTTATTTTAATTGAAAGTAGAGTGCTGTTTTACCGGAAAACTATTTTCCTCTTAAGTGCATGCTTATGGACGAAAAGTAACCGTAATTAAACGAAATGCACCTTAGTTTTGGTTAATATTTTATAATGTCTGTATAAGTTTTGTTTAAGTTAAAATAATACACATTACACACTATATTGTTATTATTATGTACATATTCTGGTTTCTTTTAAGTACGTTATCATATTATTATTACAAACAGTATCTTAAATAAAAAAAATCGGGCGTTTTGGTTTATTTGCGTGGAGGTGGACACGCATGAATACATTGATTTAAAACGTTTGCCTTTTAGCGGAAAATGCAAGCTCCTGCATTTAAGCTGAGTGCTTTTTTACACAAAAATATTTTAGTTTTATTCATGTTTCCACGTGCATAAGTCTCAGATAGACAAACAATAGTGAACAAAAGTAAATATTTTTCGTACGAGGTTAAAGGAATTTCAGGGATAATTGAAATCTTTCCAGTTAATGTTTATTTACTTATAAGTCAAAGAATTTTACAGCAGTATATTAGTGTTGAACGTGTAAAACTGTTATACACGGAATAACGATTTTGTTGTTTTCAACCAATCTTTTTGTTAAAGAGGACTTGAATCAATTATCAATATCTTCCACTTAAAAGAATGAACTGCTTCAACGAAAGCTATATTATTTCCAAAGAAATGCGTGAGTTTAAAATTATATTCCTTTTCAAAGAAATACCAAATCATGTTGGCCATATAGAAACGCAAAAACTTTTGGTTTAATAGAATTATTTTTAAATAGAAAGGATTCTTCTATCAGAGCGGTCACACGTGGTTCTGTTTTCTTGTTATTTTTAATCTATTGTGCTAATTATTAGTAGGTGGGTATTAATTTATATTAGAAAATCTGTTTGTTGTTCTTTTAATGCATTAAAGTCTGTTACACACTGTGCTACAATTTGAACATGGAATATCCGAAACAACTTGCATACACGTTGAAATTAATTCAGCATTGTTTGTTAAAAACTCACCCTGATACTAAAAAAAATTAAGTAATCTTTCTTGATCAAAATCACTTTTTCTGCATAATTTTCCTTATTCAATGGGGGTAAATATACAAAATGTTTTACGCGTATATTAATGAGAAAAAAATGTTTCTTAGAAAAAATCTTTAACACTGTAATATTATCATAATATCTATTTATTGCGATCGCACAAAAATACATTTCATATTTCCCAAAAAGACCAAATCACCATAAGAGTGCTCTTTCTCTGGCTTAAGAATATTGTTAATATTTTTCAGGAAAAACTTAAAATTTCTTACCATTTGGAAAATTACATAAAAATACTATCTTTTACTCAAATAAATTACCTCAACAGCAAAAAAATATTTTTTGGATATATGATATGAAGTACTTACGATTTTCTTAAGGAAGCTATTTATTTTATACAAAGTCGGTACAGTTACAGATAAAGTAGTAATAGATTTACATCAAAATTGTATTCCAAAACTGTAAATCATCACGTCATGATGTTCTAAACATATAATAGTAAATAATAGGCATTTTCATTTCGACGATATTTTCCTTTTTGTTAGAAAAAAAAATCAGAAATACTGAACTTTTCTTTGTAATTTTACTTTTAAAGCAGTAAAACTTTTATGGAAATTATCACCATCTTAGAAATTTTACTTGTGAGTAATCCAGACTATATGAAAAAATCTGGAAAAGTTACCCATATTTCGAAATTTTACTATATATATTCCAGCTTACATGAAAAAACCTTCGAAAAACTACTTATAGTTTGAAATATTACTTCTAAAAGTAAAATACCTGTACGGTTTTAGGACACAAAATTGACCCAAAATCCTACAGGAATTTTACCAAAAACTTTTTAGTGTGTAGCTCCATCTTATCATAACACAATATATGAATATATACATTACATAAATTATGGTCCTTCCCGTATTTCAATCAACAATAGTGCATATTTAGCATAAATAGCATAACAGTGTTTATTGTGCTATTTGTGCCGAATTAATGCATTATTGTTGGAGTAAAATAGGAAAAGTGCCATCCTTACCACAATTTCTATAATACATAGCTACATATATTCAACGCATTTACGTCTTGACAAACTCTGCAATAAGGATCCTCTATCAAACCTATAATGTGTATATGCCTATTTATGGTCCGCTTTCAGACAAATGTTGATAAGCTTTAACAATCTTGCACAATTAGTATTATACAATTGTTACAGCTTATCAACGCATATTGTGTGGGCACTATTATTTTAACAATACTGAAGCCTTTACTCAATAACTCTTTCCCAAATTCAAGACTTTATTCCTCTAAAAACTAGGTAACTCTTTCCAACACTCTTTAGACTTATTGTGTATCCATTAACTATTGTATGACTGCATGACTTATAATTTAGTGAAAAAAGACCAACTTCTATAAAAAGCTTTGACAAACTCCATCTGGTCAGTTCCTCTTCGTGGCTATTTCCGATTGAATATCTCGTTCTTTCTCCTTGTTTTATAATTTTTTTGATTATTTTTATTTGTTTCAAGATTAATAATTGAACGAACTTTAATTCATTTTATACATTTTACTTTATTTTAAAGTAGCCTACACATACTATACTAGTATAATTGATGCATATATTACTCTTGTTCTTATAATAATAAGACGAACAAGCATACGTAAAAATATGTATATACATGCTGCCTTGAGGCAGACGAAAGGAAATTAACGACATCATACAACACAATCATCTTGATAGAACATTGGAAACTCTACGCCACTTCGCCGCAGAGATCTCTTAGATAAAAATTACTATAAAATAAATATGCTGTAATTACATGCACGGCAGCTACAAAACCGAACATAAAACAATTAAACGACCGCGGTTTTAGCCCCGTCACGTTGACAGAACCGCTGGAGATCCCTTCGCTTTATTTTATCACCTTATTGCCGGCTTCGGTATCAATCTACAATAAACAATTAATTCTACAGATAACATCCCAAACAATCCGTAACCGCTTACATACATACCAAAGCACAACCAGCTTGATAAATAATCTCTCTTGGAATTGCAGAACCTACACCGATAAACAGTGAATGATAGTAAAACAATTTATGCCATGGACTGGACAAATCTTAAAACTACAGAAATCACGCTATACTTACACAATTATAAATTCCGAATAGGCAGAAATCATCTTATGAATCTATCAGCTTTCTAAAATAGTAGATATGTAGTTTACATATTGCGGAAATTATGTGGTAAACAAATGAAATTTTTTGTTATGAGCTGTCTAAATTTACCACCACTAGGTCTGATGCCCACAGAATTATAAACACTCGAGCACTGATAAGGAAAACGCACGGTGCCTACCATCAAAGACTGTCCTCATAGAACTGTTAAGTGATGCCATGGTTCAGAGATATAATCTGGATAGGATGTACCAAAGATCCACCGATAAGGGAGTACTTGAACTGCTATAACGATGGCTCTATAGCGGCATAGGAATATTTGGAAGGGTCCAGAAAAAAATATTTCGCTTAGCTTCAATGAAGACACCACAGCGTACTAGGCTGAGGTTGCCGTAATTCATTGTCAAAGAAGTTCTGACACACAGTCAATGCTAGTAATCAATTCCACGAGTGTTGACTCCGTCGAGCTAGTTTGGGAGTGTGGAAGCACCATAAACTAGGTAGGCACCATGGGGTAGTCACTTATATCTGGTCAAAAGTTCCAGCCGTGTCAGACAAGGAAAGCAAATGGTAGTCCGGCGCAAACCTCAATAGATGGCAGCCAAACACTATGTTTAGTAATATTTGTGTAATAATATTATGTGTATTGGTTATTATGTTGTGGGTGCTTACCGTATTACTGAGGGGATTGTTGGATAGTTCGTTCGTGGCTATGGCGGCTGTGGCCCGTGGTTCGTGTCGTTAGTCAATTGATGGCCAGTTGTTTTTAATCTATTTTGTTTTAGACGTGCCTTCCAGTTTCCGTAGTTATTACTTTATTTTACATTCGTTTATTAGTAATAGTGTTAGTTTTGAGTGTTTTACTGTTATTTCTTTATTTACTTTTACCTGCAGTGTTTTTTTTGTTCTTATTACATCAACATATGTCAACATACTTCTTATCACAGCAACTTTAAATATATGTAGGTATTAACAGAAACTTAATGGAAGTTTTATTTTTTGCACGTTTATTTAATATTTACTTATTCTCACTGATCAAATCAACACAGACACAATATAATACCTCTGTGGGTAATTACACAGGTCATTAGCATCAAAGTAAATAAAATATACAAAAATATAAATAGAATCATACAACTTACGTAATAATATTCACATGGAAATAAGCTATAATCTTATAGAACATTATGTATCTATGTGAATATTATTACTTAAGTTGTATGCATATACCTTAGTTTTCTTGATATATCTATAAAATAAAACCCATTTAAATAGTACCGCTTTTGTAATAGTACGCGCAAAGCTCATTAGATGGCGCGAATGCACGCGAACGTTTCAATATACATAAGATTCCGCTCTACACTAACTTCTCTATGGTAGGCACCCAAAGGAATATAACATCGACCGGGGAATCAAGCCATGCGGACGTGAAAGGGAATGAGGCGGCTGACGATCTCCTCAGACAAGGATCGAGGCTCTTCGTTGGCTTTTCCTTCGTCATTACCAAATCACAAGCTACATAATCCATCAACGAATGAATACACAATAAGTTCAAGTAATGGTGACCAACATCAGCTGAACAAAAGCCTGAACTTCTTAAAGACCTGCTATATAAAGACAAGAAGACTACCAAAATGATACTAAGGCTTACTGACAAGTCAGTGCACTAAAATATGTGCATCTATAATATAGGACTAACAGAAAATTCTAGTTGCAAATGCTGCCTACACGAAGAAAAAACTCCAGTCCAAGTTCTATGCCAATGTGTTGGCCTGGTAAAGATAAGATTTCTACTTTTGGTCGCGGTGAAATAGGCCTTTATCACCATCCCAATCTCCATCTAATGTAATCTAAAGTAACTAACTAATGCTTTTAAGATACTAGGTTTTCATGTTGGAGTCGTTCTACGTTGTTCTGAACCGAAAATATAGAAATTATACCACCAGTATAAATATTCTTAAAAAAATATAAGTAGTACTGCCTGTAAAACTACTCAAACTCTTTTGCACGTGTAAGTGAGATATTATCAACGAAAAAAGATGCGATTTGTTATTGATGAGCATTTGCTAAATTAAAATTAAGATTTTAATTAACTAATTAATTTTGGAAACTTAATTTTTTTGCGGTATTTTTATTTAGTTTTCTCATAACTTCTCTTTATTTTCTGTAATATTTAGAAGTATATTTCGAAGTATATTTTTAATTTATATTATAAGAATCCTTTTTTCTTTTTCAAATACAATTTCAAAACAATGTAAATCATTATACATATATATGTATATTGTATTTATTATCAGAAGTTTATGTGGTTGAATATATACATTATAGATATATAATCTCAATATTTCTCTTAACACTGGCATGTTTATTACACAACTCGTAATGTGTAAAAAAATAAGTAGCACTTGGCTCTGTATATTATAAATAGGTATTTACAAAATATGCACTGTGAATAGGTTGCAATACTATCGGTAGAATAAATTGTTCCAAGCAGCAATCCCTGAAATGATGTTCACTCCGTGATAGCATAGTTGCGAATACCTAGGTCGAGCGAGCGTGATTAAAAGTTGGCCGTTGTGAAAGGGGGTGGTGGGTCGCATGATTTCTTTATGATCAGTACGATTTGACAACATGTTACTGGTATTTTAATAGTTACATATGGAAAGCTGCATTCAAAATGATACCGTTCTATACCCCATACAATCGGTAATTCAATTATGTGTTTCGGTAAATAATTTCAAAATTTTTGCACTAAAAATTGTTTTATTTTCAGTTGCCTTTCTGTTTTCAGTCTTCTATCTTTTCTCTCTTCGCAAAGTAAAATTAGTGAAAACCCACACATACCTTTATTGACAACATTTTTTTTCAAACATTATCCTTAATAAGTTTACCTTCTAATTAACGGTCTAATTATACAATTTACTATCTGCATTTTGCAAATGATACTCTGTTATTTTCTATAATGTGAACAGGCATTAATTACAATGAAATTATGATTTCAAATATTTATTTTAACTTGTTCCGCATCAAGTTGACATACAATAGTCAAATACTATAAATAGTCGCATTTCGGCGGGCCATACGGGCTTGACGGGTCGAACGGTCTTTACGTGTCGTCCGTGCCATTATAACAATGCCCGGCCCGACCCACATCTAAAATTTTTCGATACGACCGGGCTAAAACAGGCCAGCCCCGGCCCGTTCGCACCTCTAGTCTGAACATCGAATTTCAGCCAAGATCACAAAGCTAGTGTACCCTGGTATACTCTCTAGAGTTTTATGGATTTTATCAAAACAACTAGAGATATATAACTATCACAGAGACACATAAAGAGAAATTGCTCATTATTAAACTCTCCAGTCCTACAAAAATATGGACGTAAAATTATAAAAATAAAAAAAAACTTAAAAGCTGGACAACGAATTTCAACATAAGTGTATATCCCTACTAGTGATGTAACGAATATTCGCATTCGCAATAAATATGCGAATATTGCGAATGGAAAAGTTACCTGTTAAAATGAATAATTTAGAAAAAAAAAAACTAATATTTAAATTCATTGAGATCCTAAAACAACCTTTTGAGCACAAATTTGCATTAGAATAACCATCAATAATCTCGAAACTAAACTTAAATTGACAAGAATAAGACGTAAAAAGTCGAAACGATTCGGTTGTACTTGGCTAGTTTCGCTGCGGTGATGGAGAAATTTAATTCTCTGCGTGTGCACATAAACGCCTAATGCAAGTGTTCGTATGGTTGTAAATTGAGAGCCAATAGATGGCGCTAGTAAAGTTAAAAAGTTAGTACTTGTATTCGCATTCGCATTCGCGAATGTCTAGTGCACATATTCGCATTTCGCAATGTTTAAAATCACGTATTCGTTACATCACTAATCCCTAGAGGTTGAAATAGGCATCGGAGGAGTAGCCCTCACTCTGTCTCCCGATGAAAGATTTCCCAACACCCAAACACCCAAACACCACATTCATAGAAGTACTGTTACTATGTATGTATGGTTATTTCAACAAAAAACTAATAATATCTACGAAAAAAGCATAAATAACAAAATGGGTACATATGTATATAACTAGAGTGACATTAACGTTTAACATAAGTATACAATATGATGTAGGGAAAGAGCAAAAACATTTATTTATTTAACGATAAATATTATACTATAAGCTCCTTTCCTTATTTAAGTAGCAGAAATGGTATAGTATTGCTGAAAAGTTTGTAGCATTACGGGTTTGAAGATTTTTCTCACTAAACTGTGTTCGCCGCGATGATAAAACATGCTTATATTTTGAAAAAGACCGTTCAACATCTGCGGATATAACACACGCATAATTAAAATAATCTCTATAGGTAGATAACAGATCAGATGCGCCACCACCAATGTGTAGTCCGATTTGTGCCAGCACAATAACTGTTCATCGCACACTGTACAAACTATTTTGGCACCACCATAATGTAAATCCTGAAATTCACCAATATACTTTTCTACATTATGAAACAATGGTCCTTTTCTGGGATTTTCTGCGCCCGACATTGTATTACGTTTACAATGCGTAAAACGTTAATGGAGAATTATACTATCTCGCACCGAGACTCGACTAACACTGATACTAGATACACGAATCGAAGGGAGTGATTTTACTGTTTTGAAGATCTACTGTGACTATAAGCTAAGCTTCTGCATAACGCGAGGCGAGTGCGGGTCGTGTAGGCGGACATGCCTGACCACTCTATATATGACAGTTAGCTGCAGCTAAAAATGCAAATAAAAAGTAGGAGATGTTTTATGTATATAAAAGAAATGTTATGCGTGTTTGCCGGCGGCTTTTAGAACACCCGGTATAATGCAAAATAATAGCCAATGAGCAAGCACAGACCGGATTTCATCTGCAGAATTCTGTATACGTAGATCAAACAACAACAAATGCCTGGTAAAATGACTGCACAAATTTCATTTAAAGAACTTATAACGCCCTGTGCATGAAAGCTGTAAATTAAAGTTTAATGCGGCGTTGAAAATAAACGTTTGTATTTAGGGACTGTAATTTTAAGTAATTGATCTTCTTCAAGAAAACATAATTGAACTCAATTAAAAACATTGGCAACTTGCTTAATTCTGGCAATAACCCGCTTCACTTAATTATAACATTATTGGAAACTAATGGTGATTAATGGGTGGTTCCTTAAATTATATGGAGCTCGAATTAGAAGTCTCCACGCACATTTAAGGAATGATGAAATATTGTCCGAATAGATAGGTATGTGTTTATACACATACCATCCTGTAGTCACGCAAAACGTATCATTACACAAGCAAGTTGAAAGGTCAACGGCGTTACTTGGTTTATGCTTATAACTCCAAACTGCGTTACAGCAATATTGTAATTAATTTCGTCATGAAACATCTTTTCGATATATTTGCTTCATTGGTGCACATTTTGGAATTCGAAAAGGATAATTCGCGAAATATCGTAGAGTTCCTTCTATTGTAGAAGGAATTCTAGGATATTTATTGTATTTTCCTTTTACTTTTATTAGATTGAGATGCAATTCTAAATAAACATCACCACATAAATGCGAGTGCCGTGCAAAATTTAAATACCAAATTACACCCAAAAACAGCATCATTTTATCGGTAATATAAATACCGATATTACCAACTTAATACCCACACCCACGCATATCTATCTCCCCACTCCTAACAAATGCAAAATCGATTCGCTAGAATTTGCTGGTACTGAAAATACCGTTCCCGATTGTTTGGAAACTGTTTCCGTTGTAATTCCAGAAAATAACCAAAACCGAGGATAAAAAATTCTAAACCAGTGCGAAAAAACCAACACATAATTTAGAAAGTGTGCATAACGAGTAACATGAGCCGTACTGTGGCCGTACTGAGAGATGACCATGGGAACAATGCGAATCATCACGTACAGCTGATAAGAAGAATACCAACTTGTCTTATTTTACATACAGTTTAATTCAGTCGTATTGTAGACACAGAATAGTTTGTTTCTTTTTGTAATTTGCGTTCAATAAAAGCTTTTGTTTTTAAAAATTCTTAACTCGAATCGAATCATTTATTTGGCGCAGTCAGTAGGATGTTCTACAAGTTTTATTGAAAAATTTGGTGTATTTCAACGCTTTAAGAACAACCCGAAGAGTTAGGAAAAAGACGCAAGAGGACCGAGTATTAGAGAAAACACAGACAGGTCACGGCACTTTATCGAGCAAAGTGGATCGCTGTGTTCGCTGAATCTAATATTCCAACGTCCGAAGCACGAAGACAGCTTGCCTTCCCAGACGAAAGGTAGGTGCTATTTCTGTTACGGTACGGCTCCCTGTAACTATTCAAGTTATTTCGTTAATTGAAAAACATATCCATTGTCGATATCCCAATTTTTCCTTGAAAGTGACAATCCTGTCATTACCTTTAATTGGTAAAACCGAAAACACGAAACTGGACGATTTAGTCGAAAGCTTCCAACTTTAGGATTAGAAATGAATTACCAATTGTTCAAGATAGAATTAGACGCAATACCAACATTTGGCGGAGAACCGAGCGGTATAAATTTGTTCATAAATTCATGCGATCAGATATGTACGAAATATGCGGCAAATGCGGACGTAAAGAATGTAATTTTTCAAACAATATTAGGCAGATTAAGAATAGGGAAAAACTTTAATTTTATCAAGAAATGAATTAAATACGTGGGAAAGTGTAAAAGATGCTATTTATAATTATTTTTCGGACAAAAGAGATTTTGGACAACTAGTACAAGAATTTACGAATACAAAAATTCACCCAAAAGAAAATACAATATCATTTGGTCACAGATTACAAGATTTATTATCCAAACTTAACACTAAATTAGCGCAAACACCAGGTATAGAACATAAACCGCAAAGAGCAGTTATTTATGCGCAAACTGCCTTAGAAGTATATTTATTAAATTTGCCAGAAGACATTCAAGTCCACGTCAAACCCTTAAAACCTACATCACTAGAAGAAGCTATAGGATACGTGCAAGACGCCGAGAATTTAAATCCCGATCGAACGCTTAAAATCAGTCAAAACAACAAATCCTTCACACGATAATAAGAAACCCTTCGCAGTATATAAACCAATCCCTATCAACCAGACCAAATTATTATCCAGGACAACATTATCAGAATCCTGTACAACAACATCAATTTACACCCTATCAAACTTCTTTCCAGAGGTCCTATACAAAATTATCCTAAACCAGTATATAATCCACCTTCTAAACAATTCACAAACAAACAAGTATTTGGCTCACAAGTAACGTATGGGCACCAGGACAAAATAACAATTCCCATCATCAGAAACCAACCCCGATGTCCGGAATTTCAACAGCAGTAGCTAAACCTGTAAATTATAACGAGTTAAACAACACAGAAGACGAAGAGGATTACCAATCAGCACAACTGATATTTAATGAAGAAAATGGACTATGGTATATGCAATAGAACACCACCACACGAATTTTCCAATAACGTCCCTGAAGAACAAATGAACGAACAAGAGGAGGATTTTCGTTTGCCTGCCTCACAGGAGAACTCAATAGATTAGCAATCAATGAATTACCGTATATTCAAATTCAAAATCCACCATAAACTTCTTATAGATACAGGAAGTACTATTTCGATGATTAATCCCGAAATTGTTCACAAATGTTATCCTAATAATATTGTAAATGAAACATTAGAAGTAAGAACTGCTAACGGTACTGTTTTAATAAATAAATGTGCTATGATTCCTTGTTTTAATGAATTAAGAGCTAACGGCTTTATAAAAATGTTAATGTTTAAATTTCATAATTTTTATGACGGTATATTAGGCTTAGAAGATCTAAGATCTATGCAATTTAATATAAATTTAAATAAAGGCACACTTTATCGAGACAACTATGAAATACCATTGAAATTTAAGAAATATGATACTATCAAATTCTGCTAAATCAAAGTATTAAGAAAGTATCTGTAAATTATATTGAAGGAGAAGTATTAATAGAAAATTTTACACAAAACAGTATTTATATTCCTAATTGTATAACATACGTAAAAAATGGCGAAGCATTAATTGAAATGCAAAATTGGTCAGAAACAGAAACAGAATTCCAATTGAAACCTTTATCAACAATTCTCTCGATAACTTTCACATTTTTCATTATCAGGTTAATGAATCTGAAACAATGAAACGTTAAATAATATGTTAAGAATCAATCATTTAAATAATGAAGAAAAATCTCGTATTTTGCATCTTTGTAAAATTACGTTGATATTTTTAAGAAACCCGAAGATAAATTGAGTTGCAACAGTAATGTTCAACACGAAATTAAAGTGAAAGATAATAATCCAATTTTTCAACGCGCAAGACGATTTCCTCATGCAATCAAACAAGAAATTAAAAATCATATTGATAAACTTTTAGAGGATAATATAATTAGCCGAGTCAAAGCCTTGGGGATCACCTGTAAATTTGGTAAGTAAAAATTAGATGCATCCGAATAAAGAAAACTAGATTAGTTATTGACTACCGCGTATTAACGAAAAGACAGTAGACGATCGATATCCAATCCCTAATATCGAAGATATTTTAGATAAACTTGGCAGATGTCAATATTTTACTACCCTTGACTTAGCATCCGGTTATCATCAGATACAAATGCATCCGGAATCAATCGCTAAAACAGCTTTCAATACCGAACACGGACACTATGAATTTTTGAGAATGCCATTTGGTTTAAAGAATAGTCCGGCGACATTTCAACGAGTAATGGACGATATTTTAAAAGGTTTATTAAATTCATTTTGCTTAGTATATTTAGACGATATAATTATATTCTCACCTTCTTTAGAGGAACATATGAAACACTTGAAATTAGTTTTTGAAAGGTTACGAAATGCGAACTTAAAATTGCAAATAGATAAATGTGAGTTCTTAAGAAAAGAAACAGAATATTTAGGTCACATTATAACACCGAAAGGTATAAAACCAAATCCAGAAAGATAGAAGTTATTAAACAATTCCTATACGAATACGCAAAGAGACATTAAATCATTCTTAGGCTTATTAGGCTATTACAGAAATTTAAAATAATTTGCCAAAATTACTAACCCTTAACAAAATGTTTACGTAAAGGAGAATCAGTAAAACACCCCGAATTTATAGATGCATTTGAAAAATGTAAAACTTTATTATGCAATGACCCTGTTTTAAAATATCCTGATTTTTCAAAACAATTTGAATTAACAACTGACGCCTCGAATTTTGCAATAGGCGCAATTTTATCTCAAGATAATCACCCAATAGCGTACGCATCGCGAACGTTAAATCCAGCAGAAACAAATTACTCGACTATCGAAAAAGAAATGCTTGCAATTGTGTGGGCATGTAAACATTTCCGACCGTACTTATATGGTACAAAATTTATAATCAAAACAGACCATAAACCATTACAATGGTTATTTTCTATAAAAGATCCCAATTCACGTTTAACACGATGGCGATTAAACTATGCGAATACGATTATGAAATACAGTATAAAAAGGAAAATTAAATCAAGCCGACCCATTATCACGAATTAAAATAAAGAACAGAAATTATGTAAATACAATTGATAATGATTCAGAATCTTTATTGGTTCAAACCGATGACGAAATGGATCAAAATATTATAGACGAATTAAATGAAGTTTAAAGATTTACCACTTGAAACAAACCTGATCCAAATTCACAGTCAGTTATTCAGATAAGTGACGAAAATGAAAGTAATACAGACAACACTATCCATTCAGTAAACGGTGACGTAGAAATTTCAATTCCATATTCGGAAAAATTATTAATATCGCAGATCATCAAATTATATTAGACGCAACGCATAATACGACAAATCCTATACTAAGAACAATTAAAGTGTTTGATAAAACTAGAATTTCTCTAACATTACCTTTAACAACTTATAGAGAAAATATTGTAAAAGCTTTAAAAGAATGTTTAGTAACCGATAAAAAGAATGTTATTTACTTTAAACACAAAAATATAGAAAGAGAAATTATTCAAATTATTCAAGAATCATTTACTAAATTAAAAGTAGAAATTTCAAATAAAATTGTAGAAGATATTGAAGATAAAGATGAACAACAAGTTAAAATTAAATATTATCATGAAGGAAAAACATCACATCGAGGTATTAACGAAGTATATCAATCATTAAAGAGGAAATACTATTGGCCAAACTTAGAAAAATCAATTAGTACCTATATTATAATTGCGAATATGTCAATTAGCAAAGTATGATCGAGCTCCTCAAACTCACCAATTTCTCATACTTATACCCTAAGAACCTTTTGAACAACTGCATATAGATTTATTATTTATGAATAATAGAATAATACTAACGATTATTGATCATTTTTCAAAATACGCCCAGGCATATTTAATATCGGATAAAAATTCGAATACCATAGTAAACGGTATAATAAAATTTACAAGTCACCACGGAATCCCAAGAATTATAATTGCAGACTCTGGTAAAGAGTTCGACAACATTTTATTAAAAGAATTTTGTAAATTACATAAAATCAAATTACATATTACATCAGTAGGTAACTCAAAATCAAATGGAATTGTAGAACGATTTCATAATACTTTAGCAGAATCAATTAGATGCAGATTATTAGAAGATGATATGTCATCTTTCGAAAATCAATTAGTGAATGCTATATTAAGTTACAATAATAGTATACATTCGAGTACTAAATTTACTCCTTTCGAAGTCATAAACGGCAATTCAGAAACGAATTTACCTTTGATTTAACTGAAGAACGTATCACACAAGAATTTATTAATAATAGAGCTGAGCAAATCAAAGCAATTAACAAAGAAATTTATAATAATTTAGAAAAGAATAAAGAAAGAATTTGTGAAAAAGTAAATGTAGATAGAAACGAAATAGATGATATAGAAGAGCAACAATCAGTTTACGTTAAAAAGAAATTTAGGAACAAATTAAAGCCGAAATTTAGTAAAGAAAAAGTAGCAAAAGTAAATCAAAAAACTATCGAAACGCAAAAAGGTACTAAATTATCAAAAGATGTTATTAAAAAGAGAAGAAAATTTATTAAGAAATCTTTGTTGCAGGATGAAACCAATACGGACACTCCTAATATTAGTGGTGCTGAGAATAATAACCAGCCAACTACAAGTGAAGCAAATTAACAACTTCATTTTACCATATAAATTAGGCGAAGCCAGATTAATACAAAAGCGTCACGATTTCATGTATAAAATCGAAGCTGAAAATTTATTTAAAAATGTTAATATATTAATGGAACAAATTAAAAAGGTCAAGGATACACTTAATAGTAAAGTCAAACCCCCAGTATCTACATTAGGGTATAGATATACTAAAAATCTAAATTTTACACGGCAATTAAACGAAGGTCAATTAAATCAATATATTCATTAATCGCACAGACCGTTCGTAGTATTAGTCAAGTTAAAATAAACTTGAAACATATATTTCCTGAATTTATAAGAAATAAGAGATCACCATTAAATATTGTCGCAACGCAGCCAATTGTTATTTGGAATAATGGATAACGAAGAAAAGAATCGAATTGATGCCGCATTGGAACAATTGTATACAAATCAAGAAAATCTACGAAAACAACAGGAATGTAGTATGTCGATCTTAAAATCGATCGCAAACCGATTAACGGATACGTTTAAAGAAGTACAAGATAATCAAATGATTATTAGCAAAGAATCAATTCATTGACTACAATTTTGGACAAATAGAATTTCTCGAAATGGTAAAGACGCTAATGAACTCATAATGCAAAACACTAACATAATGTTAACATCTTAATAGATTCAAGATGCTATTATATTTTCAAGCATGAATAAAGTGCATCCATCTATTTTAACCGCAAATGAAATAAGGGAGATCAATTACCAATTAAAATCCCTATATAATCCTAATATTATTAGTTTTTAAGAATACATTTAATTATTATATGTATTTAGTATCCAAAACTACATCAGTAGTAAGAAGTTATCTTTAGAATATCTGTTCCTATATTATACGAATCCAATATAACTTTATCATATTTATGCTATTCCTTATAATAAACAAATTATTCCTATTGCCCAGCCGTATTTGTTAACTGCAAATAGTACCTATGCTTTGGAGACACATTTATGTCCCAAATTAGAAGATGTCTACATATGTGGAGAAGAACCATTGCCTCACGACGACAGCTGTTTATTGAATCTAATGAAGAATAGTGATACATGTGAAAAAATAAGTGTATATTTAAAAGATACATTAGTACAACAAATTGGACAAGCAGAATTATTGATTTATACACCTAACAAAATTAAGCTAACTTATAATTGTAGTGAAATAGGTATCTTGGAAATAGTTGGCAACGTATTATTAAAATTAAAACCAAACTGTATAATTCAAATAAATAATGAAAAATTCTATTTCCAAAAGAACTTATTAAAGGTCAAATAATTAATTTACCAAATATAGATGCAAGTATTTATGATGTAAAAGAAACGAATTCAATTCATTTAAATAAAATTAACGTAAATAACTATAATAAGATAAATGATGATATCAAGAATTTGAAATTGCCACATCTAGAAAAGATTGTCAATAATAACTCAAAAATAAATTACCTGTTATTGTATTGTAATTGTATAATTTTGTAATAAGTTTCAAATATTGTAAGTATTACTGTATAAAAGATTTAGGAAAGCATCCAGGAATTCAACGGTTCTTTCCGACGTTAGCCGTCAAGATCCTTTCTAAGCGGGGAGGAGTAACATGAGCCGTACTGTGGCCGTACTGAGAGATGACCATGGGAACAATGCGAATCATCACGTACAGCTGATAAGAAGAATACCAACTTGTCTTATTTTACATACAGTTTAATTCAGTCGTATTGTAGACACAGAATAGTTTGTTTCTTTTTGTAATTTGCGTTCAATAAAAGCTTTTGTTTTTAAAAATTCTTAACTCGAATCGAATCATTTATTTACCGGAACGGTTCTATTACCGCTCTAAGAAGAACCAAAAAAAACCTATAATTTTGTTTGGATTTACATAGTTATAAAAATACATCGAATAGATTTTACCTAATGTGAAGTGTAAAAACATAATAATGAAAGCTCCCAAAAGATAACGGGGAATTAGCGTTCATATAGAATACATTAATGCAGTGGCGGCCCGTGACAAAATAAGAGTGGTGGGGCCAATCTTCAACTTCCCCCGCCACCTTCTCCCCCCGTTTTATTAATTTTACAAAGTTTTGAATCAGTTTAGTTCAGCTGGCAGTAATTTACTACCTCGTGTATTGCTATCTAAAACAATACTCACACAAAAGAATTTAATGTAGACAAATTTAGAAGACATTTTAAAATGAAAAATACATTAAGTTCTTATCAGGAATACTTATCTACCTAAATATAAATACTAACGTGATGAGAAGTACATATGTCGTCATATCCGTTTTGAGCGCTGACATAGTCGGAAAAGTCTATTATCCTAGCTTTAGGGGTGTTCCTGTCACTTTGACAAAAGTATTTAATGTAATTTCTATCGTAGAAAAATTCACCCCCACCACTCATGACTTTAGTTCCTCTATTCTACGTCGACATTACGATGACGACATATGTAGTTTTCATTTTGGGTTCACTCTACGTATATTTATCGGTATTTTTACAGAAAATAAAAGCTCTTTAATGAGTAATTTGCGACTTGAAATGGTAAGGACATGGCCCCGTGGTTCTTTAAGAGGGGCCGCCCCTGCATTAATGACGCTTTTTTTCACTCATGCACTGATTATTAAATGACAGATATAAACATCAAGTTGCTACGCTCAAACTGTTCCCGACCTACTGACCGAAAATACCTATGTTTACCTTTCTTTTATGAACACTTGCAAATATCAGTTTCTTATAAAGTTCACTTCTCACCGATATTTACCTATAGATAGATTTATTTATCGCTAACGGCTAAAGATGAAAGATGTTTTTATTTATTCTCCACAGATAAACATACTAGGTAAATTACCTTTATCCGCTAATTTACCCAAACAAATTTTTACTCAACTCTGCTTCTATACTTATTATTCGGAAGTAAATACACGCAGAGCTATTTTTCATTTTGTAATTTAGTGTAGCGGAAATATATTAAAACCCAAACTCACTGACATCAAAAATATATATAGGGTGATTGATGGAACCCGTCCATTAAAAGTTCTTGACTTTGTAATGATATCTCGATTTTGCAACTTTGGGGTTAAGCATAGTTAGCTATGATCTATTCAGAAAAAATAACTTGATCTATGTCGCACTTCCGGTTACATCGAAAATCATGGCCAACTTTGACATTATAAATAGAAGAAGTTACACCAACTAGGTTATGGGATACCTGTAGAATTTTGTTTACTTTTTATTCCTTGGTTAAATAGTAGAGGACTCACACCCTCCACAGTCAACATAAAAACTACTACCTTTTACTGTATAGCTATTAATGCATCATATTTGTTTAAGCTTTTTTTCACAAAAACCAAAATAACTCTGAAACGGTAACCGATAAGTAAGTAGATGTTTTATAAAATTGGTTTTAAAGTGCCTACCACAACCTAAAAATGCACTAAAAAATATAGGTCTCTATTTATAATATCAAAGTTAGCCATGACTTTCGATGTAACCGGAAGTGCGACATAAGATGAAGTTATTTTTTCTAAATAGATCACAGCTAACTATGCGTAACTCCGAAGTTTCAAAATCTAGATATCATTGCAAAGTCAAGAACTTTTAATAGACGAGTTCCGTGAACCACCTGTATATTTAAAAATAAAATTTTTCATTTCAGCCGTGACTTAGGGAAGAGATCTCGAAAAGTATAGTGTTATGCTAAGGCCACGCTGACGCTACAGTAATGCTGTACTAACGCCTAACATCCGTTATAGTAATAATTATGGCCCCAAAAACTATTGATTAAACTATGGGGTACCCCATTAACCCATTTTTTACAAAATAATTTCAAGAAGGAGGTCAAGGTTAACGTCGGGTGTATTCTATGAGTATAAAGTATGAAATTATGAGTTTATTCTATTATATCGTGGGATCGTATTTACAAACATTAACTACACTGAGATCTCAAACACATAAGAACCAACTCGAACCTGTTACGTCACTAAATTAAAAAATGCTAGCTAGTGTGGCTAAAATAAGCGTTAAATGACACGTTAAATCTCTCTGATGTGTCGAAACAAACCGCTACCCAAGCTATTGCCTAACGTCTAACGTCATTCATCAAATTGGCGCATTAAGTCGTGTCTATACCTGTGTTTAATACCAAATAGAGCAGTCAATAACGGCCTTAGACGTTAGTATGGCGCCAGCATCACAGAGAAAAATTTAAAGACCCTTTTTTGCCTTAAATAACATAATAACACGAAACGTACATGCATTGATTCGACCAAAAAATTGAAAAGTTATGTATAGCAGACTCTCACACATTTAAAAGAAAATTAAGTGCCTATGTGGATAAGTGTAACTGAAGAACAATTGATGAAAAAAAAACTTGGGTATTCTCAAATGTAGATAATAATTTCACAACAAACTTTTGTGTTGAACATAATTTCCTAAAATGAATATTAACGACTATCAATCGCCGTCTCCATAATTTTAAAAATGAATGCATCTTGCTGGATACCTACTCAAAGTAAGCGTCCCTCATGAAACTGAACAAAATCGGATTATTATGTAGCTAATAAATACTTGCTTAGGCACTTAAACAGGGATAATAGAATAAATCCCTCCGTAACCATAAATACAAGGGTTGATCAATACCCGTGATTGAAAACAGATGACGTTCTTGATGGAATCTGACATTACTAAAGTATTCTACCATATATCAAATGACACTATATAAAATCTCAGATTGATTCATTGATTAATTTTGATTTGATAGTCATTTGTATTAAACGTATTTGGTATTTTTCTGCACAATGGAAAAAGAACAATATCGATCCGTAATTCGTATTTCATTTTTGGGTGAAAAAACAGTGCGAAGAAATAAAAGCGAAGCTAAATTCTGTCCATAGGGACGCTTCGTCATTTATGACAACTGTGAGATATTGGTTTGCGAATTTAATTAATTTCATCTGTCTTTAATGAGAAGCGCCCAATTCGCCCAGCAGACTTAGTTACTGAGGAAAACGTCAATGAGATTCTTAATGCCGTAAGTGTGTAATACAGAACGGCAATATTTTCCATGATAAATTCGGAATGAGAAAGGTGTGCCCGATGGGCGGCCGCGACTGGTCGCTTTAAATAACAAAACGAATACGGCTGTTAACTTCGAAGCAATGTTCTAACCTCTTTAAGGGAAATCCGCACTATGTCGACTAGTAACCGTTGATGAACCTAGATCCATTACTGTACACTAGAGACCAAACGACAATCAAAAGAATGGATTTTTCTAGGCGAATCTAGGGGCGGCTCCTCTTAAATAGCCACGGGACCGTGGCCCCACCATTGCAAATCATAGATTAATCATTAAAGAGCTTTTACTTTTTATGAAAATACCGATAAATATACGTACACACACACATATTTAAGTACAGAACGAACGTTGCGATTCCGTGATTTGATTCCACCAAACGCGCTTTGTAGTTATTTATGCAGACAAGCGGCGAACTGGAGCCACGTCTAGATTTCGACTTTTAGAAGTTTGTATATATCCGGGTGGAGCTAGCGGAAGACGGGGTGGTCGCAGTATACGCAAAAATGACTCGATCAACCAGCATATACATGTTGATTGATCGAGTCATCTCGTCAGTGCTCGACACTCTGCGGAAAGGGTCTCCCACTATCACGGTAGGCAAACGTGTGCGTCAGACGCAGACGGCCGTCGAAGATCGACTATTGAAAGTAGAAACATATGTAGAGGACCGTCGCATACTAACTTCGGTTTAGCACTTCCCCGCAATAAAAATTGGGTTTCATATTTATTAATTATAGTAATATAGTGTTGTAGTATTCTACGATGAGATCGCAAATTAATAACAATAGTATTTCAAATCAAAATCAACTGCCATTCATATCTTTCTTAGAGTAAAAATTATGAAAATAACATAATAAATATAAAAAGGGAGTTATTCCTGAAAAATACATCATAATAGTATGTGAGTAAAAAAGAACAAGCCATTTGCTTAGGTAAACAAACAAAGAAAATAAAATTGTGTTTCCCTTTCTTTGTAAGAAATACGTCGACTTAAACATAAAATATCCCTTATATTTTACTCGACGATCTTCGCTTAAATAACTGACTATGTTCTTTGTGTTGTGTTATGTTTTCGTCGATATAAAATCGCAAAAACACCTGAACTGTTTACACGACTCATCTACGTGCAGTTTAAAAACTAAATATATGCAATTCTGAAGGAAATACTTTAGTATTTATATTTAGGATAAGTATTCCTGATAAAAACTTAATGCATTTTTCATTTTAAAACGGCTTTTAAATTTGTGTACATTAATTTTTTTATGTCGGTATTATTTTAGTCAGGGCCATTATTACAAACGCGGTTTAAACCGTAGATCAATAATCTTCGCTTTAAACTTTACTTAGACTTACAATCGATATTAATAAAAAAAAAAATAAACTCGACCTTGTCATATTTAATCCTTAAATCGCGATTGTAATAATGGCCCTTAGCAATAAATAAGGTAACAAATTACAACAACCTGAACTAAACTGATTTAAAACTTTGTAATATTAATAAAATGGAGGGGGAAGGGGAGGCGGAGTTAGCCCGTGATTAGCCCCACCACTCAATAGATAGTAGATCCGCCCTCATTTGGCAAAGAAAAAAGTCCGATTCGTCACCAGCTCACTAATCCGGAATCGTCCCGGCCAAATTGCAAAAATTGCGTTACGAATTGCTGCCACATCCACCATACTGGCCCGATTTGACACCTTGCGACTTCTATCTGTTCTCCAACTTGAGAATGTGCCTCGGGGGAAAAGTCGACTCAAACGAAGAGGTCATCGTCGCGGAGGGTTTTAAAAAAGTGGCAAGGACGTTGGGAAACTGGGGTATTTATTGGTCCACCTTCGTACGTAGTGCGCGAACAAAATACTTGAACGGTGTGAGCAAGACGTAGGCTTGATATCTACTTTCTTGCTTGTACCGTTCTGGTATTATATTCGGGCACCTGTATATTGTCAGAAAACGTAATATAATCGCAAATACACCATATCCATACACGTGTACCTATATATTAATGCATAGTGTCTTGTTATAGGTATCGGTGGTTGCGCCTGGCGGTAGTAATTTAAGCGGCGGCGATTTCTGGAACGGTGCAACGGAAGAAGACGCCGGTTCGGCGTTACCGCTAGACGCCAGTGACGACGGTCTTTGGTCAGGGAACTTCGTACCACCGCCACCTCGCCCGTTATTTCTCGACGACGGTGCCACACCGGATGGACTAACTACTTGTGACCTTTGCTCATGGGCATGGCAAAATAGCAATACTTTTACGTTAGACACCGCCATGGGTTAGTATTGGTGACCACACTGGGATAAATGAATACGTTATTTGTATAATTTTTGTGGTTTCAAATATCTATGCAACTACACAACTGCGGTTAAACTAAAAAAGTAGTTACTTGTTAAAGTTTCAGTATCTAAAATAATAGATCTTCAACAAAAATTCTAAATTTACTTCCTTACTTAATTATATGTTGATTTCTGAATGGCGTAAAATATAAAAAATAATATTGTTTATTAATTATAAAGACAATGGAGACTTGCGGGAAAATTAAAACATTGATAAGAAAATAATAATTATAGATCGATTAGATTAAAAAAAATATGTTAATAATTGAGCAAAACTGTAAACACGTGTAGCGAAAATAAATTATTCCGATCGTATACAATATTGTATTGCCGGTAATTAAAAAAAAATGTGTTAACCATAGTAAGCCGGTAGAATGTCAAAGGTGCCGCATATGTATACATCTTGGATATTTTTTTTTATTTCTCTCTATTTTATGAATTAAATGTTGTGTTTTGTTCCTTTAAGAAGCCGGATTTGTGCATGTCGGCGAAATATAAACAACGCTCGATTTTTCGTAAATTGTTGCCTGAAATGTGTTTAATATTTTAAAATAGATATACCATTTTAGGGAGACGTGAATTTTGGATTTCGCTGTACACAAAGATATAATTGTTAATTAAAAACTTAAGAAATGTTACGAGGATCAAATAAAATTTTAAATCATAAATCATTGTGTCCTCGTAGGGCTAATTCTAGTGTACCGCAAAATTGAATACAATTTATGATTATGTTTAATACATATCGACAAGCGCAGAAAAACCAAAAACATTGTTCATGTGTACCTGATTTTTTTTGCATTTTAATTCTTTCCAAGATGTGCACTAAATCCGTAATACCGTCTTTCGCCCATGTTAATTCTGCTCCGAATAAAACACAAGGAAAACAAAAAACAGCTTGCTTTTGCTCGTAACCGCAAATCCAATCGTTTCTCAAGTAAATGTTTCTATTAAATTTTCTTCTCCGTATTTTAGTAGCAGACACACAAAACATTTTAAGTTTCTGAAACATCCAAATCCAGTAGCGGCCATCCTAGTTGTTTCATTTCAAGTTTTTTCTCTAGTAAATACGAAGAAAATGCTTTATTTAGTAGGTTACGGATGCTGTTCATTGTAACATAAAACAACAGACACCCACACGCACACACGGCACAACACAGAAAAAAAGGTACAATAAACAATAACGACTGCATTCGAGGTTGTTGACCTTCACTAGCGTCTTTCCTATACTGATGACACGCGAAGAATGATTACTAACTACCACGTGACTCGATGAACCACCGGACAGCGGGCCAAGATGCGGCTGGCCCCACTTCAATGTAATTTTTGCCGTGTAATCCGACCACCCCCTCTTCCGCTAGTTCTCCACGGAGAACTTCAAACGCCTGAAATCGGTGTCAATCTGGACGTGGCTCCCCGCTCGCCGCTTGTCTGCATAAATAAATACAAAGCGTGTTTCGTCGCATCAAATCATGGGAATTGCAACGTTCATTCTGTACTTAAATATGTGTATGTGTACGTGCATTTATCGGTATTTTTATAGAAAATGAAAGCTTTTTAATGATTAATTTGTGATTTGTAATGGTGGGGCCAAGGCTCCGTGGCTCTTTAAGAGGAGTCGCCACTGGACGTTACGCTGTTACGCTACCAACCATAAAATACATTTTTTTTTTAATATCTTGACTCATTTAACGAGTATATTTTAATGTATAAGTAGTTATGGATTACACCAGTTTAGCATATAATATCGCTTACAGCATTCAATCAATTATGTAGCTGCAGTATTTCCGGAGGCTCCATATCAGACGGCTTCCACAAAAAAAAAAAAGATGTAAGATAATTGCATTAATTTCGTGGTTTAATACAGCACTCATTTTCCAGATGTCAACAATCTCTTGTTTCCTTTTATCTGTTGGAGGACAGAATACAAAAATTAACCGTAATCAAAACATGCTCACCGAATTCAAGGGTGTCGCTAGGATAGCATGTCGACCTTATCAAATAAATACCTATTGGATCGAATATGCCTTTGACATTAACGAGGGTCGTGGGTTTTTGACGATAATCTCGGTACGCAAGCGAGTAGCTATCAGTGTAATTAATTAGGCGTAGGCCATATCGGGTACAAGCTTATTCTATAACAATTACGTATTAATTAAGAGGTTTCATTGTTCGTGTTTTCAAGTGAAATATTTCAGTTTGCTGCGATAGAATGAACATACACAAATATATATCAGCTAAAAAACGTACATTATTTAATTTTCGTAAATGACTATCTTAACAAATTAATAATTTATGTGTAAATAACAAATGCGTTTTTAATCTTATTTACTTGGCCCTAATTTAATGCCATAAGTTGCCCATACCTAAACCTAAAGCAAGAGATAATCACTTACAATTAGACAAATTATTAATTAGCAGAATTTTATAAATTACATAGCTTCCTTTGCGGTTCAGTAAGTCCAATACGGAAGACGCAATGATGCGAAGTATATAGCCAACCAGAAAATTATCTATACATTGATTATGTATAATACCACCATGCAGATGAAAAACCTTTTTCAATTCGGTAATTCGATTCCGCAATAGTTTCTCAACTGAAAGGTTGGTTACGTAGTAATGGAATCATAGAACTCCACTAGACTTACCAATCATATTTACAAATAACCTCTTCATACTTATTACATGCTCAATTGCGACAATAATTAGTTTAACTAACGGCCATTAAACTGGTATAATGACTTCATTCATCTTCGGTGTACAAGTAAGTCGAGTTGGTAAAATGGTTTCCTGGAACACATATTTGCCAATCCAGTTCTCTTACTTACACAGTAAAAAGAAAAAAAACATTGTGATATAATAAAATATTTTATAGTATCTTTACGGTAACGTCGTTTTTAAAGTAGGCTTGCAGTATTTATTTGGTATGAGCTGTAAATTTAGTTGACAATGTGATAATTACTGTTAAAAGTGTAATTTCACACCCAGGCTGCCGTTTATAGTAGTTGGAGACTGGGAAGCGCCTATAGTCTGGTTCACGTTGAGAAGGAAGTATTACTCTTATATGCAGATGGTACCCAACGATACGAAATCTATTTTACTACTTAATTTTTCGTATGTTGTCGCTCTGAACAACTTGACGAATTTCATGTTGGCGCTTAATAAATATCAATTCTGTGAATTTTGTTTGTATTTATTGGTTATGTCTTATGTCCCATTAGTATGAAAATCGATAAAATAATATTGATTGCATTATTATTTATTCCACATCAAAATACATAACACAAATAAGGTGTTCTGTATCCTGTTCTTATGTTTATTTTCAAGAATATTTTTATATTATATTATTGGTATGATTACGGATATGCTACAACAAACTAAAGATCATTCTTATAATCATATAAGCGTATGATTAACTTATATTGATGACCAATATGACGATGATAATCAGATTGATGTTAAATTAACAATAAACTCTTTGGGTTCATCGTCCAATTTCCACATGACTTCTTCAATTAAAATGGATAAACTTAAAACCACACTGTGCTAAATATTATATAATTATTATGCCTTTGATAAATGTTTAAAGCGCCCCATACACTTCGGTTTTTTTTTTCCATCGTATTTGACCAACCAGTCGGTTAAAACGGACGGATGCCTTTTGCCGTCGTGCCGGGCGTTCGGTCAAAACCAATGGATAGCCGCTCAATATGCTTACACGTCGTGCTTTCAACAACAACATTGATCATCGGTTTTGAACGTCGGTTAAACACGACGGGCAAACCCGATGGAAAAGATCGAAATGTATGGGGACCTTAATGTAGTTTTGCCAATCACAGTAGAAACAGTGTCGTATCCTAGAGACATATCTTAGCCCTCAGAACAAAGCCATTTTTGTTGCCAGCATCAATTAATGCATAACGTTGGCCATGACCTTTTGATGCTCTTAAGGACCAGTACTTAAATCTTGTAAGAATACTCGTCTAGAGATACTAGTTGTGTTATCTGACCACACTTCTGTTGCGAAGTGTTATTTACCCAGGATTTAATCGGTGATTCATCTTATAATTTCTTTTAAATATTCTCGAATATAAAGTTAATATCTATTAAGAAAATGTAAAGCATACTTCTCGAAAAATTAGGTTAATCTTCATGTTTGTTACAGCTAATATTATACGCATCGTGGGTTGAATATTTCTTAGAAAAAAGCTGTGAACTTTACACTCTGACAAGTGTTTGGATGCGTTCATCATACACTTGCAAACGAGAATTCTTGCAGATACCATCCTTTCACCTTCGCTTGTAAAATAAACCTTTAAACCTTTAAACCTTCTTGTTGTACATATGTAATTATAACATTACAATAGACGATACAAATAACGGTGATTTTTTTTTTTTTTTTTTATAAATCCAGGATTTATTTAAAATTAATAGGCAACGTTAGGAAAAGAACTAGGATAAATGCAAGTGACATAGAAAAGTAATCGAAATCGATAAATGACAGGAACAGTGAATGATGCCAACTGGCGACATTATCATTGCCGACAACCGCCAAATAAATCAGGCAACAATCCCCATCGTAGAAAGAGAAAGACAAGTATGAATAGATATAAAATGAAAAAGGATGCATATCATCCATGAGAATGATACTTCTTTTAAAACTGGAACTAGACTGTAGTAGGCGTTATTCTTCTTTATTCACATTTTTGCATTATTGTTAAGTTTAATACTAATTTCGTTAGTAACACTTTTAGGATAGGCAATCCATATTGCAAGCAAGTCATACTCTTGTACATTACGGATTGTCTACTGTAAGGCGTTATTAAAAAATAGATATAATAACCTGAACATAATTTTCATTTCAAATTTCAGCTTTTTTTTACGACAAACTTCAAATTTAGCCGACCGAAAATTCATTAGCTAACTTCACAAAAAGTACCAAAATATTAAAAATTTTCGACATTAAAAAATAAATTCCAGTACAAACTTTATACTAGAAAGAACTTGTACGTACACACCACATGCAGAGTTCAACATGCATAAGCAGTTGTAATAAACAGTAAAGAATGTTTTTTTCTCCATTTTTTTTTCTGTTCTTTTTATACTATACCATTAGCCATATCGAAGAAAAGGTATGGTCACTTAGTTTACATATTAAGTGGTAATAATATAGACCTCCAAGTGCGAATGGCTATTGTTTACCATCACAATTCATACTGACTCCTAGTGGGCGTGTTAAATACTATATTACCCATCGCATTTTTATGTTGTACTCGTCCTTTTTTTAACATTGAAAGGCGTGAGAGGGGGAGAGGGATGATTTGTTTAAATGATGATTTTTTTTTTTTTTTTCGAAACATCGGAAGAGAGGTTGCATCAAAAATGCTTTGAATCATTTTTTTTAACATTTGTAGACCTGAGGGAGCGGGGATGATTTGTTTTTCAAATACTTGGGGAAAAGACACATTAAAAGTGTTTTATATGATATTTTTGTTTTAAGTAGGAAGAAATGAGAAAGAAGGATGAATGTTTTTTTAATAACAACATCTATAATGCATGTATTAATTATTATTAATAGGAATACGTAATAGATAAGTGACGTAAATATAATATTGAGTACATCTATTTTTATTTTGCGAAATGTAGAATCTTATCAGCATAACATCTACGAATAAGAATATTATTTAGACATTTGTTTTGTACATTAGAAGTTATCGGGATTTATCGGGAAATTTCGACCCATCCTGCTAAATAAAATCTCGGGTCGAGGCGGGAATTCCCGATACTACACTGTTGAAAATATTACGGTGTTGGCGTTAATTTTGCGCTAGTCAGATATTTTAGTGTTGATTTTTACAAACTTTGCCAGACGAATTGACTACATGTGTTTAGTAGAACAGAAATTACTAGAATTTGGTGTGAATTCTTTGTTCAGATATGAGGATTTACTATTTTCTCTAGACATTCAGAAGCATCAACCAATCAGAATTTTTCCCTCGGATAGAAATATAGAAACCCCACCTAATCTAATACTGTATTGCATTATACGCACCACCTGCATTGCACGTGTATCTGTTTTCGAGTTTGTTTCTGCGTATTAACATATCCAAACAAACCACCAAATGTGACTGACCTGCAAAGTGTAACCTTGTGTTATTAAAACGTTAATTCCAGTGGGCATAAAAAATTTCAACATCTTAAAGATGTATTGGGAACAACTATTTCGCAATTAGTTCAGATTTGAATCAAATAGCATAAACATTCACTTAATTTTATAATGGTTCTCAAAAAATCATTTTAAAATTAGTACGTTTAGTTGAAACTAAAGCTCATTAGTGGTTCTGTATATTTATAATTGAGAAAACGTCTTAAAGAGAGAATATTATAGCACTAAGAAATAGGAGTTGCATATTAAAAAGACGTGTTTAGAAAACGGTGTTAAATCATCCAATAGATCGCATTCATTTAGTTAAACAGCTAGTAAATTTGTCTAGTCTAGATCAAATAAAATGTGACTAGAAGTATATCATAATTCCACGTGTTAGTTGGACAAAATAACCCCTTAGCAATAGACAATACTTGACTATCTTTGTTCGTCAAATTTAAACTTCTATAGTTCTCGACAAAATAACACGAAAACAGTGTGGACCTCTCCTGACTATTAAATTAGTCAAAAAAGTGTTAAAATTTTCAACAGTGTACCCGTCCCGATTTAACAGGTGTACTTATATTGCAAAATCGGGTGTAATGGGTACATAAGATTTACATTGGACAAACAAAGCGTGTAATCGGATCTAAGTTCAAGGAACACATTGCAAGTTATCGCTCGCGGACTTGAATCATTCAATTTTACACAACATATAACCGATACCGAACATAATATCAATATAGGAAACTTTGAATAAAAGAAGAGTATACTTTCACCGAGGAAATTAGACGAATACGAAACCATATACATAAAAAAAATATTCAAATAACTTAGTGAATCAAAAAGTGCACCAGCTAATATTGGTAGACTTATTGTAGTAAAAATGTTCACATTTATCACCAATTCTTAGAATTTCAACAGGTCAAGTAGGCGTGGAAAGGCACTTATAAAGGCCTTTTAGAGTGCCATAATGTTGCATATTTAGGTAACAGATTTTTTTCTCTTAATTACCTTAATTCATTCCGTCTTCAGTTGAGAATGGTCCCCATTCTGTCACGTGTTCCCAAAACAACTGCTCCGAATTAATATCACGTCTAGCACGGAGTAAATGGATATATCTATTAGTACGCTACAGTTCTTGTAATATCTCTGTACGCGTAGTATTTATGCAGAAATTTGAACGAAAACAATGTATTTGACAAATGATCAATCATATATATAATTTTGAAAATTGTAGGTGCATTGTGTATTTTCTAGGTAAATAAAAATCCAACAAAGTATTTTTAGGTAATCCACAATTCATCATTCTCGTTTTAGAATTGGATATTTCGTTTATACATTTTTTTACTAATAAATAAAGGTTGACGGCAGACACACATGTTGACGATGGTAGATGTAGCAATAAACCATATAAATATACAGATTGGAAAGAATTCTTTTAATTCAGAATCCATACATACATCATGGACATGGACATGGACAATCAAATTTCAATATTACTTCCGTCAGTATTACATGATTCAGTTCATATGAAGGTATGATATAGCATATGATGGTATAGTATTCATTTTGTACTTGGAAATATTTTCTAGAAAAATTACAGTTTTCTGAAGCGCAGTCAAAAAAATTACATCAATTGAACACAGAAATTTTTATTCACCCTTACAATAAGAAAAAAAAATATTGAAGAAGAAATATAAAAATATATAATAAAGAGTAAAGAAGATACAACAATAAATTATCTAATAACCAATATCAGTCCATATAATATATTCCATGTATTATTAGGTATACGATAATATAATTATAGTAGCATCATTTATAATTTATAAAGTTTACTTTCTGCCACCATTTTGGTTAGCTATTTTTTACAATATATTCTTTACGGAGTGTAATAGTGGTATCCTGAAATTTAAGTAACTTGAGTGGCGAGTTTTTTTTTATATTAATAATTGATTGGTAAAAATCTATTAGAAATGAATTGACAGCTGCATATTGTAACGAGATGTATTATTGATTGATAACAATCACACAAGAGGTGTACCTACAGTCGTTCCGCCATTGCGTGGTCGTGACTATTTTTCAAATGTTGGCACGATCTAATCGAAACATCATTTTATATACCGTTATGCAACTTCACTTGTTATTCTATTATACAATACAGTTAATTAATCGTATTCTTACGAATGGTGCTCGAAATATGGTCCATTATTCCTCTCGATATCTTTTCAAATTATTTGTTTTTCACTCGCCGTGAACGAAGTATTAAAGAATAAACAATCTGTTTCGTGAAACCGTTTTATTATAATGTATTGGCAGTAACTCCTTAAGATTCTTAGCCTTTTCTGAACAACGAGTTAAGAAATCGCTACATAAAAAACCAGCTTTAGGTTTTTCGTATTTCTTACTGCGCGTTGAAGGGAGAAAACGAGATTTGTGTTAAGTTGAATAGAGACCGAAAAATTATATCCGAAAAATTCCAAACTCCATAAATAAACAAGGAAATTGCAACACCAAGAAAGGATAAGTTTCTTTTATCAAACTTGGCAGAAACATTCAGCTATTCAAACGTAATAATTGATTAAAATTTCTAAGGAATGAATAAAAGATTCACACAATTCAATTTTGTGTTTTATTAATACACACCACTAATGTGTTAAGCCACTCCTATTGACTTCATACGCTCTCATACTTCACGGCGTTGATTCCAGTAGGTGGTCAATGTTGGCTTAAGGTATGTTATCCCCACAACGGCATTCATGCCGGAAAACATCAAGTGTTTGAGTAAGATGGCAAAAGATTGACTCTTCGAGACGGTTTAGAGAAATTTTCGCTACGTGAGGCTGAAAAAGTGGGTCTTTGCTACTGAAGATATGGAAAAATATGGGGTTCCACCACCCTCATCCACGTAACGCCGAGCGATCATTGTGCCTCGGATAAACACCAATTGAGACCTAATTCTATATGCTAGGCATAATGCGAACAAGATAACACAGTCCAGATAAGATGACACCGTGCAATTTACAAATTAATGGCGAGGTTCTATGCATACCTGTAGCACCTGTAAAGTTATCTGTAAATCTAGAACATATACAGATAACAGATATTCTTACAGGCGCTACAGATGTGCATAGAATTCCACCATAAATTTCCTAAAGTTAGTAGGATAGTTAGTTACTGGTCGTTTTATATTAAAACAAAATTATGCAGAAGCTTCTAGAAGCTATCATGGCTATTAAAAAATAACTTAATAGCTATAACAACTTTTCGTTCTGAACAACATTCATTAGTAATATTTTAGAATACTGTGAATGAAAACGGTACATTATCTGAAACGAAAGCAATAATCAAATGGAGATGTTTGCCGATCTACTGACTGCTGACTGACAGAGTCCTATTAAAAATGAGTCTAACTATTTCGTGAATTTGAAATTAATGTTTTGCGAAATTTCAGCTTTGAGAAATCATTTGCGCTACATTTTTCGACATGTATACTGTAGCGCTGACGTCATGCGTCTCTTTACTTTGCTGTCTGACTGTTGGATTCGTGTCCTATGTTACATTCACTAATCAAATACAAATTGAAAACTTTCGGAAAACAGTTTATAGATCCTAATTAATTTTACACCTTTTCGAGTGTCCCAGGGTCAGATGTCCGGACAGCTGAAGTGCTGACTCTACAGTGGCTCTCTATCAGTAAAGTACAACGCATAGACAGTTCGGCTTTTATCGGTTTGCAGAAGTATAAATCTTACTTAGAGAGCATATATAGAAGCTTATTATCGTTAGCATACATTACCACATTTCTTACTAATTCTCTGTCACAGGGGGAGACATTAATTAAGGTCACCACTGTACCTGTGTGGTTTAGGAAGGCAACTGATATTATGGGGGTCAAAAACATAACAGAGCCGGGAATGACATACATCAATACTACGTAATCGAAATATTTTATAAAAGATAATTCAAATTTGGGTTGTTGTTTTTGCCAATTTAAATTTTCAATGAGTTATTCCCCATTGAAGTATAATATGTATGTACTTATTATTTCATTTGTTTCAGAAGCTCCGGGAGAGATAGGCTGGGTATTAACGCTCATCATTGTGTCTGTGTTATCAGCTGCGATAGGTGCAGTCGTAATGATAATAGTACTTCACTGCAGAAGGTAAGTAAACAAGAAACTATTTTAGTAACTTCACCGCCACATATAATTCTAATCATGTGTTTCAGAGTGCAAAGTTCCAGCGAGAACGGTAAGTTTTGGATTACTTACTACATTTCATACTTGTTAGAACCTAATATACGAGACATTTTGAAGATAGTTACGTTAACAAAGAGCACTAAATTATGTAACAGCAAATTAGGTTTCAAATTTTACCATAAAAGCATTATGTATTAGGTGTTACACATTAAAATAGTTCTAACCATTTATAAATTACAATAGAACTCGAGCAAAAGTTATGATCAGAGAGCGCCTCGCATATGGAATGACTCATCTTACCATTTAGTAGATCGGTTTTTATATATTGCAAATGTCTATAAAGGACCGATTTATTGAATTTCCTGAACCTTTCTTTAGTTACGGTACAACCAAGAGAGCGTTTCAGAAAAGTTACGCAAGCATAATATATAAGTGCATAATAGAATTTATAACTAATACCCAAGCATTCCTTCAACTTCCTGGTTTCATTAGCTCATAATGCATTTTATTCAAATTAAAAACATCTGGCCGACGGGCTTAATAACCCAACATTCACACCTACATGTAATACATCTTGTAATACATACATAATGTATGGGTACATACCTACGCATGTTACATTGCATTACGTAAGTGTGTACAATTTCCTGACTGATAATACTTTTCGTTCTAAGTGTAGCCATGGAACACAAGCAATAGCCACTCAATTCAAAAATGCAATAATATATAGGGTATCCACCTAAAATAGCAAGGTTCATGGCGACTTTCGGAATAACCGGAAAGTAAGTAAGTAAATACGAAACTATTACAAACCTCAAAGTTTTAAAACTAAAATGCTTGTTAAGCCCGAAAACTTCTAACTAGCAACTTCCATAGAAAATTCTGTAGGTTTAGGTTAACCAAGCGATTCTTAGAATTTTTGTTAAAACTCCAATCTCTTTGGTTTAAATATTTATAGTTTAACTAGAAGCTTATTTTGTATTAATTTCACCATTTCTTACTTATATTAATGGGTATTAAATATTTAGAAAGATTGTTGAAATAGTATTTTCACATCCCTCAGTGTTCAAAGAGGCATGTATTAAATGTTTTATGCACATAGTGCTATATGTTTTATCTTAACCTTTTAACATCATTATCATCTCTGTATCTTTGTGTGTGAATGTCATTGTCAACACCGGCCGATGTATTTTACTATTTGATAAAAGTACCGTTGCAGATAAAAATAGGACGGTGAGTTAAATTTTAATTGATGTAACTAATCGTAAGAGATTACAAGACGGTTATGTATTTGTAGATACCAAAATCACAGTATAACTAAAACTTTAGAAGTGCATACTTAGACTCAACTGTTGTTGAGAAGAGCATTGAAGAACCTAATACAGCTAAGCGTAAAATGTGTAATAAAGCTTTTTAAGCAACTGATATTAAGAGACACGGAATTCCAAAAATATTTCTCTGAAGTGTTGTATTTCGAAAATAACAAACAAAAATTCCATTTCAAAACATTGAAGTTATATAAATTTAGCAATATATTTGTAGCATGCCACTGCCAAAACTCCGCCAATGCGTGTGCTAAACCAAGATGCGAAACGAGTAGGGCAGGAGTATCAATCTCGTTAAAAACCAGCCCGAATGAAAAACACCTGTTAGGGGCTTGGTAGAATTACAGACGCAAAGGTGCAGAAGCCAGACCGCAAAGGCGGGGAAAAAGATAAACGCAAGGTGGGAGACGTAAGCCAAATCACTAAGGGGAATAAAAAGAGTATCGAGGGTTAAAAAGACCTAACGAATGCTCTAAAACATCACCGCAACCTGCGAAGAAACCTAATGATTCAGATAGATGATTCAGACAAGCGTGATCTGAAAGAAACAATGAATCAAGAGCTGCTGGATCTGATTCAACAACGACTCGTGATTGCGATGCACGATTATTCCTAGTGGGAGTATCATTTGCAATTCACGAAGAAACTCTTCAGTGGAAGAGTGTAAACGATTTTCCACAGGCAAAACACAAGGACCTAGTTCAAAGCAAAGGTACCCATAACGAAACTTTGAAAGGACACCGATTTAACTGTTGAATCCAAGGACCTTCCAAAGATGCCAAAGATACTAGCCCTGAGTCAGCAGGAACCGGTAAGAGCAAGGTAAGGAGTTTGGGGTATCGGCTGGAAATTGGTTTACAGTAGAACATCGGACGTACCCAAAATATTTAAAAACACTGGCGTTTGGACGCAAATAAAATAAGCCATGTGACAAGAATATGTTGAACGATAACTACCGGATCGGCGTATTTAACTTCATGAACATAACTTACCACGAACCAAAGTTGACTATAGAGGTCTTAACTAAGCATCAGTCTCTAAATGGCAAGGAAATAGGAGAATTAAATACAAAAACCAAGAGGCTGCAATCTTTCCGGAGAATCTATATCGTACGGCTCCCAGAAAGCAACAAAAAAGCATGTCACTGTACAATCAAAGATGCTGACCTCTTGAATAATATTTATAAAGTTTCTTTTTGGGAAGTCTTGCTTGTAATAATCTTAACAAAATACATCTTACAAAATATACTAATATTATTAAAAACATTTTAAAATTGAAATTTCCGAAAATACATTCACCGGCATAATAATATTGAATCCCACAAATTGTTAACTTTATAATGTTTATAGTTTTCAAGTAAATAACTGTTAAGCAAATAAGCAAAAAAAGAATCATTTTCGCTAACCTATTTGATATATTTTTGAGTTCCTAGTATGGTTATAGTAGTTAGTCGATAGTGATTGTCTGTAGTTTTTTAACGATCCTAGACGTTCCAAGTAAGCTAAAAATATAAGCAAATACTTTTTCAGCGTTTTTCTATATGTTGCACTTTGAGGGCACTAATCCTTTTTCAACCAAATACAGCTGCTACATACCCAAACAACATGAACAAATTGCAAGAGGGAGTACAATATAATAAAATAAAATAATATCTTTGTGTAATAATACACATATGGTAATAGGTTCGAGTTCAAGTTTCCCATATTGGCGATATTGTAAATTCTGACAATTCTCTTTAATGTCGTGTGTTTGACACATCCAATAAAAGATGCGTCCACACGATCGGAGTTCGCCGAACTCCGAATCGCTCCGAATGTTCAGCAACTACCGAACTCTACACGAATCGTGTGGACGCAACCGTCCATACGATTCGGGGTTTGCCGAACTCCGAGCAAAATCGGGAAAACGCCGAACATTCGACATGTGTGGTAGCATTGGGTAATCATGCGTGAATAAGATATGTTGGTGTTGGGTACAGAAATTATGACGGTTAGATGGCTGCCATTGAATAACTAAAAGTCAACAGTCAACAGCTCTCCCTCTCACTCTAAATACCTTCCCGAATGTGTGGACGGGTGTACGAACTCCGTCGAGCCGAACATTCATACACGTTGACGTGCGTCATTTTCCAACGTAGATCAGGAATAGGCGAACCGTTTGCCGACTAGTTCGCCGAACTTCGAACTACTCATCCAAACTATTGTTCGGATTTCGGCGAACCCCGATCGTGTAGACGCACCTTTTTAGTTTAAAAGGACCCATTTAAAAAATGGATCGTTTAGCCATTACTGAACGTGCTCAAATTATTCAATTGTTGTATAGCAATTACAACTCCATGCGAACTGTGAGTCGATTTTTACAGCATCATTATGGTGATTTTAATCGTCCAACTTAACGAACAACGGAGGACGTCTACGATCGTCAAAAAACTTCAAATAATCACTATCTACAACTACTACAACATGCCTAGAGAGGAATGGATATGCAACGAAAGTAGTCTATATCCCGCCGGTGTGGGACCGCATAATTTTGAACGCACAAATTTAGAGATATTTTATCGATTTTACAGCACATTTCACTTAAATTCTACTCATAATGATCATTATTTTAACGCATTTTATATCAAAAACCATGTTTTTATCAATTTATGCTCGCACAAATCAAAAATCAACATAAAAATTCAATTTTTTGAATCCCCACTAAATTGTGAACCACTATAAATATCCATATTTTCTAAATTTAGTGTTGTTTATATTTTTTTAACACATTTACCTAAAAACACTCATTTTCACACATTCAAACCTCAAAATTATATATTTAGAATTGTGAATATTTTAGAATCATGTGTCAGCTTATTTGATTTGAAAAATATTTTTAGAATTGTAAAATAATATTTAGAATTGTGTGTCATCTCTTTGAATTTTGGAAAATATACCTTCAGATACAATATTTATTTTGATATATTTAAAATTGTGTGTCTAAGGGTATCTGCTATAGATCTCTTTAAAAATATTCAAAACTTATTTTTTATCATCATCAACATGTCTTTGTGAACGTAAACATGTATATAAAAACGTAACGTCAAACGTAAAGGTGAACACTGAATGTAACATAAAATGTAAACATTGAATGCAATATAAAGGTAATAGTTCAAGTAACATAACATCCAACGTCAAAGAAAATAAGTGTATTAATAACCTTTTTGCTAAGAATATTCAATGATAAAAAATAAAATAGTTAGATAATTATTTTAAATATAAATAAATTGGAATGGACTCTGTTAAAAGTTATTTGAAGGAAATTAAATCACTTAATAATAATCCAATAGAATATTTAAAATCATATAATTCACTACCTAAGCTACCAATAAATAAAATTCTACTCATTACAAATATTTCAAAATTCGAAAATATTTTAACAAATTCATTTGATTGTATTTTATTTATAAAAAATAAGAAATATAGAATAAATAAGAATTATATAGATAAAATAAATGTCATGTTTGACTATATAATTTGTTATCAAATGATGAAAAAAGAAAAGTTTTTTCCAATAAAAGTTATTGTTAATAAAAATATTATAAATTTACACAAATACAATAAAAATATTGATTTGAACGTACATACATTTTTGAACAAATAATTTTGAAAATAAAAATAACGTATTAATAAAGTTGTAAAAGAGTTCTGAAGGATATTTTTAATAATGAATAAAATTTATCAATTTTGAATAAGTATAAATATTTCTAAAATTTATAACTTTAAGTAATCATAAATTTATTAAATAATTACAAAGATAGTTTGTACCACAAATTTTTTGTATAATAAATGAAGTTTGCAGAATTACGAAACTACTGTATTCAAAACAAAATACCGTATCAAGGTTTACGAAAAAATGAATTAGAGAAAAATATAAAAGATTATTTGTTCAATCAACTGTTTATTAATGAATTTAATTTTGATGATGACTTAATTCAGCCACCAAGACAAAGAAGGAAATGAATTCATAATAAAAAGAAAGATTTGGATGAATTACCAAAAATAAATGAAAGTGGTAAAGATAATGTTAGCGTTGTTAGAGCACGTGGTTCATGGGGTGAAATGATTACAGATTATACATTTTATTGTGATAGTGCACAACATAATTTATATACTTGTTTATATAAAATATCAAATTATATTATTGAAAAAATTGAAAATGGATTAAATAGACATGAATCTTTACGTATTCAATTAGTTTTAACTGTTCAATATGAAGAATATGATTTATCTGGTAATGTTATTGATTTATATAAGAGATATTTTTTATCAAAAATACACACTATTACAGGATATAGAATATCAGGATCAGCTACAAAATATATGATTATTGATAGATTAGTTGATCCAGTTGTAACAGAAATGAAAAATAATTTAATTAGAAAATTTGAAGCATTTAATGCAAAAAATACAAAACTAAGATTTGATCGTATTTTAAGTGTAGATTTACAATCAAGTAAGTGTACCTTTCTTCGTGGTGGTACTTATAAACAACTATCAAGTTTTATAACTACTAAAAGGTGTTGTATTAATGTCAAAAATAACAAAACTAATCGCAGTACTAGACGGTCAGCGTATGAGATCGGAAGTGTACTAGTGTGAGCTCTGTGGTTTAAGAGTTTTATTACAATTATTAATTCGTTTTGGAAAGATATTTTGTGTTATTCCTCTTGGTATTTTTTAGTTACTAATCCTAATCTTATACTTTGGAGTTATTAAGTATTTTCCTTTTTTCTTTCTTTAAAATTTCTTGTTTTATATTACAAAAAATTGTTATTCGTTTTCGGAATATAGGTAAGTTTATTTTACTTTTCTATTAATATATTACTATGGACTCGGGATAATACGGTGAAGCGGGTAATGAAAGTCCAATGTCATTTGAAAGCGATAATTATTCGTCCATTTTAATAAAAGAAAGTGGTAAAAAAGATGCAAATTCTGATATGGCGCTCGTACAGAATGTGCCGCAGGTCAATGAAACTACAATCGTTTCTGATAAAAATGCAACTAAATTAATTGAAAATAACTTTGAAAGTAAATTTTCTCACTTATATAGTGGGCCGTACTATGCTTATATTCAACATCGTTCAAAGAATATGGTCGGCTCCATGAAATGGCTGTTGGCCGACTCCTGCATGAGGAGTTGGGCGTGAAATCATCGATTAAGAATAAGTAGAGTAGGTTACAATAAAATAAAGATAGAAATGAAAACTCTTAAAGATGTTATGAATTTAGTTAACAATCCTAACTTAAGATCTAAAGATCTTCATTGTTATGTTCCTAAACATTTAACGGAAGTCCGCGGAGTCATTAGGTTTGTAGACACGGCTATCTCAGAGGAACAATTACTTACATTAATTGAATGTGAAAGTATAGTTAAAGGCGTCAAAAGAATATATAAGAAGGTAGCTAAAAATGACAAATCTTTTGAAAGGATCCCTAGACAAACAGTTATAGTTTCATTTTACGGTAACAAGTTACCGTCACATGTCTTTATTAATAGTTGCCGGAGAGAAGTTGATGTATATGTAGGTAATGTTATACAATGCTTTAAATGTCTTCGTTTTGGACATATAGCAAATTTATGTAAAAGTACAGTTCAGTGTTGCAAAAACTGTGGGGATGCGCATGATGGAGCATGTAGTGCGGGAACTATGTGTGTCAATTGCAAATCTACTTTACATAATGGTCTTTCGAAAAGTTGTGAGAAATATGTTAAAGAAAAACAAATTAAAAAAATTATGGCCGAAAATAATTTAACCTACAAAGAAGCCAAGTCATCGCTTGATAATACATATTCATATGCAAATAAATTAGGCAATAATCGCTTTTCTCCACTGTTGAATTTAGATAAAGAAAAGCAATTTCCCCATTAGGAAATAATACTATGATTCGCCCTCTATCAAAACCTAAATTCCAATTCCATTAAACAATAATAAAAAACGCGAGACTATTCGCCTACTATTTGTGCTCCGCAACCCTCCTTTCCTCTACTAAAAATAAGTCAGATCACATTGTTTTTAACAACGAAGTAATTAGGAATTCACCATTTGTTAATAACGCTGAAGTCATAGAGAACATTATATCATTTTATCGAATCGATTTTTAGCAATAGTGATTATATTTTTAGTAAAGATTTAGTAAAAGAAAAATTAGAAAAATTGTATATGCAGAGGGTAATTTGATAAGTAGTAAAAATAATCAGACTATTTAGACAGAGGCTATTCGTATATTTTTTCTTTCGAAGAAGATTGAGGTAAATTACTTAGACAAAAAAAAAAAGTTATAATATCTTTTTGCTAAATATTTTTCGTTTTCGTCATGCCTACACAAATTAACATTTTACAGTGGAACTGCAGATCTATAAATTCTAATAAATATAGTTTTCTGAATTACCTCAGTCAAAATAAAATCGACATAATAGTATTATCTGAAACCTGGCTTAAGCCTACTCAAGTTTTTGATATTCGTGGTTTTAACTGCGTTCGTAATGACAGGTGTGATGGCAAAGGAGGTGTGGCCATTTTAATTTCTAATAAGTTTGCTTTTTCCGAATGCGATCTCGGTGATAATTATAATCATGGTATAGAGGCGTGTGCTATTCGAGTCAGGCTGCAAATCCCTTTAGATATAATGGTCGTATATAAACCACCTAATATTCGTGTATCAAGTACCGATTGGGTTAATCTGTTTCAACAAGTCAATGTAAATAATTGTTTTATATTAGGAGATTTCAATATTCACTCTATGAGTTGGGGATGTTCATATGATGATGGTTTTAGCGTTGATTTTTTTAATGTACTTGATAATTTTCATTTAGGCATTTTAAATAACCGCTGCATTACTCATATTTCTCATAGTGATCGGGATTCTGCTATAGATTTATCTTTGGCATCCCCTAATCTCACTGTAAAAACCAAATGGGAGGTGGAGAATGATACGCTGGGCTCGGATCACTATCCAATTTTTATTCAGTTTTCTTCGGAATGTCATTCGTCTATTGTGCATCCGGTTTCCAAATGGAATATAGCTGGTGCAAACTGGCAGAAATACTCTGAACTCCTGGAAAACGAACTGGAAAATGTTACTTCAGATATAAGCGCTAAAGAATTGTATGATCTTCTTTTGTTAAAAATAAACAATGTTTGGAATGAAGTGTTTAAGGTAAAGAAACCTTTTTTACGTAAGAAAAATGCAGCTTGTTGGGTGGGATAGTAGTTGTAACGATATGATTGCTATACGTAAGGAAGCACTAAGTAGATATCGTTTAGACCCATCTTTAGACAATTTTCTTAATCTCAAAAGGATTGCAGCAGAAACAAAAAGGTATTTGAAATCTAAAGCCAGGAAAAGTTGGAGAGAATTTTGTGAAAATTTGAATAGAGAAACACCGATCAAAAAAGTTTGGCAAAAAATACGGGCGATTAAATCTGAAAGTACTTGTATGCAACCAATCTCAAATGATATATTATCAGAATTTTTACATAAATTAACTCCAAACGTGGTAAATCATTCCATTCAAAATTTTGAAAAACCTGAAAAAACACATATATTTTTTGAACCCTTCTCATACCATGAGCTAGATATCGTGCTTAAAGGTAATATAAATATTTCTCCAGGGCCTGATAATATTCTCTATCCAATGATAAAACACCTTCCCCCAAAAGCGAAAAGACTTTTGTTGGATTTGTTCAACAAGATATATATTAACGGAGAAGAAGTTGTAGAGCTCAAATCGGGGATTATTGTTCCAATTATAAAAAAAGGTAACCACGCTTCAACTACGGCTGACTTAAGACCCATATCATTGTTATCGTGTATTATGAAAACATTAGAAAGATTAATAAAATTTCGTCTAGAATGGTGGTTGGGAAACCAATGATATCTCTCTGAGTACCAATATGGGTTTAAACGGGGATATAGTACTGTTGACGCTCTAGCAAACTTAGTTACAGACATACAATCTTCCTATACGAAAAATAATTATTTGATGGCAGTTTTTATTGATCTAAAAGACGCCTACAACTCTATCAATCTGCGAACTTTAAAGTCAAAACTCGTTGAAATAAATGTACCTCCTACACTCGCTTCTAATATAGTTAACCTATACACTAATCGCTCCTTAATGATAAGAACATCTTCAAATCAGTTTATTGGCCGAGATCACATCGCTAGGTTTAGCCCAAGGAGCTGTTTTAAGTCCATTATTATTTAATATCTACACTAGAGATCTATCTTTCTCGGATGTTGAAATAATCCAATATGCAGATGACATCGTAATGTACACAGATCAGAAATCACTTAATAAATGTATTGAAATTCTAGACCAAGCCATGTTAGCCTTTCAAATGTGGTGTAACGAGAAAGAGTTTACAATCGCTTATCCGAAATGCAGTGTTGTATGCTTTACCAGACACAGAACCTCTAATTTCACCCAAGTTAAATTAGCAAACAAAATGTTTAATGTTAATAACGTCGTCAAGTACTTAGGGATGTGGTTAGACAGTAAATTGTTATGGAGATCACATATAGCTGAAACTGTGAAAAAAACACAAAAATCTATCAATGTCTTACGAGTTATCAGTAAAGTTTCTTTTGGGGCTGATCTACATACTTCTAGTTTGGTTTATAGAGCAATGGTTAGATCCGTAATAGATTATGGATGTTTCCTATACGGCTCAGCTAGCAAATCTCTACTGAAGAAGTTAGATGTTGTCAACAACAGGGCTATTCGGTTATGTTTAGGAACAATGACTTCCACGCCGATAGATGCAATGTATGTAGAAATGAATGAATTTCCTCTTGCTCTCAGACGAAAGCTTCTAAGCACCAAATTCCTATTAAAAAATAGAGCAAAGAATACGAGTATTATATCCAAATGCAATAAATTAAACATTCATAATCTTACGTGTTCATATTGGTTTAAAAAGACATCTCCACCTCTTACTAGTTCTTTTACGCATACAGCCCCATTCGATCCTAAAATCTTGAAGTCGCAAAATTTTTTTATATACACGTTACCATTCAAATGCCTAACTCATAAACCGAATATAGTTTTTCCCAACTTCTCAGAGGATATTCATTTCAATAATTTGGAATTTCATGACATCGCCCAAAAATTTTCTAGAGATATTCACATATTTACTGACGGAGCAAAAAATTCTATTGGTGTCGGATGTGCCTTTATCGTACCTAATAAACAACTTTATAAAAAGTTCTCACTGCCAAAAGATGCGACTGTTTATACAGCTGAAGCAACAGCGATAAGAAAAGCTATGGAATTAATTTGCCAAATGGAGGAAGACTCTTTTACGATCTTCACCGACTCCAAAAGTGTTTTGATGAGCCTTCAGAATTTTAGTTTTTCGTCATCTCAAATGATTGGAGAAATGCTACTAATAGATTTCAGCATAAAACAATATGGCAAATCAATAAGATACGTTTTTTTAATTCAAACGTATCTTCCGACGAAAACTATCTAACGACACTCCAATATTTATTATAATGAAAAAGTAGATAGTTTGGCAAAAGCGGCATGTGGTGAGAAGATCTCAGATGACATTCTGCTTCCAGATAGCGACTTTTTCGGCATTTACAAAAAAGATATTCGTAATGAATGGCAGATTCAGTATTTCAATCTTTACAAAGATAAGCCAACCAATTATTTTATGCTCTTTCCAAATTTGAGAACTGCTCGTTGGTATGATAAAACTAGAGTCACAAAGAATATGCTGTCGCAAATTTTAAGACTTTCATTTAATCATGGAAGATTTCCTGCACATTTGTATAAAATCAAGCTAAAAGAAAACAATAACTGTAATTTCTGTGAAATCGAGTGCGGTGATGTCAATCATATTATCTTGGGTTGTAGCAAACACTTAGATAAAATCAATTTATTCCAGTTAGATCTATTAAATATGGGTATTCAGTTCCCAATTAACGTTAATAATCTGATATCGTTGGACAGAAAAGAGATCAATTCAAAAATTTATTGTCACATGAAAAATATAGGTTTTAATATTTAGTTTAAGTTTTTTCCTTTGTATTGCTATCCTATGTGGGTTCTCCCTTTGTTCCGTTGGCCTACCTGTTTGTTCTAAGTCGCCCGATCGGCCCCGGGTGTGAAGCGTGTCTAATGTTTTCCCTTGTGTTCATACGGGTTGCTAGGTTTTTGATTTTATTATTATTTTTTTTATTTTTTTTTTATTATTATAAATGATTTTGGTATATATATATATATATATATATATATATATATAAAATATGTACGTGGCTAATGGCTAACGCCAAGGCCAAAACAATAACAACAACAACAACAACAAAACTAATCAGTTCAAATGTAACAAAGAAGAAAATTTTCGATGTTAGAAAGTATTCTAAATCCTGCTAAAGATCATAGTGATAGACCATCAAAATATAATATATCTAAATATGAACATCTTGATATAAAATATCCATTAGAATTAACATCAGAAAAATGTATCAAAATATGAAGAATTTTTAAATACATCTATTAATATATACAAAGTACGAGATAATAGAATTGATTTATTTATACTAAGTAATAAAATTGGAAAAACAGAAAAACATGTAAACATTTTGGAATATGACGAACATTGTGTTGGAATTAAAAATTTAAGTGCATTATTAAATGGTCAAATTCATAAAAGAGATAAACACATGAATATATGTTTAAAATGTCATGATAAATTTGAAAATAAGCAAAAGTTTGAAGAACATATTGATGTGTGTATAAAAGGAAAAACTAATATTGAAATGCCAGGGAAATAATAACATTAGATCATATAAAACTTGTGGAGCTGAATTATATCATCCATATACAATTACACTTGACTTTGTGTGTTTATTAAAAAAAATTAAAAAAGAAGTTGGTAAAAAATCTGAATATATTCATGAACATATTCCAAACAGTTTCTGTTTTAATACAATAGACGGAACAAAATTAATAAGAAGTGATAACGTAGAAGAATTAATTAAATTATTTAACAATTCACTGATTGAATTTGGTAAAAGATATAATGAGATTAGAAGAATTAATAAAGAAATAATAAGGACACCGGAAATAATGAAAAAATTTACAGAATCTAATAACTGTTATATTTGTAATAAAAAATTTACAAATGATTTATGTAAAGTAAGAGATCATAATCATATTACTGGTGAATTTAGAGGAGCTGCTTGTAATTCGTGTAATTTGAATTTAAAACTTCCAAAATTCATACCAATAGAAATTCAAAATTTAAAATATGATTCAATGATATTTTTGACTTGGATTTTAAAATTATCTGAACATTATTCAGATATAAATTTCATTCCAAATTCAAAAGAAGACTATATTCAATTTTCAGAGAAAGTGATTGTTGATCAATATAAGCAATCTTGTAACATATCTAAATGTAAATAGAATATAAGAATATAGAAGAAATAAAAATAGAAAGGTGATATACAAAATGTTGTAATTGAATTTAGATTTATTGATACGTCACTTGTGATAGGGCAGTTAAAAATGTGGCACAACTGAATAATTGTTATTGCACACATTGTAAATCAATAAAAGAAATAAATAATATAGAATATCAACCAATTACAGAAAACAATATTTTAAAAATAATTGCAAATTGTAAAATGTGTAATAACAAGGTAACAAAACCAGTTGATTATTCAAAGTTTGAAAATATTTTAAAAGAATTTAAAAAGGAAGATTTACATTTAGTATTACAAAAAGGAGTGTATCCATATGAGTGGGTTGATTCATATGAAAAATTTAGTGAACAATTACCCTTAGAGAAGAAAGATTGGTACACCTTATTAGGAGATAAACATATAAGTGATCATGACCTAAACTTTGCAGTGAAAGTTTATAAACATTTTAATTGTAAAAATCTTGGTGAATATCATGATTTGTATTTAAAATTAGATACAATTCTTTTAAAAGACGTCTTTGATAATTTCAGAAAAAACATGTTTTAAAAATTATAAATTAAATCCAGTTTATTACATAAGTGCACCCAATTTAGCAGATGCTGTTTCATTAAAAATGACAGATCAAAAATTGGAATTAATTCAAGATCAAAAATTATATGAAATGTATGAAAATGGAATTAGAGGTGGAATATCAATGATTCCACACCGACATGCAATAGCAAATAATTGTTACTTTTATGATGAAAGATTTGTAAAACAATCAAATTAACAAAAGAAAAAGCAGAACAAAAAGGAATATATCATAGTAAGAAACATATTAGTTATATAATGTATTTAGATTGTAACAATTTATATGGACACCCCTTAAGTGAATCTCTTCCAATAGGTGATTTCAGAAAAGAAGATTCTGAAAATTTTACAAAAGAGAAAATATTAAATTTATCTGACGATGGAGATAGAGGATACACATTTATAGTTGATTTAGAAATTCCAAATGAATTACATGAAAAATTTAAAGATTATCCATTCTTACCAGAACACTTTTCTCCATCAATTGATGAATTATCTAAATATCAAAAAGACTTAATTGATAAAAAAATTGGAAGTATCAGTAATGGACAAAACTAATAAATACATTGAAATCAAAAACAGATTATATTATTGATTATAGAATGTTAAAAGAGTGTATTAATCAAGGAACAATATTAAAGAATATTAAGAAAGTAATACCATTTAAACAAAAGAAATGGTTAAAACCATATATAGAACTAAATACAAAATTACGACAAAAAGCAAATAATGATTTTGAAAAAGATTTTTACAAGTTGATGAATAATTCAGTATATGGAAAACAAATGGAAAATGTAAGAAAAAGATGTGACGTCAAATTAATAAATACATTTGAAAAATTTAGTAAACATAAAGAATATGAGACGAGAAGGATAATAGATGAAAATAATGTACTTTTATATAAGAAGAAAAAATAAAAATTAAATAAGCCAATTTATGGTGGATTTGTTGTATTAGAATTGTCAAAATTACTAATGTATAAATTTTATTATAACATACTAAAATCAAAATATGATGATAAAATTAAACTGTTAGGAACAGATACTGACTCACTTATTATATATGTTGGAACTGATGATATTTATAAAAATATAAAAGAAAATATACAACATTTTGATATAGATGATTATACAATTGATTGGATGCCTAAAGAAAATAAAAAAGTACCTGGTTTATTTAAAGACGAATACAAAGGAGTTCCGATTAGAGAATTTGTTGGTCTAAGATCAAAAATGTATGCTTTTAGATATGATGAAATAGTGTCTAAAGAAAAAAAAGTATGTAAGGGAATAAAAAAATGCAATATTGAAAAATTAAAATTTCAAATGTATATAAAGATTGCTTATTTAATAATGAAGTAACAACAGAAATAATTTATAATATTGTATCTAAAGATTTAAAGTTGTATACTCAAAAAACGACCAAGACTGCACTATCACCATATGATGATAAAAGAATTTTAATGGATAATATTAATACTGTACCATATGGTTATAATTTCATCGAAGTAAATGATTGATACAAGTTTTGAAAATAATCACAAAGAATTATTTGAATTACTATATAATCATAAAAATATTACAATTGGAGAAGGAATAATATCTGATTACATATTTCCATTCTTAAAAAATATAAAATTTGATTTAGGTAAATTACCAGACTTTGTTCAAAAAATAAAAGATCTTTTTAAATCAAAAAATTATACTTTTGATCATTTAATTGATATTTAGAATTCCATTCCTGAAGAACATGCTGAACTTAAAAAATCAGTATTATCTTTGATTAGTAAATATAAATATCAATGTTTTTAAGTCAAAATTTATTCTTTAGTTTTAAACAAAATAATAAATCAATGAAACATCTGAAGACGATTGATAATAAAATTATTAAAAGATTAATATTAAAACATGTGCAATGGAGATTTTATGATTATGATTATTATATTGAATTGAAATGTAACTTACTGAAAGAAAATTTTAGAGGTGAAAATAATTTTATTTGGAGAGTCACGGTTCTATATCAAATGCAGACATTCCTATTGAAAATATAAATTCAAATTATCTTATAATTGAACTATCATTAACTAACAATAATGAGCTTATAGATTTTAAAAATGAATTATATATTGATCTAATAATATTTTATGAGATATAAATGTCATTATTATCAAAAGAAGGATTATTTTCTTCATTGAATGTTTTAAGACAATATACTGATTCATTTGAAATTTCTTTAAAATCATCTGCATCAATAACAAGAGAATTTCATTTTGGAACAAATACCTGTTTACAACTAGGTCATGTAAATTTATATTTATCAATTAGTAATCCAACTGACAAAGTGATTAAATTATCAAAAGATTATATTCAAGAAATTATAAATAGAATATCAGTTAAATTAAGAGTTTTTAAAGAAAAAGATCATGCTGATATAATTGAAGAATCAATCGATTATGCTGGCACATTTTTCTTAATTAATTCATTCATTAGAAGAAGAAAGGATGATGAGAAATAGAAGATCATGAAGATGATTATAACAATTGTTAAAAGTATTGACGATCCTTTTTTAATTGTAAAACTCATTTATATCAATAAAACTATAGGGATTTTTTAAATAAATATTTATTAAATAAAAAAATGTATAATTAAAATTAATTCGACATAGTCCCAGAATCTCCGGATTCACTTGAGCTTGAAGAATCACTGCTGCAACAGGTTATATTACAATAAGCACCAATATAATAATTATTTATTAATGCATACCTTTCTATTTCGTTTAAAAATAGTTGCCTTTGTTCAGGCGTACTAAAAAAAAATCTTATGTTTTGTTGGTTATTATCACGTTGCTCTATAAGCACTTGATCTATCAAGTGTGATTGCACTCTGGATTGTTGTAGAGCTATTCCAACATAAAAAAAACTTGGATCCTCGTATCTCTTGATATGTATAAAATTTTCGCTTCTGTTGTATACGATTCTAACATTTGCGACGTCTTGGCCGTTAATGCTGACATGTAAATTATCAAATACTATGGTATTCATGGCGGGATTGAAAGACGTACTAAATTTATATTTTCTGTATCTCTCGAATCTTTCCATAGTTTTTTTTGGGAACACAAAAATTCACGATTGTTTTTATCACGGGCTAGTAAAATAAATTGAAGACAACAATTCTTCTTGTCTATAGGCAAACTAATAATAACTGTATATTCGAATTCTTCGTTTTTATACATTTCTTAATGGACCCCTAATGGAGCATCATTAATAGGGGTATTATACCGTAATTAGCTAAGATTGCCTACAATCCTGACTAATAACAAATATAGTTTTATAATGTGTTTGCAATAAATATTAAAATATTTAGCTTACAAGATGATATGTTTAAAATACTGACTTGCTTGCTATAGTATGTGTTTACGATCAATCTATTTTATTTGTATGTCTATTATCTTTCTTATTATTGCATGTACTTATTGTACTATTAGAATCAATTCATTCTCTAAAATTTGTAATTATCGTTCTGAAATTTCTATTTAATGCCTTTACAATGTATGTACCTTCAAATTAATATTTTTATTGTACTTGTGTAAATCTATAATTTTTATCAACAATAACTTTTATGGAAAAGAATTTCTCTTTTATCATAATTTGATAACTAATTATGTAATTAAACATGACATTTATTTTACTTATATAGTTCTTATTTATTCTATATTTCTTATTTTTTATAAATACAATATAATCAAATGAATTTGTTAAAATATTTTCGAATTTTGAAATATTTGTAATGAGTAGAATTTTATTTATTGGTAGCTTAGGTAGTGAATTATATGATTTTAAATATTCAATTGGATTATTATTAAGTGATTTAATTTCCTTCAAATAACTTTTAACAGAGTCCATTCCAATTTATTTATATTTAAAATAATTATCTAACTATTTTATTTTTTATCATTGAATATTTTTAGCAAAAGGTTATTAATACACTTATTTTCTTTGACGTTGGATGTTATGTTACTTGAACTATTACGTTTATATTACATTTTATGTTACATTCAGTGTTCACCTTTACGTTTGACGTTACGTTTTTATATACATGTTTACGTTTACAAAGACATGTTGATGATGATAGAAAATAAGTTTTGAATATTTTTAAAGAGATCTATAGCAGATACCCTCAGACACACAATTCTAAATATATCAAAATAAATATTGTATCTGAAGGTATATTTTCCAAAATTCAAAGAGATGACACAATTCTAAATATTATTTTATAATTCTAAAAATATTTTTCAAATCAAATAAGCTGACACATGATTCTAAAATATTCACAATTCTAAATATATAATTTTGAGGTTTGAATGTGTGAAAATGAGTGTTTTTAGGTAAATGTGTTAAAAAAATATAAACAACACTAAATTTAGAAAATATGGATATTTATAGTGGTTCACAATTTAGTGGGGATTCAAAAAATTGAATTTTTATGTTGATTTTTGATTTGTACGAGCATAAATTGATAAAAACATGGTTTTTGATATAAAATGCGTTAAAATAATGATCATTATGAGTAGAATTTAAATGAAATGTGCTGTAAAATCGATAAAATATCTCTAAATTTGTGCGTTCAAAATTATGCGGTCCCACACCGGCGGGATATAGACTACTAACGAAAAAGCACTGACGCAGGCAGACACCTGCTGGTGTACGGTCTGTTCGAAAACCGAGCAGGGTGTAGGCGCAGACTATTTTGTCGCCGTTCAAGAGCCAGGAGATAATATAACCTCGGACAACACACAACGATCTTTCAGACTGAAATTTGTATGTATATTCATTTATATGTGTACGAGAAAGAGTTTTGGATAAAAACTACATGCACAAATCAATAAAAATTTTCAGCGACAGTCAAGCGGTGTTGAAACTAGTGTTGCGCACGAAGCTTTCGCCGTCATTCACCGCAGATCCTTCGTATCATAGCAGGGCTTCAAGCAGTATATTTCATTCTTTACCTGAGTGAGTGAAGCGTGGTGCATGAAGCAAATTTCTCATATTGCCTTCACGCGTGAATATGCAGTGCGAACCGACGAAAGAGTGAAATAAGACTTATTCTCAAGTGACTGTATGCATTGCGCACGCACTACCTAATATCTACTTCGTGAAAAATAGCGAGCGGGCAGTTCCGTTCATGAAATAGTTTTTTGTAATCGGTTACATTTTAATATTAAATCAATAATAATGATGTATACTCATTGGCACTTGTATTTTCTGCGGCATTTATTTTTGTGGTCGGTCGTAATGAGGATTTTTTCAGTGTCAACATTTGTAACGAAATTAAAGAGACATTATAATGTATTTTGAAATTTATATGGTCGAAAACAGGACTTATCAAAATAAATGCAGCAACAATTTTCAATTTTAGGTGGTTCATTATTACAACGAATAAAATTTATAATACTAACAACATAAAACTAACATGTATTCATGTAACGTTACCTTTGAATCATATTTTTTAACTTTTGAAGGGCTTAGCGGTGGAGACGGATGATTTTTTTGAATGTTATTTTGTTTCTTTTGTTTAAACATCGGGGAGAGAAGGTGCAATAAAAAAGGTTTCAAGCCATATTTTTTAAAAATTGGATAAGATGAGCGGGGGAGGATGATGTTTTTTTAATGACAATCTTTTTCCTTTTTTTTTAAACAACAGAAAACACAATAAAAATGTTTCGAATCATTCATCTTTTAACATTGGAAGGGGTGAGAAGGGGAGGGGAGTGTATTTTTTGAATAATTTTTTGCTTTTTTTTTAAACATCGGCCGAAAGGATACATTAAAAATATTTGAAATCGTATTTTTTTTTAACATTGGTAGGGGTGAGAAAGGGAGAGGGATGTTTTTTTAATCATATTATTTTTAAAAACATCGGGAGATAGTACTCCTGAAAAATGTTTTTAATCATATTTTCTTAACATGGAAAGGGATGAGAGTTAAAACAAATCATCCTCCTCCCCCTCTCACCTCTTCCAATATAAAAAAAAATATGATTTGAAGTATTTTAATGGGTCTTCCCATGTCCCCCGATGTTAACAACAAGAGAAAAATTATCATTTAAAAAAATATCATCTCCTACCTCTCTCTCTCCCTCCTCCTCCCTGTAACCCTCTTCAATTTAAAAGAAAATGATTTGAAACATTTTAATGCATCCTATTTGTCGATGTCAAAAAAAATCTCCCCTTTCTCACCTCTTCCGATGTTAAAAAAAAAATGATTTGAAACATTTTCACATCCTCTCTGCCAATGTATAAAAGAAAAAAAAAAAAAATTTTTAAAGTTTGTTTCGTGAAAGCGATGTGAAAGATTTACTTTATGCACATATGCACAACGCACCATTCACGCAGATACGGAATCAAATATATGTACTGCTTGAAGCCGTATATTTACGAATAATCTACCACGAATGACGGTGAGGGCATCGTCACCTACACTATACATTCACGCCGTGAAGGCAACCTCGAGAATAGGCTTCACTTCATTCGTTCGCTTCACATTGCAATTTTCACGCACAGCTATACATATGAATGAAAGCTAAGTTCATCACAACACTAGTTGAAACCACTAGAGATGCATGAATGCTTTAAACTTTAAACTGATCTGGAGCTGTAAATATATTCTAAACACATTAAGGATGGCTAATAATTTATCTCTAATCTAGTTACCTGGGCACTTACTCATTCTTGGAAATGAGAAAGCAGACATCCTTGCCAAAAAAGGGCGCTGCGGTACAATTTCAGGAACCAGAACCTGCTATTAGCACAGCACCTACGATAGCTAAACAGCAAATCAAATTCTGGACAAATCAGAAAGTGCCCTAATACTGGAACAACTGTCCTGGTTTGGTGCATGCAAAGGAGTGTATTTCACCAAATCATACCAGAACCAAGAAACTGCTACAACTTGACCGCAAAAATGTCAAGATGATTGTCTCTGTTTTTACAGGTCACTGTAACCTCATAAAACACTTACATAGAATCGGCCCCTCTGATGAGACTGAATGCCAACTGTGTTTAGAAGATGAGGAGACAGTTAAGCATATTTTCTGCTACTGCCCTGCTGCTACAACAATCAGGTATGTAACCTTCGGAAAGGCCGACCCTTCCCTAGAAGACCTGAAAACAATCTCATTCGGCAAGATACTGAGCTACCTTAAGGGCCTAAACTGGTTGGATGAACTCTAAGATAACATCCGCTCTACAATAGACCCTAGTTGTCGCAGCGGACGGAACGATTAATCGAACCACGCGAATGCTATCTCTTACTAAACTAAAATAAACTAAACTACAACGTGCTAGGAACTCAAAAAAATATATCACATAGGTTAACGAAAATTATTCTTTTTTGTTTTTCTTAACAGCTATTTCCTCTAAACTATAAACACTACAACTACAACACTACTTTCTAGAATTGAATATCATATATAAAGTTACTTAAGAAAAAAAAATATATACAAGGACCGATTTCACTAGCTCATTCGACTATGGCGTTTATTTGTACATTCCTTCAACGCTGCTGTAATATCGTTAGCATGGAGTATATTCAGAATTCATATGTAATAAAAAAAATAAAGGTCTAAGGAGTTGAAATATAACCCATAAGACTGGTCCACAGTTACCTTGGAACAAACAACAACAACGAGAACGCTAAAAATATTAAGACATGAATTATTATTGTTGTTGTTGTTCATATAGCATGCTTTATACTAAATTTAAGTAATTCTTAAGTAAAACTTCTTTATTATTGCTATTTTCGTTTTCGGGCAATTTAGCACAGCTAAACACAGCTTTATGATTACCGGAGTTATTAACGGGTCGATTATGATTATAAGGATGATTATAACTTGGTGGAATTCTGGTGTATTTTGGTGAAACATCTGATGTAAATGAAATTGGTTACTGATTATTAACCACATTGGTGGTGGGGTTTGACAATTCATAGATAATTGACAATTGTTGTCAATATATCGTGGTTAAGTAATGTGGTTTGAAGACTTACTTGCTTCTGCTATTAAAACTAAAACCTTTTTGCATTTATTTACATAGTTGCCCTCTACTACCTAAGTATTTAAGTAAGCATCCTCATGAAGAAGTAGAAAAGGAATAATAAAGCTTAAAAATGTATAAAACCCATAGGCATATTTGATTAATATGGAGAACGGCCTAATAACTCAAAAGACACTTCAAACATATTTTAAAGGTAACTCAAGTTTTTAACTAATGTAACAAAATTTGCACATTGTCATTTATTAATGCACAACGTTTTTATTATCTGTGGTTTGGACTGGCTGTACTAATTAATTGCATATGCTTACCATGAAAAATATGAAACCAAAGCTTATAGAGTTGATGGAAACATTTATATTGTTTTGTATTAGCCTGTGTACCGTTTTGTAATAATAATTTCTTAATAATATATTAAAGGAAGCTACCACTACAAAAGCGATTTATCACTCACCAAAGTATTGTTATCTGCTGCCTGTCCACAAAAAATTTGGAAAACGAAAAACACATCAAGCACTATCAAATATACGGGAGAGAACTTTCAATTTATGGCATTACCGACGTGACACATACAAAGTTGATCATATCATAAATTTCCACCTACTTTTTATATTATACTCAATCACCCTTGATATTATAATTTATTACTATATGCAGGTAGCTATGACAACTGTATATCTAGGCAGACACCCGAGCCGGAACCGCTAAAAATTGTAACGGGTTTTTCGGTTCTTTCGGTTTTTTTTTTATTTATTTGTTTCTGATTTCACGGTATTCTTTTGGCTTCCAAACATGGGACAAAGGACCACTAATGTAGCTGACAATTATTTTGATTATGTGCCGATAGAGAACAAATCAAATTATGAATTGGGCAAAGAGATGATAAAGGCAAGTTTCGTACTAGTTAATTTCGATTGATTAACCACGCTACTGGTAGTTCATAATATAAATGAGAAAGAAACAGAAGTTATCAAGGTAGCTGTACTATGATTCAGTACTGCCTTTTAATAATTGTTCGTCGATAAAAATAAAATTTTATAAGATATCGGTTCGTTTTGCGGGCTTTGTTTTTTAATCTTGTGATCTTGTTTATTTCCGTTCATGTTCAGATTTTAAAATTGGTTGATATAGAGTAAGCAAATTATATCCATAAATATAATGTTTTTATTATGAATAATTAATAGGTACTTGGTCTAGCCTTGGTCTCTTTCAATTTATTTATAATTTTTTATTTAAATAAAAAAGTGAATGTTTAATCATGTAATATAGTAGCAGATTTTCATGATTTTTCTTTGGTTATGGTATTCTAATGCAAATATTGCAAAGATGCACATACTAATGTCTCTGTCTATTTTATGTTTTAACCAGCGACATTGTGATACGAATAAAGACAATCTTCTGATTTGACTATTTTTCTCAAGTATTGCTACTGAAAAAAGAAGCAGTTTCCCCTTGTCTCATAGAAAAAGATACAAGGATTAATTTCATGAATGTGACAGATAGAGATACCCCTATTACTGCTTTGTTTAAGTACAATACTTAGTGCACCATTTCCGGTTTCTATTATGGCACTTGTCAGTTATCAAATTTTACCTATAGCGTCGTTAGTTTGGTTTATTATTAGTTATTTCTCGCCCGTTTTTTCGCTTTCTTTCTATATTTTGCAAGAAAAAAATGTTCTTTGTAGAGCTCAGAGCCTTCTGTAAAGTTTTTAGTAGTGTAATACGGTTTGAACGCAAAATTTGAACTTAAACTCAAAATCGAATTTAAACTAATACTGAAAAACCGCGCGTAAGATATCCTGTTTATACGGTTTTTAATTTGACTCAGAAGTATCGATTTGATTCATACGGACAAAAATCGATGACGTTGGTTAAAACATAAAACAGACAGATATTATAGTATTATGAGTACAATCACTGTCGTACTTATACATTGGTTTTTGGAACTTCGAACCAATGACCTTGGGTTTCCTTTTGGCGGGAAATTCAAATTACCTTTATTACCTAATATACAAGAGTTTTATAAACACTAGTGTATTTTTTTGAGAATGATGTGGGTATGAAATATTTGAAAGCAGAATATTTCCTTCTAAATAATTGAGCCAAGAAAATGCTAACTTATACTTACTTAACTAATAAAATATCGTGTATGTTGAACGGACTAAAAAACACACGAAATGGAATTTATGAAATAATTAAATACGGAAGTTTTAAATTTGTATTCGTAAATGACAAGTATTGACAAATCTGTCAATAAGTATGGTGAACCCAAAATGAGAAGTACATATGTCGTCATATCCGTTTTGAACGCTGGAATCGTCGGAAGAGTCTATTATACTAGCTTTAAGGGTGTTCCTTTGGCAGAGGTATTTAATGTAATTTTCTATCGTAAAAAAAATCACCCCCACCACTAATGATTTTGGTTCCTCTATTCTACGTCGACATTACGATGACGACATATGTACTTCTCATTTTGGGTTCACTCTACATACATCACAAGTGTGTAATGTACAGGCTGATTGAAATTAAGTGTGCACCATTGCTATCTCTGTTATTATTGATTCTAGGAAGTGGGTTAAATTAGCAAAGTATTAGTGTTTTTAACGCTATTTAATATGCGGTATACGAAAAAAACAAACGCATTTCCGAGAAATTTTAAAATTCATATATGTTTTTAAATGGGACCTGTGTATTGTAAAAAAAATTAAAAGATTTATGAATAATGAATAATTTATGAAGCAAAACTTTCAATCTAATGTTGTCTTAAAACGAATAATAAAGAAGTTAGGTTGGATTTTAGTCGATGCCAAAGATACAATTTCATTCTGTAAAATTTATAGTAGACTTCTTTCACTTTAAACCAAAACAAATAAGTAGTACGTTCTTTGAAACTGTTAAAAACGCACTGAGTTTAAATCTGTTGCAGGTTTAATTATTAAAAATAGTTAGTTAATTGATTTTCTGTTGTGTTTACTTCTAATTATTATTATTAGTAGGTACCTTGAATTAAATGAATGAAATTTATCATTATCTTTCGTTGTTCAGTGTTAGATAATATCTCACTATGGTATTTTCTCATTTGGAGAGATGCGATATTCTGGAAGTATACATTTCTTGCAGCAAAAATTTAATAAGAACTGCGAATAATATGCAGAACAGTATCCTTTACGACAGCAGGCAGATCGACGTTACTTTCGTAAACTTTAAAAACAATGTAGACAACACGGTTGTTTATTCAAAAAGAAAATAACAAAGAAAAATATCATTATCAACGAAGAAGTAGAAATTACAGTGTTAACATATTTTGAAGCCCATCGTGAATTTTCTATTAGAGATGCTACTAAGGTAAAGAATAGGGTTTAAGTTACGTATCAGTTCAGAGAATGTTAAAATAAACACTACACACAATGTATCTGTTTTGTCAAAAGTTGGTTCTCTATACTAATAAGTACTCTAAATTTTACAGAATGAAAGTGTATCTTTGGCATCAACTATAATTCACCATAACTTCTTTATTATTCGTTTTAAAACAATATTGTATTAAAACTTGTACATTATTATAAATTAAAATAACTTTTTTTTTACAATATACAGCATGTTTCTTTTAAAAAATATATAAATTTCAAAATTTCTCAATTGTTTTTTCGTATACTACATATTAATCAGCGTTAAAAGCATTAATGCTTTGCTAATTTAATCTACTTTCTAGATTCAATAATAAAAGAGATAGCAATGGGCGCACTTAATTTGAATCAGCCTGTATAGGGGGAGAGATGGCATCCGCGAGAGAAATCTTGAATGGGACACTAGATTTTTCTCTAACCCAGATGGTGAATAGGAATTGTCTGTTGTAACATTAAATGACGACATATGCGCATTTAAATTTAATAAAGACATTGACGTTTTCTGTAGTTTAGTTTTTACAGAGTTTGTCTTACAAATTTAAGCGCGTGAAATGTGAAATATTAGCAGATTAATGAAAAGCGTATTTTATTAAAAATTGAAGGATCAACTAGTGTTACATTATGACAAATCTTGGCTTTGACTTTATTTGAGTGATTTTCCTGATTGCATGGGCTGCATTTTGAAAGTAAATAATTGTAATCTATTTCTTTATTATAAAATATTATGTGAGTTATGAATGGAACAACATGGAGTGTCTGAAGTGTTTCTGAAAATTCAAATTTACTGAAGTTTACTAAACTGAATTCTTGCACTGTAAATGCCTAACGCATGAAATTTGTATTGCATTTTTTGCCGAGAAAAATATTCAGAGAATCTTATTTAATTTAATATTTAATACGCCAATGTCACAGTCAATAAACGTGAATTATACACAAATATTTGAAAATCTTCTTATTGTTATAAGGAAACAAAAGGTTTGAAGGTATGTACACATATATCATTTATCATAAGATATTAGATTTAGTGTTGTAAATATTCGGATGATTTCAATAATCGCAATACCCGAATCAGAAGGCCATGATATTCGGAATAATATTCCGATTCTATATTCCACCAGACATACTCGTATAAGTTGTACGTATTCGGATAATTTCAAATGGATTTCAATAAGCGCGGTGGAATACGGGGTCGTATTTCATGTTTATTTTATACGTAACTAAATCTCTATTAAAATTATCTATACAACACAAGTTTACTACTTTTTCTTAATAAAAAATTCTGCACATTACTAATATATTGAATGAATGTGCCTGTGTGATTTAAATGTGCACAATGTCTATGAATAACAAACACCGCCAGTCAGTCCAGATAATAAATTTCGGATGACCGAGTCAAAACCGGAAAGTTGACAATTTGCAAAATCACACAATTTATACGAATACGTAAATGGACACCTACCAAAAAGTTTCGGTAGATTCATTCGATATAAAATCTTCAAATTTTCAAATTTTACAGATTTGAAATCAAACGGGTCGGAATCATCCGATTCCGAATCGAAATCTAATAATCGGAATCAACCAATTCCGAATCGAATTCTAAGAATCGGAATCATCCGAATATTTCAATAATCGGAATCAACGAATATTTTAATTCGGATACTCACAACACTAATTAGATTCATATTTTGTAATAAAATTCTAGTTAAAAGTCATATTGGGAAAACAAAACGAGTTTTCAACTAACATTCATATATTTTTTACTATGGCGCATTTAGCGAATGATATAAATTGGGGAAATACCGGCCACGCATTTTAGGGCAATGACGGCATGGCCGGTGTTATCACTATATTATTATTTATTAATACAGATATCTAACAATCATTTATATCACATGTTAGATGCCTCGAAAATATGTTCGAATTTCGAAAAAAGATGGTACGTGTGGTCCGCTGAGAAATATAACTGCAGCTGTAAATACGGTTCGTGAAGAGGGAAGTATAAGGCAAGGAAACCAGGATCCGCTCTCTAGGGTTATCTAAAAAACGAAGACACCAATTCAGGAGCAGTATTAGGACGAAAACCAAGAGATGCAGAGAAAGAACTTGTTGCAGAAATAATTAGATGATCAAAACTATTTTACGGTCTAACCGCACATGAGATACAGAAATGTGCATTCAACTATGTAGAGAAAAATAATATAAAACACGCCTTTGTACAAGCTAATAAAGGAGCGGGTATGGATTAGATAGAACGATTTTTACACAGAAATCCTGAACTTTCTATAAGAAAACCTCAACCCACAAGCATAAACAGACTAACAGTTTTCAACAGAGAAGTGATGAACATCTTTTTCACCAAATTTAGCAGTCTTATGGAAAAAACATCAATTTGCCCCACTCGTATTTTTAACTCTGATGAGGCAGGTATTACAAATGCACAAACGGCCAGTAAATTTTTAGCAAGAAAGGCCAAAGAAGGGTTGGCTTTATCACAAGTGCAGAGAGAGGAAAAGCTGCCACTGTCACGTGTTGCTTCAGTGCCTGTGGTATTTACGTTCCTCCACTGTTCATACTTGCCCGGCAAAGGATAGAATGCAGCATACGTTCTTTCACCTAATGGTTTTGTAAAATCGACAAAAGAAGATTCCAGCCTATGAATAGTTGACAATCATGTTTGTCATTGCATCTTAAAAGCATATAATTTTTGTAAAGAAAATGGAATTATTATTCTAATAATACCACCTCATAGTTTTCACTGTACCCAGGCATTAGATGTGTGACGAAACTTGCAAAATTGTTCAACAAGGCCTTTAGTAGGATAGCTACGCTAGCTATAGCAGTGAAGGAATTTGAGGCTACGGGTATATTCCTCATAAATCCTGATGTTTTCTCTGAAGATGATTTTGTGGCTAAAGAAAATATAAAGGCTATGTTAGAAGCATCTAGAGCAAATGAAAAAGTGTCCGTGATTTTCAACCAAAATGATTCCACGATATCTAATCAATATGTCTCTAGTACCTCTAATAAAAATGCAGTCGAATGCATTTCCAAAAGCGAATGATGTTTCATTTCGAGATATCTGAAATATGCCTTCTTGTTGCAAGGATGCTTTGCCCAAAAAACTCAATCCGAAAAGGAAAATACAACATGCTGAAATATTTACCACAGGAACAATTAAAACAAAATAAAGCAAACAAAAATCAAAAACAAAAAAATCCGAAAATAAGAAATTATGAAAAAGCACAATCGGTGAAACGTGCCTTCTTCGCGGATGAATTAACAAAGAACGTTACTTTTAATAATGGCAAAAAAAAAGGTTACTCGCGGCTTAAGATTAGCAGGATATATAAATCGTAGAATAAACTATGGGAACGTGCCGAAGAAACCTCTGATGAGTGTAGCTCTAAAGAAAATGAAGCTGGAATAACTGAAGAGATATGCCTTGTTTGTGGAGAGTATGGAAAAATGAAGTTTAGCTTAGATGCGTCATCTGTGGCCAATGGGTCCACAAAACATGCACCAAACAAGAAAAGAGTGACTACATTATATGTGACTATTGCGAATAAGAGAATAATACATACAATGGGGATATCTGCCCGCAACTACCCCCAAAATGCGGTTAATGCCAGCCAGTGTAGAGTTTGTTTTTATATTATGACACAATTGTTGTGTTATTTTTTTTTATAAAACTCAATATAAGTTTATTATAGAATTGTATGAGCTATTTATCTTTACTTTCACCGTTATATTTCTATCTATACTTCAGTCGCAATTGCCTGAAGAGCCACCATTTCCCCCAACTAACCTATAACTATCCATCTATAAAGGCATTTTGAAATCTAAACGTACGCGCGGATTGGAATATACATGCGCTGAATCAATGCACGCAATACTACGCAACGTAGTAGACCTGTATATTTATGCATTTTATTTATGAAAAGGCTAAATAATTGCAAGTCATTCTAAACCCCGTGCTCCACCTAAAGGTACTACAAGAGGCTATCTATTCTAAGTACTATATGGATTCCATAACAATTGAAATGTTTATCCCTAAACCCATTTTTAACTACGATAGCCGAAATTAACTCATACCTAATTATCGTACTATCCCCCCTGGATACCGCCTCCTTCGCTAATTGATCCGCCCTCTCATAACCGATTGTACCTACGTAAGCCTTAGTCCAAAAAAGTTTTACACCCCCCTCAGGCAACATATCCTAAGTAGTAAGTATCTAAGAACAATAGTCGGATTTTTTAAATTCCGTAATGCCTATAATGCAGATAAGTTATGTGTTATAATTCTCACGTCCCGTATAAATTCCCACTCGCGTCTAATATAACATACTGCCTAATTTATTGTAGCTACTTCTGCCTGAGAACTATTGCAATGATCTCCTAATTTAATATTTTTTAAATTTAAATTATAAAAGGATTTATCTTATTCTTATCGCTCCAGTCGACCAATTCAATTTCTGGACGCTTGTTCGCTATCAGATATCAGAAAAGTTTAAAATTACTACAAATTTACAGCTTTTTGTTTGTGAGATTAGTATTCTTAAAGTAAAAGAAGGCGTTCGCTTACGCCAAACAGCTAATTAATTTTTTATTGGCCCAAAACCGAATCTCTAATTTTTTATTGGGCGAAACAATTGTGATGTTGCACCAAAATTTTAAAAAAATATACATTTTCACACTTCTTGTACCACCTGTGTCACCGCTGTCAGTTAATGTGTCAAATTTTCAATTGTGACATTGAAGTTTGATTGGAATTATGCGTATAGTCCGTGTTGTTTCTAGAAAAATTTTATCCCTAAAATTTAGATTTGTTGGAAAAATGTTCTATAATCATAATATCATCAATAGATGGTAAATTTTAGTCAGTAACTATTTCAAATTCAGGATCTAATGTAAGCTGTCTGTGTAAAATGACCTATTTGATGTGTATAAATCCTGTAAAAACAATAGTCTTATAAAACTTTAGCATTTTTACAAACTATTTCCCTATATACTTAATAATTGCCCAAGGTATTGTAATATCACTTGTAATGTCCACTTTCCTCCCTGCTAGGAAAAAAACAATATTTCTATGTAGTTGTTAGAGAATTCTGTTTATTTGTTATTTTCTTATTTACTTAAGCTGATGTTCGTACATATATTCGTTATTTCTAGGTTTTTTTTTACCGGCTACGCTCGTCATAACTATTTTTAAAAATATCTTGTTTATCATGTTTGTTAGTTCATTTTTACATTTTTTTACGTAAAAAACATCTATGATACATAGATAGTGCCACAAAATAAACATGAACTGCTTCTTACAATAAAACGTTTCCTGAATCCATAATATCAAATAGATACAGCCTTTATGTATTTATCCTTGTTCCTTGTATTATTATCACCACCCAAATTCATATAAATAACAACATCATACACAAATTATTGTTAGTCTTTCAGTTTACCACCAAAGTTTAGATACTACTAGAATAAAATACAACCCAACATATATTGCAATAGTTTAGTGCCAATTATTATAATTGTATCAATGTGATTTTAATAATAAGAGAAGCTATTAAAATCTATTTGACAAAAACTTACTAAATTCTTCAATTTAATAATCACAAAAAATAATGTTTTTTTTATTACATAAGCACTGAAGTTACAACTACAAAATGCAACAAATTAATAAATTATCAAAAAATTAAAAATCAATTTAGATTATTATTACCTCCATTCCTCACCGGTGTTGTAAAAAAATAATTAATCTAATCATTGAATAAAAATTAATTCCTTCTGCACCACGCGCTTTCCAGAGTTATCAAGACAATCTGAATAGTACAATCCATGATACAAGAAAATAAGGTATGCTCATCTGAAAACCAAATCTCGTCTTTTTCGCGCATAGCCCTCAGATACGTCATCACTCGGCTGTCGCCATTGTTGTTGATGTATTTACCAAATTACTACATTTATTTTAACAAGTTTCAGTTTATTTTTAAATCGATTAGAACACTTTATTTAGTTTTTATTTAATATTTTGTGTCAGCTTACGCTTGTAGTGGTTTCGATTTACGTGTATAGTGATTTTAGTTAGGTGTTATAAGTTCGTTTTAGGTTTTGTGTAGATAAACTGTTTATAAATTTTGTAGTGGAAATTCTTGAGTGACTTTCATTCGTTTGAGGGAGTAGAATAAAAAGAATTGATAAATGAATTTGTAAAAAAAGAAAAATAAAACACTGCACTCGCAATCATTAATTAATTCTTTCTTTTTTTATCTGCATTTTTTTATTCCAAAACTGTCTGCATTAATGTTTGTACCAGACTAATAGATATTTCATTTACCATTAAAAAAAATATATTAACCGCTACAATTAGTGAAATTTTAGTACGTGTAAATACAAACAAGTATGAAGATAAGAGCTAAAGAAGTGTAGAACATGTTCAGTTGTAATTATTCATATCAGCTTGTAATTATTAATGCTTTATTTGCTTCATTGCACTAAAATAAGCAAACGGGAAATGTTATACTAAAGGCAAAAAATACTTTACATCAACAGAATCACTCATCACAAAGCAATAACGATTTTGCATTCAATTGAAAATTACATTTAAAAATGTGAATTATCTAAAATTTTGTTTCAATGCATTGAAGGAAATGGTAAAAAAAACAGTTTTATTGTTTGTAATAGGACAGATTTTAAAAAAACAAATGGGAGTTAATTTTCTTTACATTGGTGAGTGATATCTATTAAATTATTGGATTGGTAGTACTGTTTGGCCCTCAAATACGTCACACCTAGATGCGCAAGAGCATACCTTATTTTTTTGTATCATGGGACTATCCGAGAAAATTTGCCGACGTATACTGTACGAGCCACATCAACTACGAACAGAAGCGTGCGCTTCATGCATATAACAACGTATCTAGCTGTTTGGAGTTTGGATGGCTCCTGCGGTATGTAATTTATCCTGGTGTCTTTTTTTAGTTATACCATTGTTATACTATTCAAAACAGTGCAACATTTTATTAATATAGTAGATAAAGTGTAGTACTAATAGTCCTCTAAATAGAAAAAAAGAACTAGTTTTTTATTAATATTCTTCAATATCTACAAGATTTGTTTCATTATTACGAATCTACTGATTTCTACTGACTTTTCAGATGCTGATATACTGAAAATATGAAAATTGAACTGGCACCACTAAGTTTACGGGTTCACATGTTCATGGAGCCCAATTTTTACCAATGTCAGAAAACACGTAAGCAAGACCGGACAGCTAGCCAGCTCTTGTCAGTGTCTTGTCAAATTATCAAAGCAGTTCTTGACAATCATTTGACAGTTTTCGAGGTTTTCATAATCTATACACATCAATACACATACACCCACTAAGAGCCGTGATAAAGGAACATGTCAACATGGCAGGTAGCAAATTTTGAATGTGCGTGCGCAATCGTCATGTTTTTGAGTTCGTTTTAGCCAATACCAGTTGATAAACAGACTGAAGTTCACGAATCGCCCCTCCCCCTCACCCCTCCTCTCCCAACGAGATCAAAGGTGCCGACGATGCCGACGCTGCTCGCCCATTCTTGTCGAGATGTTCCTTGCCAATGTTCGCGCAGCTTGAACTTGAAATAGTGATCTAATGTTTTATACTTGTCTATGACTAAAATATATTATAGACGTAGGTAAAAAAGGGTAGTTAGCTATCGAATAACTTACTATTCATTTGCAACCACATATATACTATTGATTCATCTAGCTGCAAACCAAACTAACAGGATAGTCTGATTTGTAAATATTCATCATCAAATAATAGTCGTTAGACTCATTGCATATTCGCTACAAAATACTCCTCATTGTAAGCATCGACTACTTGTTATTTCGAGGATTAAGAAGTTTGTATTTTATATCAGTAAATTAAATTTGTTTTCTTTTAAGATCAATTAATTCGAATATCGTTTGCAAAGCACTATCATTATTTTAAATAGCTTATCTAACATGTATTTACGCATTAGTATTTTGTAAACTCAACATATATTTTTCTTCATTTTTCCACACTCTGATGTTTATTGTTATTTATTTATTTTTTTCAGATGAAAATAACCATAGTCCACGAAGAAATTCCACAAGGAATGGTGCTAGACCGCCTATTAGCACACCAGACGATAAAGCAATAAGTACCATAACATCAACATTTCCTGCACAGCAGAATCCCCATATTATTGCAAACAATGGAGTTTGGTCCTGGCTCTCGTGCAGATCCACTCCCGTCCCATCACAGTTGGACTCACCAACGTCTCCTACAGAGAATCATTATACCCATATGGACGAAGCACTCTACGCTGAGCTAGATCAAGAAAGTAATGTGGACAGTAATAGTCCAGCTTATCAAAACTCTGCGTATACCGATCCGGATGCTCCTAGTGCACCAAGCAGTGCTTATTATTCGGATTTATCTGTAACGACCGTGCCAGACAGGGCCTATGAGGTAGTGGGTCTCTCCACATTACCTATTTGGGAAAACGGTACCAACAATGACAGAAGGCAACCGCCGAGGTTAGCCTCAATCAGTGAAACTGTGAATGTTCCTTCAGATTATGTATGAATTGTTAGTTTTAAAAATAATTTTACACGAAAGGTAAAAATTTGTCAAATTTTGCAACTTAATTACTATTTATTTAGTTATTGAAGAAAATTGAATTGACTAAGTAATTTATAAAGAAGCAGTTTACGTGTCCATATTGATGTGTGTAATAAAAATAATTAGGTATAAAAATCAACCAATACCATTCAATTTACCAAGAAATACATTAGTGTAATACAAAACTAGAGTAAAGACTTACAAGATATGAATGCGACCAGTAATAACTTCTGCCACAGAAACAATACCAATAAATGGAAAAGATGAAGAAATACTTAAGATTTTGGGAAAAATAATAATAAGAGTAACAATGGGAAAGCAGAAAATAAGTGAAAGAGAGCACATGCCACTAATGAATCACGAAACAAATGAGATACCGGAGAAAAGAAAATATAATAAGAACCAGAAATACGATGCTAGGGGCGGGCGCACAGAAGAGATATGACGTCAGTAGACATGAAAATACAAAATAAAACCTAGGATACACCAGATCAAAAGAAAGGCCGATAAGCGGAAATAATATTTTGTTATTAAAAGATTAGCAGTGGAATAAGGAAATAGCTAACAGAAAGGAATAGAGAAAAATTGTCTGCCTAGCAAAAACATACCAAACCCTGTGAAAGAAGAGGGAAGAAGGTCCCTTCTGAGCTACAATTCCTGAAAACATGTATTAACATATATCGGTGAAGAAGGCAACAAATCGTTTTTTGATTGGGATCAACGTGAGTTCGCACACTAGTTGACAACTGACTTATTTCCTTTTTCACGCGCATCAACGATATAATATAAACCAACTGAAACATAAATAAGTAGAATCAAATAGGGTACGTACTTCAAAATTACAAATGCCAAGCCAGCAATTTTACATCTGCCGTAATATATACTGCGTGTTTCCCATAAAATTATGTAACAAGAGTAACCAAAGCTGTTTCATAAATTGAGATAGTGAGGCATATTTTATGCCGAGAAACTAAATTTGCATAGCGGAAATTTATTACGCTGCTGCTGCAATCTTGGTGGCCCACATAATATGCCGTTTCAAAAATCATGGTACATACAATAGTTTTGTTGGTTGTGATTACACTTTCTGCATTGGCTCGTAAGCAAAATAGTATAAAAGATTGCCCCTTTACACATTTGCGAAAGATAAACACATGCACCAATGTAATTAGTGGAACTTCTACATCTATAGAGACGGACAATCCGCACTGTGCGACGTCGTAACGGTAACCGCACATTGAAAACAAAATTGTTTACAGACTGTTTTGTCTCTTTTGTCTGCTATATCCCTAGACAGTGTAGGGGCAAAAATTTTGATACGCACTCCAAGGACAATTTTTCATGTACAGGTTCAGTTTAAAAACGGTTTTTGTGAAAACTGCAGCAGCTTGTGCGTTAATTATAAAATTGCGAAAACGCAACAGGATATATTGGATACATCCTATTTGCAATACATAGTAAATTGCTGAAGGACAAATTCTGTGCTCTATATGAAGACCTGTGAAATCATTTCGGTGAATTTTTTTCGTGCTATAAAAGGAATATCACAAATTTGGACGAATTGGTGTCACAAGTTGGACCTAGTATTACCTAAAAACCTACACCCAAATAAATTGCGCGATTTGTAGTTAAAATGACATCATAGTCTGAAAAAGTTTTATTTATTTATATTACACCATAATACTTACGTCTATCTCCTTTTACTTTTCTGTATCTTTCGGATCTACCTTTCCAGTGTAGTAGTTGTATATTTTATTACAACCTTATGTAATGCAAGAAGTTACTTCATAAAATTAGGTATCGCTTAAAGTGTACTTGAAGTAGCAACAGCTACTTCAAATACATTTTGAGGAAGTTACGAACCTAAATTTCTTGGAATTCTCATTTAATTTGAAGGAGACTGTACGTAGAGTGAACTTTAACTGTATTTTAATGTTTTTAATAACGTTGTACAAATGTATAGTAAATTATAAAATATTGTGCAGCATCATAGTGGCATGCTATATAATATGTTATTACTTGAGTATTATAAAAATGTCAATTACTTAAAGTCCATAAATAAAATTTATGTACTTGAATAGTAAATGTGATATTGAAATACATTGTTTTTACATGTATTTGCATATTGACATCTAATGTCCAAATTTTGTATAAAGAAATGTTAAAATATACCACAAAACAGAATTTTAATTGCACACTTTATTTCCTTCGTTCCTCTGTCTCAATATATCTTAATCAGGGAAATTACTAATATCAATTGACAGCTATTGTAGCATTTAGAAAGTAATAAAATAAAAGTTAGAATAAGGGACAAAATACTTATAAAAAAAATACATAATATTGTGTTTTGCGTGTTACAATATACACTACTAAAAAAAACTAGCATATTTACATATAAGTAAACAATTTATTATCAGTCACAAATAAATATTTATACAAAATAGTACTTGCTAAAAAGCAGTACCTAATGTAACAAATGTAAAGACGGCAATCAAGAATAAATAGCAATCATGGTATAGGAAATTTAGGCCGAAAAAAAGATCTAAATCCAATAATTTTGAACTTCAAGACAAATAATTATTACAATATTTACGCATTACTGAAGGAGTAAAAAAAAACATTGCATCAAAAAAGTATAAGCAAAACTGAACATTCAATGAAGGTATTGATATTATTCTTCTTATTATCCATTCAACAACAGCATATTTAGGCTTATTTATTATATATAAAAAATCCATATTTCAGATTCATATTTGTATGCCAAATATGTGTAGCCTTACAGTACATTTAAAAATTAATAACAATGAAAAACAGATATACAATGAGAATTTACAATTAAAAACAAAAAAAAACAATAGCAGGTGAAATGTAACAAAAAATATAGGTTGATTAGATGACTTTCACCCACTCACACAGAATATTTCTGGTAGTTTTTAAACTGGCTTCTTTGTGGGTTAACTCAAGCAACAGTACATCCATGATTGGTATCGATATGAATGTTGGACATGTCAGTCAGCCACACTATCATCCGTTTTTTTGGATACATTATCTAGGTAAATTTTTAAACCCCTCTCTCTTCTGTTTGGTGAAAAAGTTTTAGTGTTATACCTTCCCAACCGTGTATTTTCTCTTTGGTTTATTTCTTTCTTTTCTTCTGATGTCAGCTCTTTCATAGGCTCACGATTGTCTCTAGATTAAAAAACATAATTAGTGAATACTCTATAATCAACATAAATAACAAAGTTAACAAAAATTTTTGCTATTGCTATTACCATTGTTTATATACATACTAGTTAGACAACCTTATGGACAAAATAGTTAACGGATTTTTGAACATTTTGGACAAAAGCGGTAGATGGCGGCACGCCGTTGATGTCCATTTCGATTCAAATAATAAAGCTTATAGTTAGACTACTAATACAAGATGGCCCTCTTACGTGTCGGCAAAATATTATTTAATTGCAATAGTTACCCAAAGGTCAAGGTCCGTATCAGTGTTCGTATATACCTTGATCGGCAATTCCCGGCGCCGGCACGAAAAATTCCCGTTCTGACACCGCAATTCCCTTTTTTTGGCGGCAAATACAAACTTATTAACTTTTTTTAATAAATTACTTACGAAATTAAAATAAATGTACCGATACGATGACAGATTCATTTTAACTAAGGCAAATGAATACCAAAATACAAAATACAAAAATAATAAAAATTTAAATTTATTTTTATCGATGCAATAGTAATATTTTATCCAATAATTCCCTCTAAAACAAAACTTTTTCTCTCTAACGTTCAAAATTCCCTCTAAAAAGGGAATTTCCCTCCCATATACGAACACTGGTCCGTATCACGTTCGTATGCACAAGATTACCTCGTAAGTTGTAGGTGAGGCCCAGGGAAAGGAGAGGGTAGATACGCGATGACACTGTGATCACGCGCCACGCGATCATTCTCGTGTTTGTTTACATTGAAAGGTTAGTATTGGGGTAGTCTGTTATAATTAAAAGAACTTGAAAGTATATTGCAAGACACGTTCTTGTTGACAAAACATTAATTGAAACATTTTCTAATTTAAGTTTTTTTTTAAAAAAATAAATATTTAAACTTAAAACAAACAAAAAATTACTGAAAAGAGAAGTTAAATCTGAAGAACGCAAATTTGCCAAGAAAAAAAAAAAAAAAAACATTACATAAATTTGTGTTTCTAAATTTAAGTTTAAAGTTTAAGTATGATTAACCTGTATATAGGGATCTTGCCCAAACGTTACCTCGTAACTTTTCAGCCAATCAATAGAAAGAGCGCGAACGCGTCATCATGTATGGTGTTTTTAATAAGTAAAGTGGTGCATATATGTAAAAATAAATGGCGATTTGTACTCCCAAACTACATATTTATTCATTATAATAAAAAAACGAATTTCTATTATTATGTAATAGTATACATAAGTAAATCAAGTAAAAAATGTTTTGTAAATATAAGAAAAACTATATACATAGAGTATACATTAAATTAGAAGTAAAAAACAGTTAAAAAGTAAAGTAAACACCAGTTGAAGTTAGCGACAGTACCGCTATACACAGGAGAAGCGAAGATAGCAATAGGAGAGAGGAAGAGACGAAGGTTCTCGTATAAACGAACGAAAAACCCGCGTTTAATAAAACACGGGTTTTTCAATTTTAAATATAAAAAGGCTAGCGAACTACATATTATATATTATCAAACTAAATACTTATTCTTCTTAATAAAACAAATATTTTCTGATTATTATATAATCATAAACATAAGTAAATTAAGTTAACAAAACAACTTATTAATTTAAAAACTAAGAAAACTAAAAATTGAGAGTAGTTTTATGTTTTTTTTTTCTCGGCAAATTTTCGTCCCTTTAGATTTAACTTTTCTCTTTTCAGTGATTTTTTAGTTTTATGTTTAAATATTTTATTCCTAAAAGAAAAAAACCTCAATTTAGAAAATTGTTCAATTAATGTTTTGTCAACAAGAACGTGCCTTGCAATATACTTTCAGTTTCTTTATATTTATAACAGAATACCTCAGAATACTAACCTACTAATGTAAACAAACACGAGATTTATCGCGAGGTGCGTCATCACAGCGTCATCGTGTATCCACCCTCCCTTTTCCCCAGGCCACACAATTCGCCAATGCGAGTGAATTACACATCACACCGATACGGGATTCCGTGGTTTCCGCAGATAGATAGAACACAGAAATCTCTCTCTCTCTCTCTCTGACCGAGATACCTGTTATATTTATCGCGTTTTCAAATCGATTTACATTCACCGATAGAGTGCATCACTTTCCTGAACAATACTTTTATTTTTCTGACAATACATTACGTTGACTAACTAGATATATTTAAACAATGCTATTACATATTGTTATATGTAATATTGCTACAGAGTCATATAACAATATGTAATAACAATAGAAATTTTCGTTGAGTGAAGGAATTGTAAAGAGACGCAGCTATACATGCGTATAGGGTGAAAATCATAAACTTTTTATTAGCATCATTTCGCATACATATCCTACCTGTATTACAGTAAAAGCCATATTATTCCATTTAAAATAATGGGGGAGAGATTCGATTAAGAATGTTTCGTCTAATCGAGATTCTATAGTAAAGTTATATTAAAACATTGGCATAGGGCATTTTTTCTTATAATTTTATTTTCCTCTTTTGTTAGGATTTTAGAAATGTGACCAAATAATCCGTCATCTTATATTCATTTTACACTTTACACATATTCACGGATGATGCAATTTTCTTCCTATATAGTTTAAATACGATATACTGCTTGATCAACTAACCACAAGACAAATGGACTGAAATATACAACTTCTGGGCAGACTGATAAATATGATTGCACAGATTATTTATATACAGAGATTAAAGCGTTGGTATGCTTTATAACCTCTTCAAGGTTGCTCTAGAAGTTCTCTTACAGGGATTGTACCTTCTGTAAGAAATATGCTTATAAAGGGAGAGAGAAGAATAGAATCTTTACAATCCCTACACTGAACGATAATACCCTCTCTTTTGTGTGTTAAACCACGCTATTAATGCGATCTATCACGGTAACCGCTTTCTTTCCGGAGCCGTAATGATGATTAGGAGAAAGATTTGGCTCTGCGGGGATGCCCGATAAGCATTGGATTACTTAAGCTTTATCTACCCCGCTAAAAATACTCTGTTGAAAAGGGAAGCGAAATTTGCTCTACTTTTATGGACTGGCAAAAATATACTACCGCATTGTTCAAGTGTGTATTGTTCCTTTGTTAGGCCTATTATCACCTGTTGAGAATTGTTAAGTAACATTGTTTTTTGTGTATTAGCAAGAAGTATAAATATCTAGAGAGCCCACGAGAGAAGAAAAAATGGCAATACAATTTCACCTCAAGAATTACCCGTAAAATACTGCAATCTAGATGCAAAATTAAGGAGTAAATTACGTTTCGTACCATGTGATATCTAGTATTTAAAATACTTACGAAGGCAAAGACTTTGTCATTCCCCCGAACACCTACATGAAAGACGCATCTAGTAATAGTAAGACGAAATGAATAAATAGGGGAATTGTATTTTCATGAAACGATACACAAATTCTAAACAAAACAATAAAAACGATCCATTCCTTTTGTTTTCTGAATAATATTTTTATACGATTCGTTTGTATATGCCTTGCAGGTCACCCTTTTTATTTTGCATTAACTTTTTCTTTTGTCCTCTTTATTAGTTAGAAAATTTGAAATACATATGTATCCTCCTAGACGGTGTTCTTTATGCGCATGTGTACTTATAAACTATTTGTTCTGCTGAAAAGGAAGAGCCAGGTAAATAAGAGTAAACAAAAGAAAGGTAATATGATTTTACATTCCTCAAAGCGGTCTTATACAAAGGCGGAGCTCGTACAAAACAGTGCAATTTACCATGTTTTGAGTACATATATGTATAAGTCGCGGGATATTACATGGATTTACATTTCATACAGAAATTTTAAGCCGATGCAAGAATTAGTTCTAAATAAATCATTTGCACAGTAACTAACAGAAAAAGAATGTGTTACTACATTTAAACGATAAATTTATGTTACCGTCTTCTTTTTTTTTTTTCATACTTCAAAAAAGAAGAAAAAACTATTAACCTTTTGTAAAAAGTCTAAATTCCTCCATGTTTAAGTCACACGTGTGGATGATCCATCAACGGTAAAAAATATATTTTGCTTTTTCTTTCCACAGCTATGTTTAGATATTTGTGACAGTAAAATCTCCCATTTTTACAACTTTTTTCCTATAGCATAAGTATGACTTAATGATATACTTAAATAAGACAAAGAAAATCAATGAATTTATTAACAATTAATTTATTGTACCTTATCTTTATTATGAATTATTTTTTAATTTACTGCTATTAAAAACTTCAAATTGATGTAACACTAAAAAAGATGCTACATATCTGCAAACACTTGCGCAAGTTATCTATCAGATATTGTCATATTGTAATTAGTTCAAACTAATTTCATTATATAAACATAAGGTTTGTTTGTTTGTCTGATCTAAGCAGATCCGAGGAATTTTACGCGTTTGTTTGTATTTTAGAGCATGATTTGTGCGTGTTTGTTTGTTTAGAGCAAGCAAATCCAGATCACAAAGAGGTTGCTCTTCCTGCTCGCGGTCCGGCGTCCGAGCAATTACGAGCAATTTGTGCAAACATAACCTACTCGCACTAACACCGTGTGAAACTGTCTTTGTAAATGTAATCTGATTTATAATGCATCAAATATGCACGAAATAGATATATAATGACACCAATGTGATTGATGTGAAAAACGATCATTAATATTTTAAAAACTTCACTTGTAGTACATAAGTACTAGTATAATGATGCATTTTATTGTTAGTCTAGATTCATTAATTGAAAAATTACTTTTACTTCTCCTATCATAATGCTGTGTGACTATCTGACAATAGTAAATATAAAATTAAAGGTTATATTGGCAATCGAGCGCGTTTGTTTGTACCGTCTTTAAATCCAACTCTGAGACGCTCTCAAGTTACTCTGATGACGTCAGTAGATACTGCTCCAAGCACACAAACAAACAAAGCTATATTCATGAATAACTATCATAATAAAAAAAATTAATTCAAAGACATCTAATACATTGACGAGGAACAAATCTAGCGACACTAGCGCTTGAGCTTTTTGACGCAACCGCTTCGAGCTCTCGTGATCTATTGCCAATCTTCAACAATGTGTGAACCTCTCTATAAGAGTAATAATATATATACTTCCTCAAAGATAGTAAATACGTTGTGCGTTATTAAAGTCCTAGGTATTAGGTCATGGTGTCGTTAGGATACGCGTATTGACATAAATACAAGAAGTATATCAATGTGGCAGCATATGTCAATACTTTAACACGTACAGAAACTGTTTATATTGTAAGATTCGGTTCCAATCAGCCACTCTGTATAGTAGACCATATATCTTGTTATGTATTTCTGTTAGTACGTTATATATCATTTAGTCTGTGGAATGCGCATATGTTATGGTTATGCCGGTGGTTCGACGAAAAGTAAAAAGGAGAGGTGTCGAAGTGGTCGAAGAAGTCAGTCTAAAGTAATATGTATAAAAAAATAAAGGTGTTGTTAAAAGAAAGAATATTGAATTTTCTTACAATCAGAAGTGGGATACCACTGCCCGGAAGTTGGCACAAATCTTGAATTAATTAGATGTTATATTTGTAATAAAAGTTCTGTAGTTGTGTACATATGATTAATCGTGGAAATAAATGTGGTACATGCAAGTTAAATATAATACTTATTGGAATTCGACCAAGCAAAAAAAAGCAGAATTGGAATATAGGATAAAGCAATTGAAATAAGGGCTATAGGTGATATGAATACTTTGGATAACATTTTGTATAAAATGGAGAGGGTAAAAGCGATGGATCGACAGCTTAAACGATAAATACGAGTTTTAAAATGGTTGAAAATAAATCGGCGAATTTTTAATGGTACGGTTCTGAACGAATCCAAGTAAGTATTGTTTCAAGTAAATAAGAAAAAATTGAAAAGCGCTGGGAATGGAGATAAAGTGAAAAAAATTTACCGTATTTCGAGCAAAAGTATCATCCGCACCGCTAGATTGTCAACACTTAGGGAACACGGGTGAGTTATATGTTTCTGATCGTATGCATATGTCTTAACCAGTGTTGGTGCTAAGTTACTTCTTGAAAGGGGGACAAATATTGCATGAAAGTGTTCAATGGAGAGAAATAAATATTATAAACAATCAATAGCGATAACTTTAACATAACGACCGAATTTTAAGAATTATAGAATTGTACTTGAGTATTAATATGGAGGGAGAGGCATTTGTTTGTCGGCCATGCAGGGTCGGGCGCTTTTTGAAAGTGTGGCCGCGGTTCCTAGTCTCGCTGAGATCATGTCTTGGCGTTCGGGCTTCTTTGATTGCGGTGCATAGCGGGTTCCTTATTAAGGTTCTGAACCTCGATTATGACACCTGAAGCTTGAAAGTCTCATATGAGGTAGAGTGTTTCAATTGCAAATGCGATCATAATGTAAAGTATTTATGGTTAGTGGAATATCACACATGAGAAATGTATGAAAAGAATAGTATTTGTAATTGATTGTGTAGGGTTGTCGCGGTCGTAAACTAGGAAATGGTGGTCGGATAGAGATAGAGAATGGAATCAAAGTTTACATGTTAAAATCAGTTAAATTCTTGCTCCTTGATTGCCATTTTTCACACAGAGATAATCACATAGGATTGGATCTGACAAAATTTGGGTAAAAGAAAGGCTGCTGATAACAAAAACAAAACGTGAATTACGCATTTAAGACGGACGCCCTAGTATTCAGTTATTAGATTATCAATTATCCTCTAAAATACTGTTTATAATCGAGAAATAGAGTGATGTAAGAGTGATGAAATTAGTAATAAGTTAGTTTCCAAAAGAAAAAATTAAGCATTTAGAAGAAATGGTCAGAAGACACAGGTCTAGTATAAAATTAAGACTTTTATTAATAACAATAATAATAACAAAATATATACTGATCCTGTGTGCAATTGCAAAAATGTGTAGGATAAGTCAAAAATAAAAGTGAATTACATTAGGTTTATCTGCATGTAGTACATAACTCAAAGTACTCCTCGATAGAATAAATGCAGGATGACAGTAAAAAGCTTTTAATGTGCAATTGGAAGATGTTAACCAATATTATATTTTGATACTTCTGAGGCAAGGCATTAAATAGTTTCAAATCCAAAACATTGAATGAATTTTTAGTAATACTTAGAGAATGTTTAGGGACACGAAAATTTTGCTTTGGCCTAGTGTTATGTGCATGAAATTACGTCGAAAATTACCTCTGTTCGCATAAACGTAATTTAAGAGTTCGTATATGTGTATAGCACGCATAGGTAAAATATTCCACCTTTTGAAATAAGGCTTGCAAGACTCCGTGCAGTCAACTCCAGCCATACATCAGATTATGCGCTAGATATAACAAGCTTAGATAATAGTTGCTGACGGAGCCTTATGATCAAGATTTGGAAGCTGTGTTGTATTGATATGTCGGAACTTGCTGGGATCATCGCACGTAAAAAGACGGTCGGAAAGGAGGTTCCTTCGTGAGGATTTGGAAGGATCGGAAGGAAGAGCAGTGATCAAAGGGTTAATGGTATAGGCTGGTCGTAGGTAAAACCAGGTAGAACAAAGGTGGAAGTCTTATCTATCGTATGGTTATGAATGGCTGAGTATGAGTAGGTTGCCAGATTTAAAAGTTGGCCTACTGATTAAAGGGAAGGATTGATAGAGATGTACAGTAATAGCTATGAATGATGATTGCGATTTGTTTTATTATTTTATTGTTGTATTCTTCGTTTCTACTTATGTTTCAATATAATATTTGTCGTAGTAGCCCTGAGCGAGATGGTGGTCGTAGCCGCGTGGTTCCGAAAGTTGCTGTTGCAACGGAAATGGTTGATATGGGGCGGTTGTAGCCGCATTGGTTGAGACGAAGGCGGTTGCAGCCACATTGGTTGAGATGAAGGCGGTTGTAGCCGCATTGGTTGAGATGAAGGCGGTTGTAGCCGCATTGGTTGAGATGAAGGCGGTTGTAGCCGCAATGGTTGAGATGAAGGCGGTTGTAGCCGCAATGGTTGAGATGAAGGCGGTTGTAGCCGCAATGGTTGAGATGAAGGCGGTTGTAGCCGCAATGGTTGAGATGAAGGCGGTTGTAGCCGCATTGGTTGAGATGAAGGCGGTTGTAGCCGCATTAGTTAAATTGAGACGGATGAGCCGTATTGTTTGAATTGAGGCGGATGAGCCGCATTGAGACGGATGAGCCGTATTTTATTTTAGGTTGAAACATCATGGGTGCACCCTGTAAATTGGAATAAGATGGTAGATGCCACAGAAGATATTAATAGTTGCAGGCCGAATGTAAGATGTATACTAGTAATAGGTAGTTTGGTTAGTTGGTAAACATTGTAAGATGTATATTGTTAGCTAAGTTAGCTAGTATGATTAGTTAAGATTTATCTGAGAATTATGTGAAACCGGTAGTAAAAATTACTGAAATTTATGTAGGATTTGTTGTGGCGCCACATAAAAATTATCTGAAGTTTGAAAGGCCTATATAAAATGTAAAATTTGCCATATTATCATAATATTTACCTGTTTGTTGTTGAACACTTTGTAAATAACCCAAGATTTATACATTTATATGTGCAAGTATGTTACTGAAAGTTATGATGAAATTGACACATGTAAGCAAATGTTAATTGTCCATATTTTATATGCGTTATGTATTGTTCAGATCTTTAGATATGTCATTCGATATGAGGACATACCGTAGTGCAGGATGGCCGAATGTAAGATTCGGTTCCAATCAGCCACTCTGTATAGTAGACCATATATCTTGTTATGTATTTCTGTTAGGTACGTTATATATCATTTATCTGTGGAATGCGCATATGTTATGGTTATGCCGGTGGTTCGACGATAACGTAAACAAGGAGAGGGTGTCGAAGTGGTCGAAGGGAAGTCAGTCTAAATGTATATGTAAAAGAATAAAGGTGTTTTAAGAAAGAATATTGAATTTTCTTACAATATGTTTTTCAATTTGAGCCAGAAGTATCGATTTGTTTCATACGGAAAAAAATCAACGAGGAGCGTTAAGGCATAAAATAACAGAGTATGTGTACACAGTAATCAAGCGAAGGTAATTGAAATCGGTATCAAAAAAGGCTCTAGATTGGTGGTAAACTAGTTCAATATTTACTTTCGAGGACTGGCTACATCTCTGTTCGTCATCTATCGTCTCCCAAATTATCATTCGTTCCGTTAGTACTTACATCCTATACACTTATAGACACGCTTTCCGTTCGTTTAGGTGAAGCAAAAGCACTCGAAGCATGTGACGTCACAGGCAAAGAATAAAAAGGAAAAATATCATAACATAAATATGTTAGGAAGTAAATAAACAACCTAAACAAATACACAATTGCCCTCAGAGTAATGACGTCAAAATTTAAGTCGATGCAAGCGTTTTTGAACCGTTATATAAGACCGTATGACTAATGATGAATGACTTTCGACAGGAAATAGGTTGTCGATAAACATTAACACAGCACGGTTATTTATTTAGTCCTAAACATAAGTATTCTGGGAACTGTAGAATTTATGACGTGTATCCTAAAACCGAACAAAAACATGCTTCAGAATTTATGTTACAAAGCAACCGATTTAAAACTGTGAATAAGTATTATAATTATTATTTAAATGATATAAACAATAAATAAATATATAATAAATAACATAATTATTTAAAATAGAATAAAATGTAATATTTGCGAATACGTACTTATATGATCCTAACGTTAAGATTGAATACATATAAAAAAGATGAAATGCTGATTAGTCAACTGCACAGTGGTGCCAACGTAATTTTTGCCAACCTCAGACACTTAACTTTCACACTCTCTACGTATGTATAAAAAAGATTAATACAAGGCGATTACATACATTTCAAAAATAAAATTAAACGATAATAAAACATGTTTTGTTTCATAAAAATTCTCGGCAAACCGAAATAACAGAAATACAATTACATGCGCGTCATAAAGATGTTTAACTTACCTATAAAAGAAAACACTGCCATCTTCTCGTCCCAGCAAGTATGTATCAAACTGACTATTACTCGAGTTCCAGTCTAAATCATTTTGTATATCTAAAATATTCATATCACAAGGAAAGTATGATTTTATAAAAGCGATGTCAAGGTGCTTCTCAGGTATGCTTGACTCTTCTGATAGCTTCTTTTTCAATTCATCCATTTGGGGGTTATCTAAAACTATCTCATGAAATGGGGTGAGGGTTAACGTTTCCGGACACCATCTCTTCACAAATACAGCCATCTGTGTGGGTTTTGTGACTTTTTCCTCTTCTCCTAAATCTTGCAGGATCATTTCAAATTTATTCGTTATAGGTATATCTTCCGAAAATTTTTGATGATCTAAATAAATCTTTGAAGGATTTTTCCAATTTTTCTTTCGTAACCTACATTTGTTATATGGTATGTCTATCATTTGCTGTTTCTTTGCTTGCAATAAAATATCCCTCTTTGCTGAAGCCACAGATTGACCTTTAGCTATTATGTAATCGAATAAATAAGTAAAAGGTTCCGTACTATCTGGCTTTAAACTGGGAAAACTTTACCAGACACTTCGTTCTTTTTTAGAACTCGCCCTAATTTAACATGCAACTTGTCACCATCTTTCATCGTGTTTAAAGTTTTGCTCATATCACTTAGCTCTGTTTCTTGAGTTGAATACTGAGGATATATTTTAAAATATTGTGTTGGAACGCCCACCACGCTTTCTAAATGTTTCTTTAGTTTCCCGACAACCATTCTTTTATCCACCATTATTCGACAAAAGCGAGTACAATCTTGATCGGAGATGTTATCTTTGTTTTGTGTGGGATCACATACTACTTTGAAATAATAGTTCTGATACTGAATCGATTCGTCATCCCAATTCATTTCTTCTGGGGGATTTCCAAATACTTCGTCGTTGTAAGTGTCTTCTGCCGGGTCACTTGGAGAAGCCATATGTTGATCTGCTGGAGAATTTGAACTGCTTGAAAGAATTCCAATATAATCACCTAAAATATATTCCCATTATCACTCAACTAAAAATTTAATTGATAGAAAAATATACAACAAAAAAAAACATCATTTACGATTTGGCGATAATAAAATACAAGCGAAGTCATTGTTTTGCGAGTAACAGTATTTGTAAACACTATTTCAAAGAAATTTAAATACTTGCTTTGAAATTATTCACAGCATTCGTGATGGATAAAGATAGGATTTGTCTCGTTTGTATATGTATATATGTATATATCTATATTGAGTCAAACTAATTTTTACCAAACAACTAAGTTCATTTGAAACTTATTGAATGTACCACTATACTGATATTTTATTTCTTTACAAATGTAGTCATTATTCCTCGATATGTTGGCATTAACTAGAGATGAACTGAAGTAGAAGTTCCCCAGTTTTTACCACGGCTAAACAGATTCATGTTTAATAGTCTCAAAAAGTATCTTACCCGAAAGTCGATAAAACATGTTTTCGGTTAGTTTTATTGTACGAAGGAGAGTTGATAGAATTAAAGCTTACAAAATGACATGATTTTCACACTAATTACCTCACTATCAATTTATCCAATTAACGCAGTGCCTTCTATTCTCTTCCACGCAAACAGCGTAGTATTTACGAACTCCATATTACCCCACCGACAATCTCGAACGAATCGTCCACAACACTACTTAGTTAAAAATGTTAGTGCATCGATGGAATGCGTAACCCGCTATGAACTGGACCCGACCATATATGATCTTTTAAGGATTACGTGTTTGAATAGGTGTTTAGCTAGTGTGTTAGTTGTTAGGTATATAGATTTTTTTAAGAATTGATAGGGAAAAAAGAATTTAGTCTGTAAGTTGATATTGTAGAGAGAAGTAATAAAATAAAAATTGTTGAAGAAGCGAATTATTCTATTTTAAATATTAAAATTCAGTTAACATCAGAAGTGGATTTAAGATCCTGTGGGCGTGTTGTATTTGTATCGGCTAAAGTGATAATTGGATCGTATGTTTGTTAAAATGAGTGATTTCCGAAAAATGATTTATATAGAGAATTACTGGAGAAACACATGAAAAGAAAGTTAGTGAGCACTTAGACGAAAGTTTAGTACTCATATATTGAGGCGGGTGGTCGAGATAGAGGGCGAGCTTCAAATTTAAGAGTAAATGTGATTATTGTTCCTATATTTGATCCGAATGATAAAACGATGACAGGACAGGCTGGATACAAAAGATCGATCAATTAGGAGACATTCACAATTGGTCAGAGTATCAAAAACCTACTTTTCTGCAGCAAAAATTACGCGGAACAACGCGAAATTGGTTTAACCGTCTAGATGATTACAGAAAAACGTGGAATGGTGGAAAATTGCGCTAACAAGAGCTTTCCTAGATGTATGGATTACGCAACCGTACTAGAAGAACTAGTCGCACGCAAAAAACGACCAGGATGAACAATGACGCACTATTTACCACGAAAAATTAGCCCTTATTCAACAGTGTCGATTGGATGACGACGCAGCCATTTCTTGTTTAATCAAGGGGTTGCCATTAGAAGTTGCAGCTAAGCACGAGCATTCCAGTGTTCCGTCCCAGATGAACTATATGCGGTTTTATTGCACCCTTAGAAAATTATCAGAGCAGAGAAGAGCAACAAAAATAAAAGACCTAGATGGACACAGCGCTGGTAAACCCATGATGTTTTAGTTGTGGGCGAATGGGTCATATTGCTAAAGAGTGCCGGCTCGAGGAACGTTGCGTTGTTATTTTTGTAATCGGCTTGGGCATAAGAAAGAAGATTGTCGGCTTCGGCGCGAATAATTTCTATAGGAACGAAAGCCCGCAGAAGGAAATGAACCGAAAACGATGAAATTAATAAACGACAAGGAAAAAATACCATTTATACAAAACAGTGTTTCGTTGATGGAAACCAAACCGTGGCGTATCTGGATAGTGATCCCAGGTGAATGTTATTCATGCCGACATGTTAGATAATTTAAGCTCCAAACATACCCTGTGTCGACTTCATTGAAAGCTTCGGGGAAACTCTTTATAATATCCACAAAGCAACAAAATTTACCCTGAATCGATGGCTTTGAGATGGAAACATCTGCTTAGTTGCAGATGCAAACATGGACAAATTCGACATATTATTGGACAACCTATCATCAACGCAGACGGTATATCGCTTGTGGTTAGTGCCGGCAAAGCTATATTGCTCAAAAATAACTGTGACTATTAAGTGCTTTACCCTCAACGAACATCAAGTGCGCCTCATTTGTGCTCTCCGAGACACGTCATTACCTCCTCATTCAACAACAATGCTTGGGATTCAGATACTAAATGTTAGCGACGATGAAGACATATATACCGAAGCAAACAACATGCAACGGAAAAAATTTGATCTGCATTCCCGGCGTAGTTCTACGTGGTCCAATGGTGTGTTGCCAGTATCCAACATGAGCGACGAGGAAGTGTATGGCGGGAAGGAAAAACTAATTGGCAGAGCTACAGATGCGATGATTTTGCTTCGGGGGAAAACTATAAGGTGAGCTTGTTAGAAAAGAGTATCTCTAGAAAGTTTTCAGTTAGTCAGCTTGAATATAAATAGAGATTTGAATTCAAACGTTAAAGAACGGTTTTAGACATTTTGAAAATGGCAAGGGTGTTTTGCGGAGAGTTCTGCTGAATTGGGACGGTACAAGGTTAGCAAATTAGAAATTAAATTAAAGGATGACTCCAAGCCTATATGCTATCGTCCATATAGATTATCTTTAAAAGAACGGGAAATTGTAAGGGAGAAATAGAAGATTTAGTAGATTCTGGTATTGTCAGGAGTCACAGTCTGATTTTGCAAGTCCAGTAGTACTAGTGAAAAAGAAAGATGATTCATACCGTTTATGTTGTGATTATAGAGCACTCATATAGGCTACTATTAAGCAAGTGTACCCTATGCCTAATGTAGAAGAGCAGTTAACACCTGTAGGGGAAAATGTTATTACATAGTTTAGTTGTAGTCAGGGTTATCACAAATTGCAGTTGAACCAAACTCCATTCAAAGACAGCATTCGTGACTCCTGATGGTCATTTTGAATATTTAAAGATGCCGTTTGGTTTGTTAATGCCCCATTTGTGTTTCAGAGAGCTATCAATAATGCTCTGGGTAATTTGCGGTACAGTCAGGTTCTGGTTTACATGGACGATTATTACTGCCATCAAAGTCAATTGAAGAGGGTTTAGATTTGCTAAATATCGTTCTAGGACTTTTACATGAATCCGGGTTCAAATTAAATTTGAAGAAGTGTTCCTTTCTGAAAACCTCAATATCGTTCTTAGGGCACGAAATCGGACCTAGCGGTATAACACCTGGCGCAGCTAAAATTAAGGCAGTTAGCAACTTCAACAACCATCAACGCCCATGAAATTCGTCAGTTTATGGAATAGCAGATATTTTTCGCAAATTCATACAAAATTTTTCAACTATTGCTCTCCTTTAACCAAGTTAACGAAAGACATATCACTTTGAATGGGGACCAGAAACAAGACTCTTCTTTCCGTAAACTAAAGGAACTTTTAATTAAGAAACCAATCTTAGTTCCCTATAGCCCAAACTTAAATATTGAAATTCATACAGACGCCAGCTCAAAAGGCCTAGGCGGTATATTTTTCCAGGTACAAGCTAACGAGCAACTAAAACCTGTCGCTTATTTCAGTCGCGTGACATCTCCAGCGAACAATTTTACCATAGTTATGAATTAGAAACTCTTGCGGTTGTTGAGAGCCTTCGACGGTTTCGTATTTATTTAACAGGGCGACATTTCAAATTATAAGGATTGTTCAGCCGTGCGTTATACATTCGCGAAGAAAGATCTGATTCCAAGAATAGCCAGATGGTGGTTATCCATTTCAAGATTTGATTTTAAATAGAACATAAACAGGTACTTGCATGAAACTGTAAGACGCGCTCAGTAGAAATCCTTTGGCTGTTTTGCAAATTAACACTGAATGATGGTTCCTTACTATACAGCTACAAGACGAAAATTTACAAATCTTATAAAACAAATTCAACAAAAGTCAGACAAACAACTGGGGAACGAGTTTACTTACAAAAATAATCGGTTGTATAGAAAGACACTTCTTGGGGAAAGACTATTATTCCAAAATTTGCTAGATTTCAGTTACTTAGGAATACCACGATGAAGTAGGGCATCCCGGTTTCGAGACGCCGCTGTCTGAAATTGATTAAAGATCAGTTTTGGTTTGCTAAATGTCCCGTTTTGTTCGAAAATACGTAAATGCTTGCCTCCAGTGCGGTTATAGCAAGGGAAATTACGGGAAACGTGAGGGTTTATTACATCTAATTCCAAAACCTAATACTCCCATGGACACTGTCCATATTGACCACGTTGGGCCTTTTCCCAAGTCAAAAACTGGTTTTACATATATTCTGACAGTAATAAGATTCCTTCACGAAGTACGTAGTAGGCAAAACCGTCCAGAACCTTGGGGTCGGCCAGAATGTATTAAAAATCTTCGGGAAATTTTCGGATCATATCTGGTGAGCTAACCCAAAACGTATTATTTCTGATAACGGTCGACGCTTTCACTAGTAGATATTTCAAAGAATTTGTAAACAGTAAAGAAATTAAACACGTTATGACCGCTACTGCGACACCGAGGGCTAACGGTCAGGTAGAACGAGTTCATAGAACTCTATTAGACGCGATGAGAGTTATAAATGGGGATGATGAACGACATTGGGATGATAACATTCCAGATATTATTTGGGGCATTAACAATACTGTAAGCAGTAGCACAAAACACACACCATTTGAGCTTTTATTTGGGTATAAGGGAATTTACTAAATAATTTGGAAACCTCTGCGATTTCTACTGATTTTCAGAAAAGAGAAAAGCTCATAAGAACCTGTGTTCGCGTTGCAGAAAAGATGAAAGCTCGGTATGACAGGAAAAGGAAAAATCCGCAAAGTATAAAAAGGTGATTTAGTGTTGTGGAATGGAGGGCTGTCATGTAGTAAAAACGGGTATAAACAAAAGTTAACAAAAATGTATTCAGGCCGTATATAGTAACAAAAGTATTCGATAGCGACCGGTATAAGATAAGAAGCATTAAAGGTATGAGGGGGTATAAGAATTTCTGTACGTTGGTTGCAGTCGACTCAATAAGACCCTATCGAAGCTGTATAAAAGATAATGATGACTCCGAAAGCGAAAACAGTGACAATAAATAAGAGATACAGAGGATTTGGTTGATTTATTAGAAAGTTAAGAAAAGATTAGGATAGTCGGGCAGGACGACTTTAAAGGGTACCTGTGTGAAGAGAAAAGCAAAGTTAGAAATAGATGTTGAGTCGGGCAGGACGACTTTAAAGGGTACCTGTGTAAAAAAAAAAAAAAAAAATGTGAATTGGTAATACGGTAGATGTTGAGTCGGGCAGAACGACTATAAAGGTTATCTGCGAAGCGAAAGTAGTTCGCTACCCGGATGGGGGCCGTACGAGGGCGGCTAATAATGGACCCGTGTTTTAGTACTCTAGAGATCATCAAGCTCAATGAAGTTTATCTATTTTGTTTTTGTTTGTTTGGTGTTTATTGCCACTATGACTGGATACTGCCAATAGTTTTCCGTCCTAGGTATTGCCAAAGCTGGATTGAGAGACACCTTCCCGAGGACGGGAATGCCTCCAGGATGGCCGAAATGTTAGTGCATCGAGGGAATGCGTAACCGCTATGAACCTGGACCCGACATATATTTGTTTTTTTAGGATTACGTGTTATGATTAGGTGTTTAGTCTAGTGTGTAGTTCGTTAGGTATATAGGATTTTTTTAAGAATTGATAGGGAAAAAAAGAATTTAGTCTGTAAGTTGATATTGTAGAGGAGTAAGTAAAATAAAAATTGTTGAAAAAGCGAATTATTCTATTTTAAATATTAAAATTCAGTTAACAAATAATATCAACTGGAGAGAAATTAATTTCAATTTTAATCCGGAAACCGCACATAGATGTAAATAAATATTGACATTAGAATAAATTTAATATTTAAACAAATACAAAATAATAAATTTGCTGATCTATAGGAAATAATCAGAAATTATGTTTTACTTAATGTAAAATGTGTACCTACTTTAGTTAAAAACTTTAACTAAAAGTAGGTACACAACCTAAGAGAAACTGCTCATCAATTAATAAATAAATTAAATCGCTTTTCCATTTTAAAATAAAAAAAGTCGGTATCAACACTCCATATACCGAGAATCCAGCAAGGTTGAAAGTATTAAAATTAATAAAAACTATAATAACTCGAAAAGTAAAAGAGATAGACATAGAATATGCTCAATAAAAATCAAAGCTCTTGTTAATAGGAATTCAATGACGTAAACATATACAGGGTGTTCTATTTAAAAAAAGTAAGATATACCCATTTAGAAGTTGACCGAGTTTGCGCTTTAGTAACGAACACCCAGTATATTAAAATAAAACTATATAAACATACCTGCAGGTACAAGTAGGTCCGTACTAAGATATTTCAAAATTTGATTCACTTATTCTAAGTAGTAATTAAAAGTGCAAGCCGCATATTTTTTAGAAAATCAAAGATAACTTGGAAATTAATGAGTTTATAGCTAAAGTATGTTACATCTTATTTTTTTTTAATTTACTGGCGCTTTCAAAAATCCAGTAATATTGGCGGTATTGTATTTAAAAAAAGAAAGTTGAAGGCAGTACCGAGGTTACGAAACATCCTGTACAAATCGCGATAATTTTGCGTTATTGAAAAATTATAATCTCATAACGATTTATAAAAAAACTTTTTTCCTATCTGTCACTGTTTACGAAAGTTTTAGAGGAGTTCCCTGCTGGTAGAACACCTGTATATGTTTTTTTTGTTCTTTAGCCATCCATCACTTTGCGAGTGTTTAAATGGCTGGCGTTTAAAATATCACAGTCCTTAAAATTTATGGTTTTGCAATATATTTTGTAGTAGTACTGCTAGAATTAAAATAATTTTAATTAAGAATTACCCATATAAATTATGGCAGTTTAAGGCAAATATCTTCCAACAGTAGAGAATTATACTGATATAAGAAAACACATACTGATCATGACTAGTATTAGTACACAGTAGAACACGAACATCCAAGATTTAAATAAACTGTCAAAACTCGGCGAGTTCATATTTAAATAAGAAAATAATAAAGAACTTTAATCACACAATATATAGCAACACAAGCTACCGAATGCGTGCTTGCAAATTCTCAGGCTGGAGATACATTTTTTTAAAGCTTAGCTAATAGAGATAATGCTATTTACAAAATACTAAATGAAATTTGAACTCTTACAAAAAATATTAAATTTAAGTAAGTTTATTTGTATTTTATGCATTATAATCTATTTTGGCCAAGTTTTGGCGAAAAATATACAGTGAGGTCGTAAATGGTCCCCCCCCCCCTGATAACTTTTGAATGGTATGAGATAGAGTAATGAAACAAAAACCAAGTGAAATTAGAGATAATTTGTGATTTTTGCCTATAAGAGATTACGCACATGGCTTCTGATGTAAAATAGAGGGCGTAGCTATCTTTAAAATTTTAATAGGAAGTAATTTCATTTTAGAAGCTCATTTGGAAGATATTTCTATTATTTTATGGCAATGCAAACAGTTTTACGATTTTCGAAATTTTTACCAACTTATCCAAGATTAATAATTGGAGTACTTACGTTAACTTTTTCTATAGCCCGCGTTCGCTTTTGGATATAGGGACAGAAACCTGTAATTTACAGTAATCTGTAACATAAACACCCGCACACATGACACATACACTGACAGATAAGACACTTTAGCTAAATTTTGCAAAAACGTCATATTGCTAAAAGATGTCATATTTTCAGCAATCGCTTCCTAAGTCACATAAAACCCACAATATTTATACGAGGGCTATAGAAAAAAGTAACGTAAGTACTCCAATTATTAATCTTGGATAAGTTGGTAAAAATTTCGAAAATCGTAAAACTGTTTGCACTGCCATAAAAGTAATAGAAATATCTTCCAAATGAGCTTCTAAATGAAATTACTTCCTATTTGAAATTTAAAAATAGCTACGCCCTCTATTTTACATCAGAATAGCCACGTGCGTATCCTATAGGCAAAAAATCACAAATTATCATCTAATTCAACTTGGTTTTTGTTTCATTGCTCTATCTCATACATAAAAGTTATCAGGTGGGGGACCATTACGACTCACTGTATATCTCTATATATACCGGGTCTCAGCCTACAGATGCAACGGTCCATAGCAGATTTATTATGTTTTTTTTGGAAAATGTTTCAACTGGAATCATATTCACACATTTTAAAATTAGTTCAGTAATGCGGACTTCCGGTTGTACCGGAAGTAGGTACTAACTTTATTATTTTAAATAGAACACCCTGTATATTATTGTACTTTTGGATTCCTTGTTAAATTTAAATAACAATACGTTATTTAAATTTAACATACATTGGGGCTAAGTTGTACCGTTTCCGAATTACATGACGTTTTTAGAAAAAAATGACATTTGCAATGTCTGCGGTGTTTGGAAATATCTCCGGCAATACGAAAGTGAGAAAGATGTGGTTTTCAGTTTTCGCTTAATCATGAAACAGGACACGTCTTTTATTTTAAAATTGTTGCGTTTAAATTACAAAATTATTAAATACGGCTCTGTAATTTTCGAGCTCTAAAATCATGGATAACTTGATTTTTTAAAATTGAATGGTATAGCAATTTTTACATAAATGGATGTAAAATTTAATTTTCTTTCGATTTTATACGAGTGTCATTGTGTCTATCTCCAACGGTTTTGGAGATATTCGCGATTTTTTAGTTCTTCATGATAGATACGTATTGCGAAGCCCCGGCCACCTTCCCCTGCATTTCACCAGGGTTGGGACTGGCTGCAGTAATAATAATAATGAAAACTTGAAATTAAAAAAATGTAGAATTAGTGAAGCGCGTTGGAAATGAACATAGCAAAGATAAAAGAAAACACAACTTTACTGGTACATCCATAAATCAGAACATTTTTCGAACTACATTGCTCTGTCTAATAAATGGCATACATACACATCGAGCGTCTTGCTCGCAACAGGTTAACACTTTAATGTTAGTGCCGTCGTTATACAGAGAATTTGTACAATATTCAAAATGCGATCCCTTTTAGGCACGACATTAAAATCGCTTTTGCAAACACTTTTTAACATTTCTGAGCATTTCTGGTGTGACTTGAAACGCTTTTAAAATACGATGGTGCATGTCATTAGGTGTTGTTAATGGCGTCTCATAAACTTGATTTTTAATGAAACCCCATAAAAAAAAATCGCAGCTTGTAAGATCTGGGGATCTTGAAGGCCATCTGTCATCTGTCCTCCACGCCCAATCCAGCGGTCTGAAAAAGACACATCCAAAAACTGACGAAATTCGACAGTATTGGGAGATGGAGCACCATCGTGTTGGAACCACATCAGCTGACGAGTAGCTAACGGAATATTTTCTCACACAACGCCCAAATTATTCTGAAGAAATTCCATATAAACCCTACCCATCAGGCGTTGGTTATGAAAGAACAGGCCTATGATATGTTGTCCAATGATATCTGCCCACACGTTCACTGACTTTCTGTACTGACTATGTGCTGCAATAAATCGATGGGGAATTTGTGTGTCATAATAACGACAATTGTGACGATTCACAAATCCATTTTTGTGAAACGTAGCTTCGTCTGAAAACATCACTTTCTCGAAACGGTTCGCACGTTTTTCTTTTTTTTTATAATTTCAAGTTTTGTTTGTTTTCAGTGGTCTTATTCTATTCTGTTGGCCACTTTCTAAACATGCCAATATTACTGCTGCCAGTTGCAACCCTGGTGAAATGCGAGGGAAAGGTGGCCGGGGCTTCGCAATACGTATCTATCATGAAGAACTAAAAAATTGCGAATATCTCCAAAACCGTTGGAGATAGACACAATGACACTCGTATAAAATCGAAGAAAATTAAATTTACTTCATTTATGTAAAATTGCATAACCATTCAATTTAAAAAATCAAGTTATCCATGATTTTAGAGTTCGAAAATTACAGAGCCGTATTTAATAATTTTGTAATTTAAACGCAACAATTTTAAAATAAAAGGCGTGTCCTGTTTCATGATTAAGCGAAAACTGAAAACCGCATCTTTCTAACTTTCGTATTTCCGGAGATATTTCCAAACACTGCAGACATTGCAAATGTCATTTTTTTCGAAAAGTCATGTAATTCGGAAACGGCACAACTTAGCCCCAATGTATGCCTAACGTATTGTTATTTAAATTTAACAAGGAATCCAAAAGTACAATAATATGCAGGTGTTCCATTTAAAATAATAAGTTAGTATCTACTTCCGGTACAACCGGAAAGTCCGCCACTACTGAAACTAATTTTAAAATGTGTAGAATATGATTCGAAGCAACATTTATTTGAAACATTTTTCCAAAAAAACAATAATAAATCTGCTATGGACTTTTGCATCTTAGGCTGGACACCCGGTATATATAACTTGTTAATAAAGAGATTGTGTGAGCTAAAAAACTTATTGTCTTCTCACTCAAAGAATTAATATTCTGAATTGAATGTTGCAGGATATTTGCTATTAGGCTTTTTGCAATATTGTAGAACTATTTTCTCAACTTTGTATCGTACACATCAAGTGGTTATGAATAAGATAACGAACAATAGCTTTTCTAGAATACCGTTATGAAGTTTTTAACTACTATAGGCTTAAACTAATCAAAATGGCAGCTATCATGGAGCCCATTTTTTACCTATATTCGCACAGGTTAAACTCAATCTAATATTTTATAGTTGTTATACGAACCTGGAGCGTCACCGACTAATGTTCTATCACTATCACTCAAACTGCTATCCTCACTATTGCTTTGATCACCAAACCCTTCCATGGCAATATTATTCGGTTGTGGTGACACTCTTAAAGTGGGAGAATTAGAAATACGATCACCAGATCCACTTTCTATCCTGTCGATGTTTTGATTCATATCCAAAGGTGGAATGGACAACGATTCTAGGGTACCTACAAACAAGATTAAAATAACATCTATCAAAACTACCTAATCCCTTAAAAATTACTTATGTCATTATCTGGCAGAATGATATCTATGTTAATGATATGTACAAAACGGTCAATCACTTTACGCATTTTGCCGACAATATAATGTTTATCGTTTTCCTCTGTTTCTGTTATACTAGAAACATACAATTTATTTCCTGCACAGTTAGAATCAAATTTAATCGGTACGTCGTCCTCATCTAAATATGTAGACTCGTTATAAACCTCAAGAATTAACTTCAAATTGTCTACATCAGCATTAAAAGACGGAGTAAACAAATTAACTAGTCTATTCTTCAATTCGCCAACCGTTTCTCCAGGATTTATGCGAATACTAAGCGGACCTTGTACTTCTTCCATTTCAATATTGACATTATATACTTTCATTTTAACTCCTCCAGGTTTATACACTTCGTATGGCATGCCAGGCTTCCTAATTTCCAAATACCAATCGCTATGTTGTACATAATCCTTAACCGGTATATCACAAAATTTGTAATCATCCCTAGGAAAACTACATTCAATACAATCCTGTAACTTATTGTAAGTAACTAAACGGCAATCTTCAAGGTCGACAGTTCCTTTTAAATCCAGCTTTTCATATACCTCACTGGCTGTTTCAGCCAATGTGTTATCATAAAATGAAAATACTTTTACATCTTTCAATTGATTCGTGACGGGATGATTACAGTATACCTTTAATTTGAACATATCCCTTTCTTTCTCTTTTGCCAAACGATCGCTTTCTTCCTTTTGCCTCATTTGTCGCAGAAGATTTTGAATATGCAGAGGAAATTCATCAGTAGTCATGGCGTTACAATTGCGATTCTTGTCTATCTGTCTATACATCAACATGTAAGCATTTGTACTGGAGGTGTAAGCACCAGAATAATATCCCCTTTGTGGACCGCCTCCATAAGTTTTTTGAATATCGTCTTCAGTAATCTAAAATATGTGATTTATTACATATATATATAAAGATATTATACAGTAATTAGCATTATTATTATTTTTTGCTAATTAACATTAGGAATTTTCAACTAAAATACATTGTACTGCAAAAAGTTGTCTAAAAATGGCAATTTTTTTTTATTATTTATCCCCAAAAAAGTTACTGTTGATAAGTTTTGATAAGAGAGAGTTGAAATTCGTCAGTTTGACTCAAACTTTACTAAATTTAGTCCTACCAAATGTTTGCAATTAAATCTGTAGCCTAAATATAAAATATCAGCCGCTTATGCGAGGTTTGAGTTTTTTGTTTCAAGTTCGTTGGAAGTGTAGTAAAATGGCTGTGGTCGGCAGCAACAAATTTAAGTTGATCTCACTGTGCAGTTGCAAAGGTATATAATCTCCGATATGCGTTTGGAATACCCTATATATTTTACAATATTTTGCCAGTACTCGTTTCATCTCACTTCCTATGCTCTTAAATGATATGATAAATCAATCGATGCGAAGTACACGCTATCCAGAATTCCAGAGGTATAATACAACCACGTAGATCCATGGGTATATATATCTTAAAAAAATAATCCAGCCGAAATATATTTATCCCGTATAATACAACCACAATACGATATACCGTGACAAACATGTGACGAACTCACCGGTATAACCTTTCTAAATTACATCTTCCATATTTAAAATTAGGACGCATAGGAGTACAATGATTGAAATATTATCTTTCGGTAAAGTAAAACCGGCTTCACAGAATTAAAACATGCGTGACAACATGTCTCCGATTTCTTCTTTAATTATCGCTGATGGCAGGCGACAGTTTGTTAGTGGTTTGTTTGTGGTTTGTTTGTTTCTTACCAATAATAATGATGGAAATGGGAAAATCCTTTTTAAAAACAAGAAATCTCAAAGGTAGATAAAAAAAGTATCTATACTGATTGCTAATTTCTTTTTTGGCGTCATAACCTGTTAAAGAAAGAAATATTGTAAATTTTATACCACTAAAATACGCCAAGACTATTGACTATTACTGACTATGACTTTTTTCGTCCATAGTTGCCATATTAGTTAAATTTAGACATCGATGAAATATTAGTTTAACACGGACAACATAGATAAACATGTAACACAACCTCATATACTTTCCGCGACATCGAATGAAGTTGGAAAAATAGAACTATACATAGTGCCGCCAAACCACACTTTTATGAAAAGAAACGTTGAGAACAATACCTAATCCATAGTTTTGATTGGCTGTTAAAATTTCACTGGCGACACGTTTTAGTTCTGTGAAACCGGCTCAACATCGGGCGAAAAGCTTCCTTTGTAACACTAGTGATTACGGGTATCTTAGGCCGAGTGCACACCGAAGGGATACGACACAATACGACAAGCGGTACAACCAGTAACACAACAATTAAATTAAATTGCGCTTTTCGTATTGCGTGTCATACCCCTCCGGTGTGCACTCTGCCTTACAAATAGAGCATACTATTTTAGCATTTTCCGAAATGACACCTCTTATGCGTGAACGTAATAATAACATAACTGGTATCCGTAAATACTGTTAAAGAAAGGATACACCATAGACCCCACTGTTTACACTAAAACACCATTTAACAAGATTTATTTTATTTTTCAATGCTATAAGGGTATCAATATATCATAACAGAAAACACATCAATATTCTATTATGACATTTCTTCTCAATTTGTCAAACTATCGGCAAGTAGTTCACGTTGAGACCAGTTGGGGTCTTTGTTTTCACATATTTATAGAATTCAAGAATGTATTCGGACCGAAACAGTTACTCATAAATACGACTAGTGTCACTACTGTGTGCTTTCTATACTGTATCTAAGATATACAATTTTGCGATGAAAATAAATGTTTGAAGAAATCTACAAAAAAAAAAACAATTACTCCAATGTCAACACGACATTTTGAAATACAGAACAATCTGTTCGTACAGGGACTTGCAACACTGGCAGTGCTAAGCCACTGTAGCTTGAGCGGATTTATAGGTAATTTCCCTCATTAGAGCTAAAGTTGGGATTTGCTTTAGTATTTTGTGTGTTTGTGATTGTATTTTTCGCTTATAGTCCTAAGTGAAAAAACTGATAGGTGCATTGCCTTTATCCACTTTACTATTGTCAATAATTCATTGTGTTTCAACTCAAGCACCGCTCTCCATTCTGCGGTAGAAATGTAACTTTTGGGCACTTTCGAGGTTGGTAATATACGTGCAACATCTGTTCGTACTCTATAACTGTCAGTAAGGCTCAAATTTCGGATAGCAACATTAGCAACTTCATTATCAACATTTGCAATAGGCTCTTTCTTTGGCAAACAACGTTACCACCTTTAATTTACTGCCGTATGTTGGATCCAATTTGCGCTTCATTGTGTTACCGCTAAAATTTTGTTGTGTCGTTTAGTCATTTGCACCTTCCAAAGTTCAGTAGTATTCCTGGAAATTATTTACATTGTTCCAGTCATTGGAACTTAAATTAGTCGCCAATAACAGATGCAGCCTAAATATCTATGGTGTTGAACCTTAATTTTCGACGAAACAATTGTATCTGCCTTCTAACGAGTGCTATCTATTATCTGCACTGATAGAATCTTACAACTTTAAATCCCTTGTCCTAGGTTGGCCAATAAATGCATCTTCTTTCATAGATTCAAGCGCTAAATACATATATCATAATTTCCTCCCCATAGAAGTAGATAAAGTTTCAAACTTTCACGGTCTTCGGCTAATATCGTAACTGCAGCCATTTCATTTTTTATTTTGTTTGTAGAATAAAAAATGAAATGTGAAAAAGGAAACAATAAATTTTTCGAAACGTAAAAAGAACATCTTTGTAATTAAACAAAAACCGGCATACCCAAGGAAATGAAAAAATAATAGTTACCAAATGAGTAATGTCTTATTATTTCGCTTTCCACTAATACAAATGAATCGGTGAGTTGGAAAGGAAGCATGTCTTATGGCATGTTCCCTTTTCCAACTCACCCATTCAAATGTAATATATTGGATTTAATATTACTTTTCAAAACTTCATAACACAATACCTCGCTTAGACACGATACCATCAATAACAATGTAAGAGTGAGCTCTAGCGAGAAAAAGAATATTACACTCATTTTACTTCGGCTAAGCTTTGACAATTTGCCGAACGTTAATGAATCTGTGCTGCTGCTTCGTGCAATGGGTACGACTTCAGCTGAAGTCCTGAAGATTTAAACTTAACATAATTTGAAATTCCAATTAATAATTTCAATTGTCATAAATGCGAAATAAATGAAATGTAAAAAAGAAATCAAATCCGCCGTAGCCGACTGATATTTTATATTTAGACTGGAGGCTTAATTGCAAACATTTCTTAATAACATGTTTCAACAGGGATAAAAATTAATAGTTTTCTCTTAAGTATATTTTATACTCTTAAAATTTTATTAATCTATCCTAGATTTTAAAAGATGCACTACTTTACAAAGAATAACATTGTTTGAAAAATAAATAATAAATTTTTTTATCTATTTCAGGATAGCATTTTAAAATAAATTTGAGTCTATGAGTTTCTTTCATCCAACAAGTTTGAATGCATTAAAATGCATGTATCACATATTTTTTTAATTAAAAAAATGACATGAACTTCACATGCAATAAATATCCATGATATCCCGTCAACAAACTGGTTCATTCGAGGTTTTCTGACTAATTTAATTTCACTAGTCAACTCGTTTTGAGGAGAATATTTTCAATTTCATAGCGGTTTCGGTTACAAAGTCACGCTACTATGCATGAGGCAGTGACCCTCTGTGCACACAAAGACTTTTTTTTTATTTAATTTTACTATATGCACGCTACAAATGTAAAAAAAATTCTGCAGCTATATATAACAGTACTCCTAAGAAAAAAGAAACAGTGATAAAGTCTTCGAATTTGTGTTAAAATATTAGTTTGAAAATATGGAGTGACTGGTTATTTATTTATACACGCTATTGCAGGAAACACTGTTGAGAAAATAGCCAAAAACTTTCTAATAAAATTAATGCAAACAAATAAATTCGTAAAGATTGCAAAGCTTGCAATCTTTGCATATTTGCCGTCCTGCCAGCCTTTCAAGATCTAATATCGACGTATGTTCAGTTAAAACGCTCGAATTTGGCATCCTCTGCTAGCTTAAGTGGTAAAGCGCTCGTCCGGCAAAGGAGGAGATGCAGGTTCGAATCCTGAGTGAGGAGAAAAATTTCTTGGAAAAATTCCTCCTAATTATAACAGTTAAAAGCAGAAATTCATTAATTTGTTAATTTCTTACTGTAAAAAGCTTGCAATGTTTGCATATTTGCCGTCCTGGTGCCTTACAAGATCTAATATCGACGGATATTTGGTTAAAACGCTCGAATTTGGCATCCTCTACTAGCTTAAGTGCTGATATTAAGATGCAGGTTCGAATCCTATGTGAGGAGAAAATTTTTTTCTTAGAAAAGTTCCTCCTAATTGTTATAGTTAAAAGCAGAAATTCATTAATTTGTAAAATGAATTTGTGTCTCAACAATATAATAAATGTAGACGAAATACCATAATGAGATTTTCGCGTTTCTTTTTTCTTAATTTCGAACGTTATTTGTTCTAAGTCTACTTTCTTTTCGGGATCATAATAAACACAAAAATTATCAATTTTGCCAAATTTAAGCCTACCATGTGTCTTCAATAATAAGTGAGATCCCAATGGCGAGGATCGAAAATGAATCAGCATATGTGTACTGCCTAAATGAGGATATTATAAAAAAAAACTTGGCGGAGGCTCAACGTCCCTACCCACATCTCATAAACTACAAAACCTCTTCTTACAGTAGTAATTTGCATATACCCCCAGCAAATCGGAAACACTAAATAAGCCAATGCCATCAAGACAACAACTTAATGACGCGATAATGTAAAATACAATGTAACAAGATGCATTTGAGTATGAGTACTGATTGTATTGATAATTATATTGACACTCTCTTAACTTACATACATAAAAACGCACACAAATATTACATCTAAATGACAAGCACTTACCCTGCTAACACTCTGATCATTAAAACAAAACCATTGATTTTTCCTGAAATCTCTTATGTACGCATAATAATGACCTCCAGATGCGCTTCCGGAATGGATCATGATACTAAACAATTCATAAATATATGGCCCTTTGACTCTTGCGCTCTATTTTTGTTATTCTCATGATGATTTCCGGAACTAACGTCAATACCTTCATCATCATCTTGACAATTTTCGTCTTGTCCGTTTACTGTTGATGAAACATCTGTACCTTGACAACTTTCATCATCTAAGGCGGATCCAGAATCAGTAGTACTACAATCGTCACATTTATTAACAGCGCTCTCTTTCTCTTCTGCTATTTCTTCAACAGTGGATATATGTTTTTGTAATGGAACGAAGGAGTTTAGATTTAAGACTTCCGGGAAAACAACTTTATCATTCAGTTTTATTCTATGCATAGTTGAATAATCAAAATCGAAACGTTTGAGATGCAGGGTAAGTAAATATGGAAATTTAACAAATTTTAAACCTTTATGTGCATCACATTTTTTGTTACATTTCTCACAAAAATATTGATTATTGCCATCTAATGTTTCTGGTTGCACAAACGCTCTTAATGCCTCTTCCACACTATTATAAGCTACTATACTCCCAAAAGGTCTGACAGGCAATGGTATATCTAAAAATGTATCTTCTCGCGATTTTTCTGTGAGACATTCCAAACATTTTACGTAATCAATCATTTTCCCTTCATATAAATCGTTAATTAAATTAGCTTGCTTGGTATTCTTAAAGGTTTGTTCTAATGCATCAAACATAACCCGACATAATTCCTGAATATCATGTTGCTCCCAAGCTTCTTGCATATCCCATCCAAAACTATGAGTCAAATCTGTGGTCTCGACCGCTGATTTCTTTGATGTCTAAAAAAAGAACTGTGTTAGTATTAATATTTTGAAATAATATAAAATAATAAAACGACTTCAAATATTTATTTCCTTTGATAAAAATGTATCTATGGAATTACTCAATTTCCTTCTCAGTGAAAAAAATTCAACGATAATTATACTGATGGTAATGATTGAATTAAAACGAAAAAGACGAAGTGATAGCACTGGTTAACTGCAATAATTAAATAAAAAATTCCAACATTATTACAGGATTTAATTTTCAAAAATAGTTTCACAAATTTTTGCTAGATATGCTAAATTTCCAATTTTTGAAATGGACTCATCAAGAGACATTACTATTTAAAGTATTTTTACTACTTCATAAACTATAAATGTTTTCCATTTAACTTAATTATTGTACGTTGACTATTAACAGTATAACATTAAAAAACAATATATTAGGAAACAACTGATCAATCACCACTGCAAACTGACTAAAACAAACAATAATTTTTATATTTAATTCTCTTCCGTAACAGTCAATAAAAGTTTCAACCAATACTCAAACTGTTAGGTGAGCTGTCTCTTATACCAGTTAGTAGAATTAAATGATGTTTTAAATAACATAGTTTATAATAGAATACCTGTAAATTCAAAAACAATTTCTGCAATTGAAATGGTATAGACTTTTCTTGATTTTGACCATCAAACTCCCAATTGTATAACGCATTTCTAAATTCCGGCGTCATGAATAGAGCTTGAAGTAAGCTGTTCAAGTAGCAAGTCATCGCCTGATTGACCAATCCTACATAATTGCACGGCTCGATTTTAGGAATTTGATGCCTCGGACAATAGAGCTCTACGCTCATCAAATTTATAGCGGTATCCGCGGAACCTAAAGGAATTTCACCCATAGTTGGACTCGCTGATGCTCCCAAAAGAAGTTCATCATCTGTGTTCTCGTTAACGGTTAATGAAGTCTTCTTTTTTAATTCCACCAGTGTAATAATAAGTCTGCCACTCAATCCAAAATTCCTTATTTCGCTAAATGTCTTCCCTTTGTAATCATTAAGTATGGCCTAAAAATACATAGAATATGTTTTACTATACATAACTAGAACGTAATAACGATGTAAATAAGAATCACACATGATATATTCGATATTTTAAAGAAACGACAAATGAATGAAAAAATAATAGTTGAAGCGAATCCCATAAAAATGATTTATCCTATTTATTTCCTATTTAGCCAACACGAATGAACGCGTACTTATCAACCTTAGAGCCACGTACTATATATTCAAATATGAAGCGGTGGTTCATAGGAGAAGAGCGGATAGAGGAAATACAAGACAATAGATGCTCGCTGTGCATTCAGAAATTGCATAATAGCAATTGCACTTTCGCAATGTTCAAATTTCTTATTCGACTGCTCGAGATTTGCAATTCGGTGTTCGCGCGTTGGTAAGATTGCAGTCAGGAACAGTTAGATTAGACACTAAATTTCACGGATTTCTCGTGGATTTCAAATTCACACATGCGCATTTACGTAGGAAACAGAGGCTTAGACCAAAAGTGCTATATTTACATACATATATACTAAAATACTCCATATTTGGTTGTGTTGGTAGGTGTAATTACGAAGTATAATACTTGGACACAATAACTCCTACAACAGTTTTTATCTGGGGTTTTATTTGGTACAGTAAATATTGGAAATATCAATATTATATTCAACAAATATAAAAACAAAAAGATCTTTAAAATACGTTGACTAACGAAAAAGTCAAATGATAAGAAGTATTGTGTATGTAAAAATAACAAAGAACTTCTAAACATACAAAAAACATAAGAACGCATATATTTCTTTATGAAATAGGTGCATGTAAATTAAGGAACATTAATGTACCTTCGCTGGCATATTATTACTTTCAGAAATTTATGTAGTTCTCAATATTGCCATCTTGGTGTAAGAAATGTACGGTACTCTTTAACACAAACCTCAGTTCAGCTCATCTCACTTGCTAAGACTCAGTTAAAGGCGAGTTCCATTTGTTTGGATTCTGGTTGGTAACGTCACAATAAGTGAGATTTTTACACCTACCGCTTTTTAATTCGTGAGTTTATATTCAATAAGCATGTGTAGATAAACCATACACAAGCATAATACTATTAGAAAGCGTTTAGACCATTCCGCATTCGCAAAACTTTCAGGTTGTGTAAGAGTCGCCATTTTGATGCATGCCGTTTTCTGGCGTTCTTGTAGCTATACTGTAACATTTTATCAAGGTAAATTCAAGAAGATGTCAAATGTTGGGGGAAAATACCAAACTCTATCATTATTATCAGCGTAGGCCGATCAGTCTAAAAATTTGCATAACTCTATAACTGTTTGCCCTAACCAATTTTTCTTAGTAACATTTTGGCATACTGCCAACGGAAAAAGTACTTTACCTGAAACGAAAACAGTTTTGACTGTTGTAAAAGCCTACTGGATTTTAAAAAATCGTAAGCAAACGATAAAACAGTTTCAGACCAAACAGGACTTATTTCCGAAATATTAAATTCCGTTCCTATTATTAACTCCATCCGTCCATAGACTATTTAATCCATATATTTATAATATACATATGTAACTGTAATATAAAAAATGCACCATTCTATTTCCTTGTTTACTATTTGAAGAATTATGGACGAAAACAGATTTGAATAATTTAAATCATTTAAGCGATCGAATTAAGAAACACTGTTTATCACAAAGGCATATGAAAAATGTAGTCCAATTTTTCTCTTTTTGGAAGTGTCAATATTATTGCTGCTGAGATGAATAGGGCATATTAAGAAATATAGTATTGTACGACGAAAAATTGATGCACAATCGATATGTATTGATCATTATAATTAATGGTGAAATTCTGTGTATATCCGCAGCGTCTGTATGATTATCTGTAAAATTGTAAACATGTATTACGGATGCTTACAGGCGCGTTACAGGTATACACAGAATCTCGCCATAATTGTGCGCTTTTTTATGGAGCTTTCGAACTTGCGTTGAGAGAACACGATAAATCAATTTTGTCCTCTAACCACCCGGATGAATATTTTCCTGAAAAAGTCTATCAGGAAACAATTAAGTCTTACCCATACCTTGATTAACTGAAATTCTGTAGTGAACTAGGCGTAATTTATGAAATGGATTTTACGGACAGATTTTAAATCAATCTCGGGTTTGCTTTTACGTTATGACATAATTTCTTTTAAAACTTTCAAAAATTTCAACAATTTCGATGATATTTGCTGATGCGGAAAGAGGTTTTTTTTTTCTAATTTGAAAAGGAGTAAACACTTTCTTAATAAACAACATGGTACAAGAAAGACTTTATGCATAGTATGCTTTCTCAAGAAAAGGATTTCGTCGAAAGTATTTAAGATTTTAATCAAAGGGTTATAGATAAATTTGCTATTACCCTATTACCAAAAATCGTCGCATAGATTTTCTATTTGAACAATAATAATAACAAATTTCAATATATATCAAAATTTTCTTATTTCTTTATAAGTACCCTAACAAAAAAAAAATAATAGTAAAGCATCATAGTCAGTAAAAGGTATTGGTATTCACAAAATTTCCAACCACCATATTTTTTAAGCACGAGCCGCCACTGTCCAGATTTTATTATATGTGTATATATCAAATATTTCATGTAATATTTGTTGTATACTCAAATAAAAATCTAATATATTAGAAGTATATAACACGACCCAGTTGAATGTACTGCTAGATTAGTTGTAGCTCAATGTGCTTAAGACGCGCGACAAAGACTTAGAGTATAAAGTGTCCACTTCCAGGCTGTGATGTAAAAAGAAGTTTTCCTTCATTTAAAGGCATACCCGCTAGTAAGTGAGGAGCGATACAAAGTTCAGAACATATTTTAATAATCCATGCAAATAAATTTTGTTTTCGGAGACGAGCTAACATTCACTATGTTATCGTACACAGTTTGCGCTTTTATAATATTCGCCTACACCTATGCCTCTGTTTCACCACAGCATATGCAAAATTATACTGAGCATGTTTAACACACCAAATCAATATGAAATGTCGCCTATTATAGAGCCTGTCATAGCTCCACCCTTTGCTAATAAATTAAAGTGTAATATATTATATGAAAATTTTACACAATCTTCCTGTTTATTTCCTAGCGCAACACATATCTTTTGTAAAGAATCACATTTTAACAAAAATATTCTTATATAAATGAAAAATACTCACTGTGTCAGCACTCTGATTTTGTAGTAGGAGTTCAAAGGAGTCTGCTTCATATTTAAAGTAATCGGTTATTTCAGCAAAAATGCTATCAATAGGTTTAGTTGGCGAAATCTCTACAGAAAACTGCCTCCTTTCATGTGTACGTATAGTATCCTTTACTCTAACTTGTATGGTGCCCTCATTGGAAAGGCACACCATCTCCTAAAAATTACACAATCGTAATTCAGCTATTAAAACAAAAGTATTTTAATATGTTTTCATAATAAAAATAATTGATAGGCTGGCAGTATTCTCTAAATCAAAATGATAAAAAAAATGCCATCTATAAAATAATTTGTGCATTTGCTGTTTTTTTTTTTCAAATCAAAAGAATAAGGAACACTAGGGATGGTATTTACAGTCAGTGCTTGAGCGAAGTCCCAACGCGTACTTGTTCCAGTACAGCTCTTCGTCGCAACTACGCCTTCAATTTTATAATAATTATAGCACACTATATGTAGATACACTAGCGACACTCTCCTTTTTATACATAGGTTTTTGAAACTTGGAATTTCCTTTTGACGATAAATTTAAATTATTTGCATAAATAATATAAAAAGGTTTTATAAAATACTAGTAGGTTTGTTTTATGGATAGTGTGTGAATGAAGCAAATAAAAGTAGAATACTTCCTTCTAAATATAATTAAACGCAAAATGAATTGAAATTCTTGTTTTCTGTTTATATTTTCTTTAGACCGCGTGTTCCAATAAGAGTAGAAACCGGCGATACCTTATAATGAGCTGTTTTCGTAATTATTCAGAAAACGGAAAAATAATAATTACGCGGTCTTCACCACCAGTTTGGTCCGTCAAAGCATTTCACCCACAACGTAAGAAAAGCATATTCATACATTTATATTTTTAGAGATAGGAGCAACTCCTACAGTTGACGATAACGCCATCCGATATATTTCCTGAACACTAACGGGTAGCACAAATTGTCGCACTTAAAACAGCGTCAAGTGCCTTTTCAAACAAGTCCAAGTTTCTTTAATTCGAATAAAAAACTACAGAAGTTATAGCAGGTTTAGTTTTACATGATTTGACAACGCCTACTACATTTATAATTCACAATATGACAAACTACATATCTTTAACAAAAATGGTTCGTAATTAACTAAGGCTTTAATAAGTTATTTAAAATTATAGCAATTCTGAAACTTGTACCAGTTAATTTAAAATTTGCCATTGACCCTGGCAACCGCGCTCCCTAGCGGTCGTTTGAAATTTCAAAATATTTTTTTTTTAATTTTCTTTTGTCACTTAAAGTTATAATTTTTTCCAATACTACAGCTATTGCAGTTTCCAAGATATTGTCGGTTTCCACTCTTAACGCGACACCCGGTAGTTAAATTACTAAATTAGAATAATATTGGAGACTGAGATGCAAAATGTTCATTAATTTTCTGTTGCCTGCTAGTGATCTTTCACAACCAATACTTAATTTTGTTGTTGCTTGTATGTGAGGGAAATTCTTACCTATTCATAACATTTGGATATTTAAAGAAATGCACATTGTCAATAAAAACAGAAAGTCAATGCTAGTTCAATTGTAAAAACTATTCTTTGTCTGTTACACCCTAAACAAGAGTCTCACAGTTTTCTGATAAAATATCAAATTATGATAAAAATATATAAAAGAAACTAAAAAAAATACTCAAGTTTTAAATTCGTATTCGCAAATGACAAATCTGACAACTGTCACACAGCAGAGATAAGATACACCTCACACAGTAACCAAAAACGTCGTCAAAAAAAAGAGCAATGGCAGAGAGTTTAGAGCATGTTGTTTATCTCCTTATACCCGTGGTTTTCACTCCTTGTTCCGCGATGCCGTTTGAAGTATTCCACGAAAAAGTCAAGTAGTCAATTCAAAGTTGTTACGAAAGAAAAATATCAGTACAATATATGCAATGGTCTTATAAAATAACCTTTATATAGGACTGCAATCAAACTATTTTATTGCAGTGATAGCGTGTGTATAAAATAAATGGAAAGAACTTTTATTGCCGTATCTACAAAAAGAAAAGTTTTTGAAGCATCAGATGCTTTTACTGATAAATTTAACTGGCATGTTTCATCACAACTTTATAAATAACTTAAAAAAAATAATCAAAAACTCTAAAACTTAAGAACAAGTAATTTTTAATAAAGGAAATTCAATAACTACAAAATTTTAAACTCAGCTAGGTATAATGTAAATAATGAAAATAAAAAAATTAAATTCTTAAAATAAAATTTTGAACCTTAATAACAATAAAATACGCCAAGCTAAGAACATGTAACTCTTAAAAAATAATGAATTTTGAAAGAAAATAATAATGGATTAAGTGTTCAAATAAACCGTCATTCTTGATGCAATAAAATAATGGAAAATAATCATGGTAGATAGATGGCTCCGTCCCTGTTAATTGGATAAATCGCACAGCTATCATTGAAATGCGATGAGGGAAACCACGAACAGTTGATTGAAACAAGATTTCGACGGGGAATTAAAAATCTACTCACCGTTGCGCATAAAAAATTATTTTTATAATCCTCACCAAATCCGAAACCTTCAAATGCCAAATTAAATGCGAATGTTAATCTCAACCCAAGCCAAAAACTTTGCATCATCTTTGTTACATATTGTCAAGGGTATTATCTTTCGGGACGATTTATCACTCCGTCACAGATTACGATAGTACAAAAAAAACGCGAAAATCTGAGAAACACTAACCTCATATAAGACATTAAATTTGAGATTTCTTATGTTTCTTATTTTATTTTATTCTTCTTAAAAGATTTTGAAGCAGGGATTATCAATCGCATGTCCCAAGCTCCAAGTGCAACTTCTTTCCTTTCTTTTTCAATAACAGGGTTATTTTGGAAATACTGTCTCTTTTACAGCATCCTTGATTTTGAAAAGGTTGATCAACCTTGTTTTAAAGGTTATACGGTATAGTAAGCCTTCAACGCAAAAAAAGGTCAGTATTTAGTGTTCCCCAGCTTCAAAATGATTGGGAACCACTGGCATATATTGTGGTAATAGTAAGGAATATATAAACAAAAACGGACAGTTGGCGAATTTTAACTGCGTGGAATCGGCACCTTCTCGGAGTTCATTCTAGTCAATATCAGTCAACGTGACTGAAGGTCACGAATGTTTGTCCCTGGAGCATTAAAAATAAGTAGCACATGCATTGTAATTGAAACATATGAATAACGTAAAGAAAAAAAAAGTTAACAAGTTTCTTGTTACTGTCCCTTCGTGTTACTGCAAAACACATAAGCATGCGCTTTAGAAATCTTGTGTGCTACAGATATTTTGCGGTGAGAAGCAATCCGCAAGTTGGATATTCTTTTTAATTCGAGCAATATTAGTTGGCGATGCAGAGTAGATATTACCGTAGTTTCAAAGAGTTTTATTTTGAAAAACTCGAATCGTATACTGGCGAATAAAGAAATGAGAGATATGGAAATAAATTAGAAATTAATTGACCTGTATAAAATATCTGAAATGCCAGACTGTACTTAAAATGTTAATGATTTCTCTTTATCTCACTTATTTTAAACTATCGATGTGGTAGCTACGCTTATCAGAGTAGAAAGCGTGCCTATGGAATGCATATTATAGGGTGTGGGGTTAATAAAAGTATTTAGAAAGGGACGCAAATTTAATAATTGCCCTTGCGATTTCTGAAATGCTAAATTCGCTAATAACAGTGATTAATCTTCTGCATCAAAAGAACTCTCACAAATCGAAGTCTTATGGCCTTCCTGTAATTGCACCAAACATTGCCATGCTGTGAGTCCCACTACGAGCATGAATAGTGTAGATACATCTTTACGTGTTCCATTTTCTCCAACAAGTTACTGGGATTATATTACACTTAATATGCAAATACTTCGCAAAAGAGGCACCTGTACACTAGATGATTTGTTGAATGATTTGGTTCAACAATAAATTGAATTGATAAATATTTAACATTTAAGCTATACACTATGATTGTGCAACTGGTCATTCCACTATATTTAATATATGATAAAAACTTGCTATTGCAAATCATACGACTAATCGAAGAGTTATCATTCCACAAATTACACAGCATAAACAGCTGCAAATTAAATTGCTCATATACTAGGATGTTTGCAGAAGAAGCACATGCCTGTTATGACTGTTAGCTGCAGCAATTATGCTGATAATGGGATATACTAATAATAGCATATTGCATAGATGTTTCAAGTTAATAGCACACAGTTTTTGGGAGACACATATATTGAAATAAGCTATAGACGCAAGAAATAGAGTAAAGTCAATGTATCAATGTGTAAAAGAGAAGAAGACTAAATAGACTCACGAAAATTTACTAAACAATAAATCTTGGAACAGATTAACTTAATTCTATCAAACTGTCTGAGAATTTCAAATTATGTTAAAAAAATGCACTTTATTCCACTATCCCTATTCAATTTCTTTCAAGCGTGTTATAGAAGTGTAAAGCCTGTAACTTCCTATATATCAATTTATGATAACTTTTACTATTTAAATTGATTTAAATTCACAATTAATATGAATGTATTATTTTCATAATTATGGTAGCTTGTGAACACTAACCAGAATTTACATCTACACTCAATTACTTATAATATTTTTCGTCATGTTTTCTCCAATATGAATCCATAAATTTCCATTACAAAAAGTATAAATCAAATTCACTTATTCCTCAGATAACACACAAAGCTTGTAAGTCATTCCTAATCAGCTGAGAAAATCCTATTCCTAAAACATTCATACATTATTAGATTAACACAATAACGTGTTGCATTTGACATACTACAAAAACACTTTAAAATATGAAAAAGAATTAGTGCACTAATCTCTAACCTAGTAATAATATGTTATTCTATTTATTTGGAGAGAATCCAAATAGGAGTTCAATATAGATGACAAAACGTATGAGAGTCTAAGATTTGAATAACTGATGTTAGACATTTAACCGTAAGCTATTGGCAACTAGCCAAAAGTTAAATTTAATACTACGTGTGTTAGTTTCCTGAACTAATTTATTTAAATATACTTAATAGTTTGTTAATCTTAACAAATGTTTACTCACCGTATCAGTTACAACACAAATTTTCAAGGGTTGATATTACACAAGCTCCCTAAAAAACAACCTGCAAAATTATTGAAAAATAGAATGTAATGGTTCTGAACGACACTCAAATTCAATATAAAAGACAAAATGTTAATACAAAATATGAATTAACTCAGTAATAAATAAACACTTTTGACATTACTTTTGAAGATGAATTTGTTTACGTCACTAAAATTTCGCTTTATCTTATTACGAACAATATTAGTACACCCGTTACATAATTACTCAAAGTAGGAATATATTATAGTTATAACATTTATCAGAGAGTATATTAAAAATAGAATTAACTTACCGGGAAAAATATGACATGTGCTAAAATCCAGATAACGCCATTTTCTAACTACAAACTAAACAGTTTTTTTTTTAATTAAATACATAAGGTGTGGTAACACTGACCTTAGGTGGCCCTCTATGACAACAGGTACCCATTTTAAATTGTTAAAATCATAGGTGGAGGTGATAAGCACGTAATAACTGGTAATAACTTTCAGTAATTAATTTAGCAATAATTTATCCTCAAATCGAAAATATTTGTCTTGCCAAAATTATTTTTTATAGAAAAAGCTCGCTCACAGTCATGTTAGATTTGTGTTAGATCAGTGCAACATTATACTATAATAGCGATAGGGTAGATACATCCAAAAAAGAAGACTAATTTCATTAAAATATCTATATAATATACATGTATGGAAAAAAATAATTTCATATAAGTATTTATTATATAATTGTGAAAATGAGCCTGCAGCTATATACTTGTACCAAAATTTCCTCACCTTCTTTCAGAGTTTTCGGAGTATCGTTGGAAAAACTCATATGTAGAGAAGTAGGCATGCGGGTTATGCAAAACATAGGCGAAAGCGAAAGCAGATTATGTTATGTTCTATGGTGAAAGCCTTATCACGCCTTATCAACCTGTTCATATATAGTGATTTACGGAACTCGTCCATTAAAAGTTCTTTATTTTGCAATGATATTTCGATTTTGAAACTTCGGGATTAAGCATAGTTAGCCATGATCTATTTAGAGAAAAATAACTTCATATTGCACTTCGGTTACATCGAAAGTCCTAGCCAACTTTGATATTGTAAATAGAAACCTATATTTTTTTGGTGCATTTTTAGGTTATACTTGGCATTTTAAGGCCAATTTTATAAAATATATCCTATCGGTTACCATTTCAGACTTATTCATTTAATGCATATAACAGCTGTACAATAAAAGGTAGACTTTATTATGACTATGGAGGGTGTGAATCGTCTATCGCACCCAATTTATGAATCAAATGAAGCGTTTGATATATACCATAAATCCTGAACAAATAAACCAGGCTACAAGAATATAAGAGTTTATATCAAGATTCTAATGTTTATATGAGTGAATGGGAATCATGAATGTCGGTTTTGATTATCTTGTATTCAATATTTTATTAAATTTTATTTTTTCAAACTATATTGTTTTTTATATGCTTTAAAATTAATATTTTTTTCACCGCCTACTATTAATTAAGTACTGATATTAAAAATACACTAAAAAATATAGGTTTCTGTTTATAATATCAAAATTGGCCATGACTTTCGATGTAACCAGAGTGCTTCATAGGCGAAGTGATTTGTTCTAAACAGGTCATCGCTAACTAGGTTTAACTCAGAAGTTTCAAAACCGAAATATTGCAAATTCAAAAACTTTAAAGGATCCCCCACACCGACACGAAACTGGGCTGGCTTAAACCAGGACTCGCGGAATCTGTGTGATTATTTATATTCCGCTTGCGGAAAGTTTGCGTTGCGAAAGTTTCGCGTCGGTGTGTAGGATCCTTTAAATTATTGTAAATTATGCTTTTAGCCGCAATCCAAATATATGGGGCCAGAATAAAGAATTCAATGCTATTATACATGGGAAGGTAAACAACAGAAAGACTGATCCACTTTCTCACATTTTTTTTTTAATAGACTGCCAGTTTCGTCCGTATACGGTAGCCGATAAAGAATTTTGTGAGAAAGTGAACCTGTCTTTCTATAGCTTACCTTCCTAATTATATTATTCACACAGAGTCAAAAATGGATTATACTATACATTTATTTCAAGATATATTTATAAGATTAAAAAAATACAGAGAAATTGAGAAGTTGAACTGGGAGTTGGGAGTAAAAACAGTTAACAACTCTGCTGATTATTTTAGAGCTATTTCCCAAATATATTTTCACAACTCTAAGATAATGATTTATATATTTTTTATTTATTACTTTTCAATTAATATAATGAAACATAATATTATCAAAAAAAAATTACATTATCTTAACAAATAGTACAAAAGCAATTATAAAATAAACCACACAAAATATTCGTCTTCCACAAACGATCTACTAATGATTTTAAAAACATATGAGTCAATGCGATTTGACTACATATCCACTTTATGAACCCCTATATGTGGTATAACCATATGGACTTAGCAGTAGAGGCACATGATAATGTTCTGTCTGTATTCGACAATCAAAAACAATCTAAAAAAAAAAAACATATTGCAGCTCTATGTATTACCTACGTTCATACTTTTTTAATTACCTCTATGAAAGGGTAGAGAGAATCTTGTTTTCTTACATCAAAGTAACGATCAACATCATAATGTAACTTATACCGTCCTGTAGTAAAATCGCTTCTTTCTAAAAAGTTGGCAAATCTTCCATCAGTATTTGTAATGCCTTCATTTATATAAGTCCATCGTCCATCAATTAGCTTATATAAACTAACTTGTAAACCTGATACTGGATTACCTTTTGAGGTATCCAAAACATGAGTAGAGATTGGTGGCTTAACTAGGGACATTGGTAGCATTTGAGACCTTATTTGCTGCAAACCAAAATACAATTACATTGAAAATTATATAAATTTAATACTATTTTAATAATATTAATATACAACTAACAAAATATATGATAAGGCAAATAAACAGGTCAGACAAAGCTTGCTAAAATCTTTCATTAGAGCTGGTTCCTGAAACTTTACTTTGTCACATATAAGAGTCCTTCAAAGAATAGGCGCATATTAAAATTTATGGGAAAAGTCACCACAACAAAGTTAGATAAACAAAGCAAGTCTTAAAGAAACAAAAACTCAAATTAACCAAAGATCTTCATAATAAAAACAGAAAGACTGTTAAAATTAAGGAGTAAGTTCCAAGATAAAGGGGATCATAATAGATATGAAAGCCATCAAGACTTATTTAATTCCTGGGTAAAACTTCAGGTTATGAAATACACCTACACATCTAGCCAATGACACCTATTGAAAGTGTATTGTACCATCTCTAATTATCCAACTCCAACATGTTCTAGCCTCCTGTAGGGATCTTATGTGCCAAACCTCACATTGACATGGAAGCTACCACTTCACTTTCTATCTGAGAAGATATGGTATTTTTATGCACAATTAAAAATTGTGGTTTCGGCCAGGATTCGTACCCGAACCCCAATGATGAAAGGCAAATATGCCAACCATTCAGCCAACATGGCTCATCAGAAACAGATGTTTAAACGAGTTAGCAGTCAATAACCAAAAGTATTTAATTAGAAAAACATTCTTGCAGCCATACTAAGTGCTGCTAAAGTGTTGTACAAGATAAAATGACGTTTATTGATATACATATATGCATAAGAAATAAAATAAACTCTTATAAATAAGCTTAGTATGTTCTAAAATAATAAGTAACTTACGTTAGAATTACAAAGATGACTATGAATAATGCCTATTCTTCTACAAACAGTACTCATTTTTAAAGGACATAAGTTCAAAGGTTATCTTACTTGATTAGTTTGTTACATTTTTAGTATCAATATGTAAATATAATAGCAACCTGTATTTAGTTTAGTTTCTTAATTTTTGATAACATGATATACAATTATTTTACACTGTTTTTTACAACACAATATATATGTAACATGACTTAAGATTTAAGTGTACCTACCTTTTGAAAATGAACTGGAAGAGTTTCAAGAGCAACACTTTCATCATCGTCCTCACCATCTTCATGCTCATTTTCACCATCATTATCATGTTCAACTTCCACAGTTGAATATTCCACCATGGCCTCTTCCTCAGCTTCTGCTTCATCTTGATTTGAGGAATTACCCTCTATAAATGTAATTTGTGGTTCCATTACTGAATTTTTATGCTGAAATAAACATAAGTAAGATATGCTGTATTACAAACAAATATCTACCTTTCTTGTTTTGTGCAATTGTGCTGCTTTTTGATGTCTAATTGTACAAGTATGTTTCAAGAGACTTAATCGATGAGCATGCAATGTTTTCTGGCAATACAAGCAGTATGCCCTAGTTGGTTCACCTTGAACTCCTGTCAGCCATCCTATTTTTTAAGGAAAAACATAAATTCATCATGTAAACGTTTTCAGCAAACTTTACCTGTAAAATCAGGCATATGTTCCCAGGCAGCTCTATAAGTTTGTTTATAATATTTTCCTTTAACAGCACCGCTACTTAGCACTTGAGGCGAAGATACTGTTATTGTTTCAAAGTTATCTTCGTATTCGCGATATTCCAAATTTATTTCTGACACCTTAGTTTCTGAAGCTTCTTCCTCTACCTCACTTTCCATTTCACGATTTCACCCGCCAATTGTCAGTAACTAAAAACCAGAAAATAACTAAACTAATGGCGGTATCACAACTTTTGATCGNAGAGAGATCCATACCCCTTTCACGCTTGGGTAGGGCGCGGTCCGTTTACTGTATTAAAACAGAAAACATACAAAGTAAGTATAATAACATAATACCTAATCTAATATCATCGAAGTGTGTCATTGATATAAGCGGTCAATTTGTATTGTTTAAGGTGTGTTATTGAGGGTTTCTCGTAGCTGGTGAAGGGACGGCGGTGATTGTGGATGCCACGCAGCTCGCGAATACGTGGCACCCTAGTCTTTCCAACCACTTCCTCAACCTGAGGATTAGTGATTGAGAGATCTAACTTATCGCTGTTGGTAGTTAGCTTCGTGAGCTCGCAGGATTCGCAGTGTGCCGAGGATGACGTACTTGGCATGCGCAAAGTTAGTATTTGTGCTGTTTTTTTGTCTATCTTGGTAATTCTTTGGAGCTGCCTGGTTACTTCAGTGTCCTCATTACCACCTAGGACTCAAATTATGATGGAATGAACGACACATGAAACGGGGAGTGAGTGAGGCGCAGTTGAAAGAGCAAATCTCTATATTTCTCTCTTTCTGAATCTTCTTTTGTGTAATGTTTGTTTCCGCCGGGCATGAAAACTCCAAAATATACATCTTCTTTTCTTTTAGTCCTGAATTGACCATGTCTGGCTATTGGCTTGTAATTGAACTGTAGTATTAAATGGGAAATTCCAATAGATTTTAGCAGTTTCGTTCTAATAATTGAAGGTATGTCCTGGCATTGGTAGGGCGTAATCTGGTACTGTCAAATCCATACAGATGTCGAAAATGGGCGTACAGGACTCGCAGAGCCGCATCATGTCTCTGAATGTAAAGATTCGGTGCATACTTTGTACATGCCGCGAGGATGTGCATCGTCGTCTCCTCGCGTGCATGGGCAAGCCCTGCAGCGCGTGCTGGCAAGTTCCGGTCCCAATACAATTTTTCGGTAGTTTAAGAGCTATATACCCCCGTCTTGCACGGCAACGATGTAACCTTCAGTCTCCGAAAACAGTTCCGGTGCTGCTAGAAACGCAAATGTTAGATGCTTGTCAAGTTCTAGTCTCCTGATGTTTTGGAAAGAAAATGCCGTCAACGATTTTTCTAGATGATCATTTTTAGTTGTTCGTCCATTGCTTGTTTCAGGCGGTTTTTGCTGCCAGGGATTCATCGTTCAATAAGCTGTTTGTGGTTGGGGAACGGTGTTCAGTCGAAGCGGAATTCTAAAGATGTTCACAAGTCCGGTTGGCATAACTTGAATAGGAAAGCACCTTGCTCGCCCTTTCCCTCTCTCTCACATATTCAACAGTGGATCTGATGTTTCTAACTAAGTCACACGCGACAGATGTTACTATGCGGTTATGTAACACTCGATATTGAGTAATCCCCTACCACCCTCACATCTTCTCATATAAAGCCTCTGGACAGATGCATTTGGATGATGACTTCGTTTATTTGTTAAAATTCTTCTTGTGTCTCTGTCTAGTTGTAATAATTCATTAACATTCCATCTGATTGTTCCGAACGTATATGAGATGATCGGTATGGCCAATACATTTGTTGCGGTGCACTTGTTTTTTCCCGTCAGTTCAGAAGACCATATACGTTTTACAGTTTGTTTATATTTTGTTATTAGGGTTTTTTTAATTGATGTTAAATCGTGCATTTGTTTTTGTTTTATTCCAAGGTATGTGTATGAGTCAGTTCGGTCGAGGTGGCGGATAGCGGTGCCATCCAGTAGCTTTAAGTCCTCTCCCATTTCCAGGCCTTTACCCCTCTTTATGTGCAATATCGAACACTTCTCCTCTCCAAAGGACATGCCAATGTCCATAGCGTACGCATGAACTTCTTTAATCATTTCTTCCAGTTCCCTTCTCCCTTTTGCATACAATTTAAGGTCATCAAGGTATAGTAAGTGTGTTACATGGTGTCTTCGATTGTTGGGCTTGCCTGCTAGGTATCCCGGCTGCTTCCTCAGGATGATAGACATCGGTAGTAGAGTGATACAAAAAAGAAGGGGGCTCAGCGAATCCCCCTGGTAAATTCCTCTCTTGAAGGTGATAGGGGCGGTTTTCTTTCTCGAAGTTCCCCTCCCACAAGTGTATCACCGTCCTCCATTGCGTGAATAGCATCATTAGGGTATTGATAATCTGTGCGTCCACCCCCATGTTGCTTAAGGCCCGAATTATTAGCTGGTGGGAGGTGCTGTCGAACGCCTTACGGAAATCAATCCATGCGAGTGAAAGATTTCTCTTGTATTGCACGGCATCATTACAAATACTAGCATCTATTAGGAGATTCTCACGCGCTCCAGACATTCCTCTCTTTGACCCACGCTGTTCATGTATATCCTCCCATACGGGAGCTATCCTCTCCAATATGAGTTCCTGTAGTACGCTCGTAAATACTTTGTATATTGCATTCAAGCAAGTGATAGGGCGATAATTCTCCGGCTTAGTAGAGTCCCCTTTTTTATATAATAGAATTGTTCTCCCCTCTGCGAACCATTCTGGCATGAGTTGCGGGTCTTTTAGGAATTCATTGAATATTCGAATCAGATGCTCGTGAGTTACAGTAAGTTTTTTCCACCAAAAGGTGTTGGTGGCATCCGGTCCAGGTGATGAATAGTTGGGTTTCCTTTTAAGAGCTTTCTGGAGATCTTGACAGGTAAGAAGTCTTAATCGTGGTGGAGGCCAGTCGAGGTGACGGGCGCAGTACTCCCTAAACATTTGAATTGCTTTATTATTCTCGTTCAACTGAGCTTCTTTTTCATATAGGTCCTTCCAGTACTTTTCTATCACTTTCACGTCTGGTAAAGTTTTAACCTCCTCATTTTCATGCAGAAACTTCGAAGGTGATTGTTTAAATATGCAGTTCTGTTCAATTCGTTTTCTAGCTTTCTCCACCTTCTTTTTGGCAGCGTTAAGGGAGCATATTTTATCCGTGGCTATGTTTCTGCTCAAAGTGTGATGTTTACGACGGATTTCTCTTGCAATTCTCTTAATTTTCTTTGTAAATGGGGCCCCACTTTCGATAGCCTGCTTCACACATTGTATATGCGATGCTTCTCTCCTCCATTCATATATCTTGCGCTCTAGTTGTTTAATGCGTTTCTTAAATTTTTCTAAAGTAGTGCTGTTATTTCTTTTCTTTGTTATAGTTACAGTAGCCGCGTATACATAGGAGCTCAGCGTCCTAATATCTGGAGATTCAGGTAAGTGTTTTTCTACTATAAAATTCAGAACAGCTAATTGTTCTGATGTTACTTTTTGTTTAAAGTGTATTCCTCTTTTCCTATTTTGTTGATCACCGGGTTTCAGACATTGCAAAAACCTTTCTTCCAAGGTATTTTCGTCAACCCGTGGCTGAGACTCCACTGTCTGCGGGCTCCTCGTGCTATTGACGCCTTTATTTAAATCTATTAAACGAGACTGAAATCCTCTGCGTTTTAAAGCGGCCACCTGGTCCCTAAGATTTTGTGCCGTGATATGTCTCAAGTCGGGTCTTTTAGTTATCCATATATCGTGCATTCTTCTCATGTAACTTCTTTTTTCAGGCTCACTTTGATAGTAACATTCAAGTAGTTCCCGGCACGTCCGGTCATCCCAGAGTCTCCCGGTCTGGAGTCTATTATTATTATTATTATTATTATTATTATTATTATTATTATTTAATTCTTGCATAAAATTTTTAGTTTTAAATATTTAATAAATAAAAACAAGCCCAAGAATATCTAGAATTTTCAGAAAAAAAAACAATCATTTCATATTTAATGAATTTATTCCTTACTTTTTGGCTCCACACTGCACACCAAACAAGAATTACGAATAAACATCTCAAATTTTTCATCAGGATTATTTCCGCTTAGAGTTTCATAGTTATGGAAGCCATTTAAAGGGACTAACCTATTTACGTAAATAAATACACTAATTTGTAGATACGACAATACAACAGGCCCTAGGTCGCGCCGTTCTGTGGATAATAATCTGCACTCAATGTCCAGAATCAATGAACCAATCAATTAAAGCTCCTCATACATCGATTATCGTTGCAATTAAAACGCAACATCCACATAGCCTTGCCGCACAGTTCAAATATCAAAAGGGGTACACAAACGTCTGAAAAAAGAAAAGAAAACGAGCTCTAAGCTCATCAATTTTCGCCCGCCTCTGAAATTTACATCCAGATGGCGTCTATAAATAAATCCCCTGAAATACCGAAGCTTTTCGAAAAACGCATCCTCCTATCGACGTTGCTTCGAATTCGTCCAACAAGGAGAGGTCCCAACGCGTGGGAAATTCGTTTCGCTAACAAAACAGTTCGTCGGCGTTGTTTAGTGGGTGCAATGTGCAACTATCGCAACTGCACTGGCGCGATGTTCGTGCTGCTAGCAGTGTTACAGCGTTAAAGATAACAGAGGGACGATCGCTTTTGACTCCGTTGTAATTTCCGATAGGGTTGGCGGGGACCGGTGGCGTTTATTTTTAGGGGTTTTTGTTGCAGATATGATGGCGACGGTGCTGTCATGTTAACACGTGGTACCGCTTTTTTGTTTGCGGTGTATAAGCTGGCGTTTCTATCTTGTTTTTCGACGTGGCGTGTTTTAAATGGTCTAACCTCTCCTGTCACGTCGGTTTAATGTACGAACACAAAGGATAATTTCTGGTTTTCGTTTTAAACTTGTTTTGATAAATTACTATTCCATCATAGATTTTGTTTTTTCTTAAATCCGTTGGTGACAGTTCATTTATTTACATCGATTTAATTAACCTTTCATTAAAAAATTCTGTATTTCCTTCCTGTTTGAAGCTTGCTACGAACAATACCATTGATAAAAGTGGGAATATTTCGGCGTTACTCAGATACAGACCTATCTCTGTGCTCTCAACATTGTCGAAGTGTTGGAGAAAGTTGTTGATTCAAGAGTTAGGTAATCTTAGATGCAGAGGGTTTGCTTCTAGGTGTCAATATGGCATTAGCCTGGAGTGTACACCGCAGATGCTGTTTATGATATCTTATGTCATATATTCGAGAATATTAATAATAAGTAAATGACTGCCACTATACTCTATGACCTGTCTAAAGGTTTCGATAAGATAAGCATGTTCCACTATACAACACAACTAATAGGAAATATCCCTCATGGTACTCTTCGCAAATTATTTATAACATTAAAAAACTTAAAGCGTATTACTACAGACGATTAAACAAACAACGAAGCGTATTTATATTGATCAAATAAACGATTAAGAGCAGTGGTGAAAGAAACAACTAAAAATCGCTTATCAGATTATGTGTCACGTTCAGAAGCTTCAATCATTGAAGACCCTCAGAAATTTTGAACATTTTTTCATGGTAGAATGGGGAAGTCTCGAATCCCATCGACAGTGGTCTATGACGAATCCTCGTACGATACCCCACAGGATGTTGTAGATGCATTTGCACAATACTTTAGCAGTGTTACACTAGGATACAACTGATATAAATCTGTATTTGTGCATACTAACACAACATGCATACCATACCTGTCCACTCCGAGGCAGAGACCACCACTGCCATCAAAAGGCTTAAGATAAGATGACAGCTGGACCTGATGGTATGCCGACTTTCTAGTCGGTGGACGCCTTGGATAGTTCTGGTATATCCTCTTACAAAGATCTTTAATTGGCACTGTCATCATCAACATTCCCTGACCATGGAAATGCTCCAGGTGTGTCCAGTTATGAAGGAGGATCTTCGGAAAATGTGCGGAATTACAGGCCAATATCGATTCGTAACAATTTTGGCTTAAAATTTTGAATCTGTCTTATTCTAGAATATATCTATTACTGAAAAACTTTATATCTCCAGACCAACACGGATTCATGGAAAAACGATTAACAAGTTAACCAATTTGGCACATTTTACCCAATATACACTTGATCAGTTCGAACTCTTGTGGACAAGGGATACTATTTACACGGATATATCGAAAGCTTTTGATCGAATTCAACACAAAGTTTTGCTGCAAAAAATGAAGACATTTGGCTTTAGCGATTCCCTAGTTACACTGTTTGAAACTTACCTGTCTGACAGAGTTCAATATGTTACTTATAACGGCTATAAATCTCAAACGTTTCACGCTAGCTCAGGGGTCCCACAAGGTTCCAATCTTGAACCGCTCATGTTTATTTTGTTTATTAATGATTTAATGGATTGCATTAATATTGATAAATGTATGTTTGCGGATGACCTCAAAATTTTTACCGCAGTAACTTCCATCAATAGCAAATAAGCAGTTGTCATAATTTGTTAATTTTTGTTTTGCACATACAAATGTTTTTATATTAGCGTTTGAACTGAGCTCAAGTACTCTTTATGTTTACATTTTTGTGTTTTTTTTTTTTTGTACAACTACATGAATTGTATTTTTTTTTGTCCTTTATTTGGAGCAATCTGTTGGGCAAATATATTATTATTATTATTATTATTATTATTGTGTTTCCCACTCTATTCTTCTTTGCAAACTTGAAATCTGTATGATTTTAGAGGTAAAGTTAATGATTGGTTTCGCTCATACTTATCTGTTCGCCATCAATATATAAGATTGAAAGTCAGTAACGACTTCGTTAATTCAAAAGTTAACAGAGTCGTGCGGGGCCGCAGGGCTCGACGCTGGGACCAACGTTATTTTTAATATTTATTAATGACCTGGCACATGTTGCTCACCAATCACTCACGGTTCCTTTCGCTGACAATACGTGTCTTACGTGGCATGCCCGTGGCATGAGGATTTGAATAATTTTAAACACTTATAAAATCAAATTATTACTTTATAAACATCAAATTAATATAAACATATTTATTAATAACAGTCTTCTTTTACCCTCTTCTGAGGTTAAATTTTTGGGAGTTGTTGTGGATGCCCGCCTGGAATGGGCCGGGCACGTGCACCAGCTGTCTAGAAGCTTATCATCCTCTTGCTATGCTCTTAGAGTCATAAGGCAGATCTTGGTGAGCATATTTCATGAAACAGGTATAACTTTGCTCTGTTTTGAGCACGCATGAGATATTGTCTTCCTTTCTTTTTAGATGTCTTAGCTTTCGTAAAACATGGTTTACTTCATCAGAGACAAGATTAGAATAATAGAAACAAACCTTTAGAAAACATAAAATGACCAATATCATTTTAGCACGTATGAGCACATGTGTTACTCTAACCTCTCTGGTATCCTGTGATATGTTTTTTTTTTGTTTATCATATTGGTAGACGGAGAGCACCCCTACGGCTGGCTCCTCCGGTATGCCCTCCTTCGCCTTTTTCTATTCTTTAGGCAATATTTGCCTTTAGCAACTGGTTTAGCATATTCAATAGCCAAGTTCTGTTGGTCGCGGCAACCGTCTTAACAGGTTTTGGGGAGATTTCATCTATGCTTGAGCTTTTCACATTTTCATGTTTACTATGGTTCAATCTAGTTCTATAATTGTAAAGGGTGGGGCTTTTTCTGGTTTCCTTGGGTACTTGAAGAGTTCTTCCAAAAAATTCTTTTTCTCAGCTTAATTCTTTGACCACCAGTTTGTAAACTCCCCAGATCAGTGTATGAAGCTTACAGGGTATATGCTTTTCATATAACATTACGAGTAATGTACAAGTATCTCCCTTTGATGGGTTCCTTATCTGCAAAGACGACAAAAATTAAAATTAAATCAAATACTTTTTTTCAGAAGCAATAATTTAGCGATTTATCTTGGCAATTTGCCTTTGCTTAAATGAGCAGTTTTAGTTCTCTATCCGTCTGTTATTTAAGGATTACGTTTAGGACAAAAACGAAAATACACGTTTTCTTCTTTCTTGTGTTGTTAATATTAGTATTATTTATACTTTAATTAATTTTAATTAATTTAAGATTATAAAAAAATCGTCTTTTGTGGATGTATCCAATGACGAATTAATCTTTTGTTGACTCAGACAATGTTTATGCTATTATTTATTGCTGGAACACGTATTTTTAGTAATTAAGTACCAGCTGACGGCATCCAAAAAACTCTTCATATATATACGTAGGAGCAAAACGAACTGTGTTATCAATCAACGAATCGTCACCTTACGTCGGCGTCCAGACGACACTCGTAAAAAATTAGCTGTTCGCTTCCGGTCGCCAGACGCGTGGATGCGAAAGTTTAGCGAAGCGTCCGTGGGACCGCCGACAAAAGCCGCTCATCAATCAATTTTGTTTAAACAAACAACGGCGACGGCCGGCCTTTGTTGTGTAATCTGGCCTGCCAGCATAGACAGCGCTAACGATCACGTGGCCCGCCAGAGAGGGATCGCCTTATCGGCTCGCGATAAGCGGCGTCGACCGATCGTCGAAACGGTGAAAAAGATCGCACTTTCGATAAGGCCGACGCTGCACAAATAAGTTAAGCGTTTAGGGGTGGAGAGATGACGATAAATAATAATCGTATATTAGGGGGATTCCCCGAAGGGTATTGTAGGTGATTTTTGCCGATCGACGTTTCGACATGATGAGGGAATGACAGCACAAAACGGTTGTAACGCCTTGCCGTTTTTGAAAGATTCACATGATGTTATATATAGGAGATTGTGTTTTACTATACACTAGACAACAAGTCATATACTGGTGTAATTTTTTTTTAATAAAGGTCTCGAAATAAACCTTAAATTGTTTATTAGTTTTAATTGTGTTAATATTAATTGTCAAAAAAAACTTAACATCTCCTACAAACGATTATTTTAGATGTTTTCAAAGGATTTTAAATTAACTTAGAAAAAGCCGCAAAACGTGGAAAATGCAAGAAAGACAAGCATGGACCCATTTATCATCTACGAGTACTTTAAAGTACATTAAAAAAAAATAAAGTTATACCGCCGTCCCAAATATTTAACATAAATTAACTAGTTTTGCCTTGATTCTTTGAGAATTTAAATGGTAAAATACAGCTGCTGATAGAATAGTAGCGGATATAAATTAGGCACTAGCTGAAAATGTACACTGCCCGACTTAATAATGTCGTCAACTACAGCGCGGTGACTATCAATTAATTAAATTTAATAGAAAATAACCATGATCAATACAACTCAATTTGTTATCTATCATTGATGTGATTGTTTTTAGTAAAATAAGAGGTTTAGTTTTGGCCCCAAAGCTGTAAAAACATATTTTAATTCAAACTACCTTAAAACTACAATATTAAAGATTTTCTTTGGATATTAAATAATCTTAAAGTTTCTACTGATTTGCATAATTGCCAAGCGTTTACAAACTCTATATCCCATAAATCATTTACCTACAGCGGACGCCAGCCGAAAGCGCATCTGTCCAATGGTGTGTAGTTTTGATAGTCACCGCACTGTAGATGACGACATTATTAAGTCGGGCAGTGTACCTGCAAAGGGTGTATGTAAACCGGCACCGTACAAATCAAACAAAACAATAATATATAATATGTTTTAAAATGTACCTATTGTTAACAGCAAAAAATATAGAAAGAAAGAATATTTACACAAATATTTATTTAAATTTCATAAAAAAATAGCTATTTTAAGTCAGCTGACGACGGTAAAATGATATACAGTCACAAACTGTAATGTGACATTGTTTCATAATTAAATTGCTCACAGAGTTCATTTAGAGTTCTTAATTTTTGTTTTACGTGTCTGTTTTTAACTTTCGCTGGTATGTTGTACATGGTGCCTAGATTACATGTAGGATAAGCAAAATTTTGCAGGGCAGGTAGATCCACAATATTGGTGCCCAGTTTACCGCCCTCCGAGTAGAATAACTAATGGCTTTTGGACATGAAATTTGACATTTAACAACGCAGAAATTTGACAAAAATTTGTTGGAAGCAAACGCATTAGGAAGACAAGTTACTGGCTCATATATTTAAGGGCGAACACTTGCGTGGATTCGTGGTTTTGAAATAAAGAACAAGGAATTTCTTGGCATGACGTATTCTACCACTAACAATGGATGATTGATGCGGAAAGCTTTTGAAAACGAAAATTCAGTACATTATTTAAAAAATTTAGGCATCGTCAGGCCATTAGTGCTTATTTATAACGCACATGAATGTTGCCATTTCTGCTGTCGAAATAGCCATAGAAAATGGTGTAATTATCATCAAGTTGCCTCCCCATTATAACCATCTCTTACAACCGATGGATTTAAACGCTTTTAACCACTAAAGTTAATTATCGACGAAGAATGATTTACTGGCAACGAAAAGACTGGTAAAAAGTTATCGAAAAATATATTTTCGCTAATTTTTCAAAAACATGGCAGAAATTGGATTCAGTTATTATAATAAATGGATTCGCAAAAGCTGGTATAAGTCCGTTTAACGAACAAGTAATTCCAGACGAAAAAATTGAGCCTGATGCATTAAGAAAAAGGAAGCTCCTTCAAAATGCTACCCTTGAAGCGGTATCTAATCCTTCCTCACCAAGATACGTTAGCCCATTTATCCGATAGATGCACCGAATCAACTTTTTATAACCGTGTCTTAGTGAAATACGAGAAGCGCCATCCTTACAACAATAGCTGTATCACATATACCTATTGAAGATAATTATGTGGGTAGAAAACTTCGTCATAATAATAATGCTTAGCTCACAAAACTTATTTACGAAAGTGTGGACTAGGTTTGGAAAAAAAAGTAATTTGACCATAATAATTACATTAAATTAACTACAATTGTGGTTAGCGTAATCCTTATTTCTTAATAATATTCACTTTGTTAATTGAGGAGTACCTACTTATTGTTTAAGTGAAATTAATGGGTTTGTTAAATTAATAGGTAAGTTAGAAATAACAAAGTAATATGATCGCTTTTTATACCAATTATTTCTAATTTTGCCATGTCTCTAACAAAAACGAAACTTTATTAGTTTAGAATTCTTTGTTGATTTCATTAACGACAATACGTAAATATCGAAGAAGCTGGGCAGTTGGAGGATATAATTATACTGGCTGTTTCGAAAGGCCCATGTCCGCATTAGTTTTTGCTTCAGAAACAGAAATTCGTAAAATTGTGAGGAATGTCCAAGATCTTAGCAGACGTCGCGTCGTCCTCTTAAGATTAACGGAATATCATAATATTGCAATTATAGTTAATTAATTATTAATTCGATCCGTGAACTAGTGTTCGAGTACAATAAAGTTTCCAGTATAAAAATTCTCGTTTAAACTTTTTTCCCATTCCATCATACGCAATTTATTATATTTACTAGTAGTAAAATATTTCAGAATATTTTCTAACCATTTTATTGCTTTCTTTTAACTGTGGTCATGCAAACTGCAGCGAGATTGTTTAAAAATTTCGTACAATACGTAAAAATCTTACTACACATTTTCGTCAACAGTGAATGGTGGTAAATATTTTTCTCTCTTTTAGATTGTATGAATGGCGGGACATATATTGAGTTTTCCAATATTTTCGATACATTACTGACTGCAAGGCGATGGATCTGTAGTTGTTAATATCCTCAATACTATTTTCTTATGTATTAGATAATTTTATTTCCTTTTAAGCATTTTGAAAGTGCTAGAATGAAATGATTATTAATAATATGAACAATGGCAACTATAATATTCCGTCTTTTCATGCTACTAACGTGAAAATATATCATCCATCTTCTTTCGATAAATATCGTAGAAATCTGTATAATTACTGTTGGAATAACTTCTACGTGCGGTGGAAGTAGAATGCGGGTGAAGTACAGCAGTGCTCCGCAACCGGTGTGCCGCAGCACACTGGTGTGCCAAGAAGCCACTCTAGGTGTGCCGCGGTGCGGTATCTATAACTTTTTGTTTTCCCTATATATATTCCAAAAGAAAAACTTATTCGTGCATCATGTTTTTTCGAATTAAGTTAGTATGTATTAGGTTCTATAAGTGGCAAAATAAGACAGTCGAAGTTTGGATATCAAAGAAAACGTTATATAATATCGCTTTTTGTTTCGTTTTATTTAGTTCAGCTATTCTCATATATACATCGATAACTTTCTTTATATTTATCGTATACTATTGTAGTAATAGACAAGTTTTTAAAAAGAGAATACCCAACGTCACTCACAAATGAACCCAGCACGAGCGAAAAGAAAACGAAGTGTGCAAAAAGGCAATACCACGAAGATTACATTTAATACGGCTTCTTATGGTGTGGCAAAAAGACGAATCCGAAACCAGAGTGTGTAATTTGCAGAGAACAACTTTCTAACGAAGCAATGGTCCCAAGCAGACTAATTCGCCATCTAAAACCAAAATATCCAGCTGCGCCAATAAGGATAAACAATATTTTCAGCGAATTTTTAATTAGAACTTAAAGCAGAAGCAATATATGAGTCTTCGGGCATAGTTTCTGAAAAATGTTTAAAGCTATGTTGCTATGTGTTAAAATTAATTGCTCGCCAGAAAAAAAAATCGCATACTATTCGGAAAAGGCTTATAAAGCCTGCATGCATGGAAATCATTCGATTAAGGTTAGAGCTTAAAGAAGTGAATGAAGTAAGTAAAGTTCCATTATCAGCTGATACAGTTAAGAGACGAATTACTGATATGTCGAGCGATTTTCTGCAACACTCATAAAAAAATTGAAACAGCTGATAAATTGCACTTCAAATCGACGAAACAACAGATATTAGAAAACGAGCGCCAAATATAAGTATTGTACGTTTCGTTGAATGAGAATTCAATAAAGAACAATTATTTATTTTGCAAAGATCTTGCGGAGCGAAGTTACCGGCGAAGAAATTTTGCGAGCAACAAATGATTCTTTGATATTCAGTGGAATAAATGTGGTAGTGTGTGCACGGGCGGCGCTACAACAAGACAAAATCCAACAGTACAAATTATCCATTGTCGAATACATCGAGAAGCACTGATGGTCAAGATATTACCAGCAGAACTATTGCAAACTATAACGAGTGCGTCAACATTTAAATATTATTAAAACAAGGCCCTAAATTTGTGATTTTGAGACACTCTGCAAGAAAATGGATCAAATTATTATTCCTTATTGTTTTATACTAAGTGGCGTGGTTATTCAAAGGCAAAATTCTAGCAAGATCATTTGAGCTTCGCGATGAGGTTAGTCAATTCATGTTCAATCAAAACATGCTTGAACTATATCACCTATTCGAAGATCATCAGTGGATAGCCAAACTTGCAACATAGCTGACATACATGCATTTGAAAATGCAAGGTCGAATTGAAAATTTATTAACATGCACTTCTTTTTTTATCATATATAGATAGTGTGTCGCAAAAATACTGAGCGGTTTGGGTGTGCCGAGGTTGAGAAAGCGTTGCGGAGCACTGAAGTACAGAACGGATTTTGAAAATTAGTGCTTAGTGATCACAAATACCATCATCTAGATCTAGAATATCACAGGACAAAGTTCCATCACTGGTAATTGCATAATCAATCACAGTTCTAGCATGTTGGTGGTTTGTGTTATAGGTGTAGGCTGATGAACAATGTTTTCTATTTATTACCTTCTTTAGAAGCTGTTAGAGAATTTGCATTAAGATCCCTACCAAAGGACAATGTTTGAAGCATGATTATTTAGTGATATTATTTCATTTCTAATTTATCTAAGAATAGCATAAAATCACTATCAGGACTTCTATATAAACATATAATTACTACATTGCTTAATGTCGATCTAACAAAAATTCCAACAACTTTAAATACTTTTTCAATGTTCAGCTTAATTAATATAGGGATATTAGTAAATTGTAAATGATTTGGTGTAAGAATTAGAATACCTACATGGAAGAAGCACATGTACAACTCTGCTATGAATAACTCTTTAAAGTCAAAATTGCAACAGATACTTCAAGACCAAATCAAACAATCAACGCCTATAACCTATAGCGTCCTAAAATTAGTTCCCAATCCCACCGCTGTGTACTTGAAGCGTCGCATCGTTGCCCCTCATTTCTTCCCATCCCTTCTTGCTCTTCCCACCTAATCACGATCACGCTAAATTTCATTTCAACGTTCTTATTATCGCATCATTTCCACCCTTTCCTATCCCCTCCGACCGTTTATATACGCCAGATCTATATAATATAATGGGGTTGGCGCCCCCACAGAGGGCGATAGCGCCCGCCACGATGGACTACCGCCACTCTTACGCCACGAAAATCCAAAACCGGAGGCTCGCTAGACTTGCTGGTGCGATCGTGGTTCGTGGGCGTTGGAAAGCTTTTATGAATATCAATGACAGGAAATTGGATTTTGATTTTTTTGCGACGCCCGTGCGTCGCTTCCGCTTTTATCGGGTTTCTTTTTTCTATCGGCTTTTTTTTTCCGTCGCTTTTCTCTTTCTCTCTCACACACACATATGTGTGGTGGTAGGGGAGTTATTTTTCCTCGAGGGACTATATAGAGGACGCTCGTCGCTGCGATAACGAGGTTTCCTTCTGCCTCTTTTATTGACGCACTCTTTTTATGAATTGTTGTGTTGATAAAGTGTTGGAGAGATAATTTTCTCAATTTACTTCTGGAATTAGGTGATTTCGCGATAAGCGATTCTTGGTTTCATTGTCGCGCAAAATGGAAAATTAAACGAAATTTAATTAAGTGGACGGGAGGAAATTTTGTTTCTGGAGATATCAACTTAATAGAGAACGAACGAAATTTTGATAAGTATTTTTTTTCCCTTCGCTAGTGGCTATGAGCTTATGAATATGCCCGATATGTCTCTAATACACCACTGCAGAACATGCGCATTAGTTATCTCCCTTCTTTTTAACCAATGAGTTGTTATATTTAGGGCAGTTTGTATCAACGTGTTAAGCTTGGTTTAACTCTAAGTGACGCTTAGAATGTAACATTCGCTATACGTATTAAAAATGAAATATCACCTTCAAAGTGCTGCTTAAAATTAAACCACGGTTAACATGTTGGTGCAACCGGGCCTTATATTGTACAGTAGTGAGTACGCTGCCGTGGGGTCTGTACGTGTTATGCCTTCTAAATCAATAACTTGTATATGATTAGACTTTTACTTGATGATATATTAAATTTATATTCTAATTTTAATCATTAAATGATCAAAGCTTTTATAATAAAAATAGTGTAAATGTCATAATTGCACAATTATTATCCATATTTAATCAAAAACATTAAATAGAAAGACTCTTACCAAAGTAAGCTATACTATTTGGAGTATTAAATCAAATATCAAGTATATTTGATTCTTAAATTCTCAAAATAACTTTAAATCTCCGCTATATAAAATAAACCACAACCTATACATATTAAATTTCAATTTCAACTTCATTTACAATATGAAATTCAATATTATATCAAAAACATATAAGAGTATAAGACTTTACTCAAATATAACTATTTGGATATTAAAATCAATATCAAAGTAATTGATTCTTAAATTCTCAAAATAACTTTTAAACCCCCTATATAAAATGAAACACCACTATACATATTAAATTTCAATTTCACTGTCATTTACGATATGAAGAATAAACTCAAATTTCGAAATGTATCTTTTTTTGCACAGAATTTAAACTTTATCAGACAAAAATAACTTCAACATCACTTGCATACACCCCAAATACTTCATGATTTTTGTCGCAGCAAACAAAACTGTCAGATAAAGACCACATCAGAAAATAACCCGTACAGAATCAAAAATATAGATGCATCATCACAAAAAAAAATCTCATTCATTCGGTATTAGAAAATATCATAATTATTGACTTGAGTAAAAGTAAACAATCTTCTTAGAAAAAATTATCAATACCACTCGTTCCATGGCCCCAATTATTTAAACGAACTACAATAACCTCCACCCCTTTTAAGTAAGTTTATCCATACCAAGAAACTCGAAATCTACAGTTACAGACATAAATTTATACATCTAATTACTAAAACTATGTGTAATTGAAAACCACCCGATATATACTGGATTTTACAAGCAGGGGTCATAAATAATAATACATCTATTTGGCGATTCATCCTACACACATACTTATAATTAGTATGGGAAAAATAAACGAGAATAGATGAAAACCTTAATCAATTTTATTCTTTTTGTACACATCGTTATATAGATCAACAATAGCAATTCTTTCTCATGCACTAATAACATAAAGATGAAAAGCGAAACCGATAAAAGGGTTATCAAAATCCCTATTCTCATGAAATACTATCCTGTAGCAAAATTTAAATTTCCGAAATTATTTTTAGTAACTTCAACAGAAAGACTCACGTACATAATCTAATCAAAATTGTAATTCGTTTTTCAATGTACTAAAATAATTGCGGAAATTTCAATTTTCTTAGTAGTAGACCATTTTCTCATTATACCTATGCCATATATGTGTTAATTTTCTTTTGGTTTTCAGTCTTTTTGGCAATTTATAGACTATCCACTAACATAAATCTACAGTAGATACTAATTACTAACATTTTCATTCAGTACATAACAGTAAAAAATCCACCGTTTTACAGAGTGCTTTTATAGCATACCAACCACGCTTTACAAAATACTTGTCTATAACATCACTAAAAGAAATTACGTGACATATTAAAGCAATCAAAGTTCTCACAGGGTGCCGATCGCTTTTGTCCACTATAGACAGCGAAAGCGCTCATTCACCCCGTAACGGAGGTTTCTAGAAAAATTCTTCTTCATTCAGCAAAATCCTGAATTAATTAAATGAAATTGGCACTGTATTCACAATTAATGTTTCTATAGAAATTCGCGTCTATCATCTAATTCGTTAACTTTTCTTATGAATATCTATTCACTATATAGATGAAAAATTAGATAGAAGTAGAAATCAAAATCGAAAGGTAGACGTGGCTATGTGAACATTGTGTATATTTCTTGCGATTATTTGAAATTCTTTTAACGCTCTCTATAATTTTATCAAACTTTAACTTATCTGCATAATAATTTGGACAATGGACTTAATAATTTCTTTTATCGTAACCAGACCGTTGTTTCACATATTGATGCATTAGGAAGCGGCGACGCAGATAGTACATGCTAGCCATCATAACCATGTGTTAAACGGGCTGCTTTCCTTCTTAATTCTATGCATGTCGCTTATTTCAGTGAATCAGTATTTATAAAGACATCCGCGCAATTAAGCTCGGCTAGAGACTCCAGAATGCAGAATGAAATCTTCCCTTTATACGTGATTCATTACCGACGTCTTTTCACAGTATAACTCAAAAATGCCTGGAATCTCCCACGACAATCTTTAAATTTTTCTTTGTATCAAAGAAATATGGAATGATTGCTGTCAACACGCAGCTGTTCTATATGCAGTATCACTTCTGAGAAAATTTAGATATTGATTTAAAAAATGCCCCATACTTAGGTCTAAAAAAATATTCGTTGAGAGCAATAATGGAACATACAAAGCAACACTTAATTGCTTTTGTACATTTACAGATTTCAGTTAATCTACATTTTTCATCCAATAATCTAGCTTAATGAGGCAATATTTAGTTTTTGGTTTACAGAATTTCTCTCCCTGAAGTACCTTGTATTACCCCAGTGTTTGGGTTTTCATGCGAGGAATGCGTTTCATTGATGTCTTGATTTACTGGACAGCAGAAGTTCTTTGCCAACGATAAGTCATTTAGTTCGTGTTTCATCTCAATAATTTGGTTGTGCCCATTAGAACCTATTTATCTACCATTTAGTCAGAGCGGAAGCTTTTTATTAATAAATAAATATAAATCAGCGAATTCACCATGGGTTCCTGTGCCAACAACAATCCTAATCGCCAATACTAAGTATTGCTTTTGTTTTTGTTTTACATTATATTAAATAATAAAATGGCTAAGAGTAAACAACATAAGTATTATTTTTATAAATTTATAATTTATAGGAAAATAACTATATGATGGAATAATAATGAATTTCACTAATAATAAATGTAATTATTGTTTTTGTGTGACCCCTGTGTAATCCGATATATGATGTTAATTATTTGCATCTACCTTTAATTGTTATACGTCATCTACTTAACTGTATATTTAAAGTTCTCCTGTATCGATACAAATTTAGGTGCAACTCAAGTAAAATAACGCCATGAGACGAATTTACTGATAAATCTTCTTAAAATTTTCACTCTTCTTAAGTCAAATAATTAAATATATTTCCGTAATCTATTCGAAATGAAGGATCTCTATGTATGTATTGATTTTCCATTGGCTGCTCCTATATACAGGAGAAAAAAAAAACGTCAAACTTTCACTATTAGAATCAATCTAACTAACCTATTTCTTTGCGTGGTATTTTTGTTATTGAGTACACGATATACCTGGATGTGAACTACACCCCGTACGGTGTTGTACCTTTCTTATGTGGTCCTTTCTGAAACATATTTGTCTTCACTGCGAGAAATTCCATTATGAAATTTTTGTTGAATATCTTGTTGGAGGTTATTCTTATTATCGTTATTAATCACTTCAGCATTCATAACATTATTATCTTATAATCTAAATGGCACTTAAATTGAAATTTAATAAGTTTTTTAATATATTCTGTGTAACATTTAGTTTAGGAGATTTGAATTTTTTGGTTAAATTGGTTTATAATCAAAAAATAGATAGTAGTGAATTTAATTTAAACTATTGAAATAAGTGTAGCTCACCTTGGTAAGTCTTTATCTCCTTAAATCTTTTAATATTTATATTACAAAAATGTGCATTTATGATATTTACACTCTCTCATAATAAAACTGCAATACATAAATATAAACTATAATTATATTAAACAATAAAATTTAATATAAATTAATGATTAGAATACATATGCAGCCACTTCGGCTACCTAGTTAATACTTACATCACAACCTTTGTAAAATGATAGGAAAAAGCAATTACTCCAGGAATAACACGTTTCTTGACTACTACAATCGAACTATATACCCTCCCAAAACAGCATGGCTTTATTCCAAGGCGTACTGCAACAAGCAATCTGCACATGTGTGAGAACGAATAAACAGAACAGATAGACAATGGTAGCCCGATTGATCTGATTTACCTTGATTATTATAAAAAGGCTTTCGATAAAATCCCGCATAAGGAGCTTTTATTAAAGAGGAAATCTAGTGGAATGGACAACTAGTTTCTTACGCAATCGCAGATCCATGATAAAGGCAAATGGAAGTTACTGTAAAGAGCCAATTAACTGGTGTTCCACAGGGCTCTGTAGTTAGACTACAGCCCTTTATAGCGTACACCAGCGACTTACCAAGTCTTCCAAAACTAAGACAAATATTAATATTAATTAAAAAATAATAATAATAGTAATAATTCATGCCTTAGCAGCCTTACTTGAAGTAGGAAGCACATCCGTAATCGACACCAATTGTATTTAGTAGTAGATCTTTACCACGCATAAAATGACTTTGCAATACGCACCGATACCAATATAGAAACGATATTGGACGTGAAGAATAAATGTTTTGTCCAAAATGTGAAAAAGAAGTGAAGATATTATGAAGCATTTCTTATATCTTTCTATACAACTACATAAATGTGTGATTGATGGTCAACAGGAGACACCAGACTGTAACTGCAAAATTATATATTAGAACACGAAGCAACTGAAAAATAAAAAAAGCAGTTTTTTAATGAAAAAATCCTATTTCATTGCATTGTGATCCACATGTTATTGAATCTGTTTAGCTTTTAACTTGATTCATTTTTATTATAACAGTTTTTCTGAAGGTCATCTTAAACAAACAATGTTGACTGAAAATATTTGGAAATGTGCCTAAGAAAAGTACTTTTTTACAATAAATTTTAAGTCAAAACGTTAAGTTCATAAAAAAAACTCTTTATCATTCGTTTTAGTAATTACAACAGTAATTCCACTTTTTCAAAATTTATATATATTTGTCGTCTATTCCTAGTAGTTAATTTAAATCTTTGTAAATTTTATGAAAGTAAACTACAGAGTGATATACAGGGACATTTTCTCCACTGCAAGATAATTTTGAACTAGAAAATCCTTTCATTTCACCGTAAAGTGCTCATATAACCACAAGCAATTAATATCAATTTGGACGTTTACGTTTATCCCGCTTTGAATGATCATCGCGAAAATGCCTCATAAAATATTCTGATTCGGCGACTTACGAGGCTAAAGTTCGAAATTAAACCAACGAAAACGCGAGCAATAGTGACTTCCCCGCCAAACTGCTCTTTTGGTCGCGGTTTTCCTCGTCCTTCTTTATTAACGATACCCGGGAACCATAACCATGTTCATTTCCACGAATCCCGCTTTCTCCTTCTCGTTTCTATTCGTCGTCCTCCTGCGTCTTTTTTTTATTATTATTCCCATTCGTCCAGGAGAGGGGTGGAACGTTTTCTCTGCGTCTAGTATGGTTTAAATAATGACCCCTTTCAGAATTTCGGACAATTGCGCAAGTGGAGGCAATTTACCTGGCGAAAATGGGCGGTAATTGCTAAAGTTTTCGATGAGAGTGGAGCTTTTTGATTTACTGATGAGAATATTAATGTATAAAATACAGGGAAGGAAATTACGCAGAACTTCTTTAATTTGCAAACGCAACCGTAGATAATTTCATGAATAAAAACTTTTTTTACACTTTCTTTTTTCAAACTAGAAAGGAAAACGATAGAAAGTTTACATAAAACGCCTCCGTAGCGTTTCTCCTTCTCACCCTACCTTCACTTCGCCGTCCTCGAGTTGGGGGGCGTACACATAAAACGAAAATTATTGCGACCGGGGGCCGCCTTTTCTTTGACTTTAATTTCTCCATGGAGCGCAATAATTCAGCGACATTAAAATTTCCCACGACATTTTACGACGTGCCCGGAATTATGGGGACTAAATTACATTTCGCATTTGAAATATTATATTTAAATGGTGTCGCGGTGTGACGCCAACCTATGAAAGCCGAGGAATTTCTTCGTCTTTCGCTAGAGATATTCGTTCGCTATAATACCGCCACATGGCATAAAAGAAAAAAAATCGCTATGTGGAGGTCAACTTCAATTTAACAAAAAAAAAATGGAGAGTGCCTATACACTAAATTGTAAATTTAAAACGAAATGTAATAATATAAAAATAAAACGACTAGGGTTCCAAAAGCATCACATTTGCGGTTTTACAAAAAAAAATAACTTCCGATTACATTGGAAGTTATGGCCAACATTATAAATAGGAACCTTTATCTTTTTGTGCATTTTTAGATTCTACTGGGAATTTTAAAATGTTAAAACCAAATTTATAAAACCTCTTCTTATCTAGCAGTTATCGTTTTAGAGTTATTTTGACTTTTGTGAAAAAAAGCACAAAAAATATGGCGCACCGAAAGCGAATAAAAAATGAACAAGATTATACAGAGTGTTCCACAATTAAGGGTTGACTTGGCGCAACTTCTTAATACCATTTTTTTTTTTTTCAAATAGAACGCCTTGTATATTCTTACACTATGTGATGTTGAATTGAATTCTCTGTTTAAAAGCTATAGGTGTTATACTAATCTCTATCCCTTCTTTCAAGATCAGTGATCTTTAGAAAATGTAGTTTTTAAATTAGTAATTAATTACTTAATAGTAGGTGGTAAAAACAATTTTAATTTCAAAAGCATATAAAGAAACCTTAATTTATACCTACATAACACATACAGTAGTATTATGTTGGTATAATAAAATTATAAGTGTTGTTATAACCTCCGTTCGCTTGCAAACTCTTTAGAATCCTAAGGTCTTCTTGGTCTCTGTGATAATTTTTGATAACGGATTTTTAGTTACCATTACGTAAGAACCTTGCGTTAAAAGGGTACTGACAGGATCAAAATCTGTTTTATCTAAAATGACCAAGGTATTAACTTTGTCAGATTTTAAGTAAAAGCAGTTTTTGTTCTTAAGCCCTTTAGCAATGTTAGTTTCTTTACATGTGATATCTGAAAGATGACGTTGTTTATTTTCTAAAATTTGAGTTATAATATCCCTAATAAATTTTTTGGTATATGATCATCAAAGTAACTAATCACTGTTCTCTATTGCAGATATAATTTCTTCATTGGGGTTTTTTTGCATTTTAAATTATATTTCAAACCGTTATTCCACAATTTTATTTCTTCCTTGTTAAGTTATTCAGTTCAGTGTTTCTACTGATGATGATAGCTTAGCTATTAAAACGTACGACCAGTTTAGTGCAGCTTGTGGTGAGGGGTCTAGGAGAAGTTTGCAGTATTACTAGTGCCATAGTTTGGAGTATTTTTATCAAGAAAGTACTAATTCAAAATTTTATTTTCTGAAAATTACTAATGCTAAAACAAGCGATAAAGATAGGCATGCGAACACTAGCTTTTCGATAGAGGATTCAATTCTACACCGCAAGGCGTAAAAATATACAGGGTATTCCATTTGGAAAAAAAATACGTTGGTGTAAGAAGTTACGCCAAATCAACCCCAGATTGTGGAACAACCTGTATAATTTTGTTTATTTTTTTATTTCTTGGTGAAATAATAAAGCACCGGGCGCCCTCTGTAGTCGACATTGAAACTCTCTATCTTTTACTGTGCAGCCCTTATACAGCTCCATGCGTCATATTTTTTTTTATTTTTTCTTTTTTTTTAATAAAAACCAAAATAACATAAAAATAAAATTGGCTTTATGTAAAACCTAAAAATGCACTAAAAACATAGGTTTCCACTTTTAGTATCAAAGTTGGCTATGACTTTCGAGGTAGCCGGAAATGCTACATAGATGAAGTTATTTTTTCTAAATAGATCACAACTAACTATGCTTAATCTTGAAGTTTCAAAATCGAGATATCATTGCAAATTTAATTCCGTGCCTCACCCTCTATATAAAGACTTATTATGTCTCCTATTCTGGTTGCTTTGCAGCTGGCCTTTCAATTTTATTCCTTTTAAAAAGTGCAGGATATCGGCAGGCTCCAGGTTAGGTAAATCTTTCCTTCGATTTCACAAGCTCCTAGGCGCAACGTCCTTGGGTTGCACAATGCTACGCAATTCGAGACGAAATGGATGGGTGTTTGATCCTGTTTCGTACAAAATTAACATTCAGATTCCTTTGCTAATCCCATCCTTTCAGTTTACGACAATGGCCTGCGAGATTCCTGTAGATAGGCGAATATTCTACCTACTCGGGTTAGTACATTTAATAAATCTCTTCTAGTCATAGGTTCTCAGAAGAGTTTTAACTTGGCTCTGGAGAATAGATTAGGAATAGGGTGGCCTATGGACCTGTTTAATCGCGACCTTTTCAGATCTATTGTGATCTCCCTTTTCCTAGAGGACGCTCTCTAATTTTACCCTCTTAATTAGGCCTACCATCTTTGAGAGCGGCTTCTTTATGTAGCTACTAGCTGTGAGGTTCTCCTCCCCCATTACTAGAAACCTTGTCCTCGCCAGGCCTTCCACATTGCACGCACATGAACTGGTGTTTTTCTTCCTCTTGCAGTATCTGCAGGTGCATCATCTGCCAGCCTATGTTGTACATATGCCCATTTAGTCTACAGTGATCAGTCAGCAGACCTACAATCATTTTGCCAGTCTTCCTGTCTTTATTCAGTAGATCTCTCGTGAATTCAGACCTCTGCTCGTTTAGGAACTCTTTTGCCTATCTTTGACGCGGTGATTTTTGTCAGCACTCTCTGGACTGATTATATATCCATTCATTGACGGATTTTTTTATTTGCGATTTGATAGTGCCGAAAGAGGGTCGGCTCCAACGATGGCCTTGACGAACCTCGCCTGGTCAGCTCGTCCGTCGCCTCATTTCCTCTCACGCCGAGTGCTAGACCCAGGCCAGGGTTAGTTTCCTTTGGGTACCCACCTCATTTAGGGCGCATATACAGTCCCAAATCAGCTTAGAGTCCACGCTCGTGGAGCTAATCGCTTTAAGTGTGGACTGACTGTCAGAGAAGATAGCGATGCTTTTACCTGGCTCGGTACATCTTTCTATCTCTCGGACAAAGTGATGGATTGCAGCAACCTCAGCTTGAAACACAGTGGTGTCTTTGCTGAAGCTTACCGAAAGAGCCTTTTTAGACTTCTTAGCGTATATTCCCGCTCCAACGTCGTAGTCCGTTTTGGAGACTCTGGAGATTCTCCCAATAATTGATTTTTTCTGGTCTATTTCACTTTAAGTTCGCGGGCAATGAACTACAAAAAGACTGCTGATCATATAAATTACTTTACCTGGTATGTTTTATAACAACAGTGTTCTTTGCTAAAGAAAGCAAGTTGTAGCCAACAAGTGACAAAAATCCTAAATGCGTATAAATGCAAAGCTATTCATTATTCATACCCAGTTTGTAACGATTAATACCTATAGTGCAGATTTCTTGCTGAATATATAAAAATTTCAATTCAATTTGTTCCCAAAAATAATCTTACTAAATACGAATATCCAAACCAGGTAGTGAAATTATAAAACATGTTCCTTTTGTAAGTTATCCCCAATATTTTTCATTGAATTCCGAGTTTAATTTATTATTTCTTCAGTAAGCAATGTATTATACTTCCAAACATAGATATACCCAGCCATAATAAAAAGTATTGTGTTTCTAGCTATTCAATTACAGGTTTAACGATTGCGAAAACAAGCATTTATCTTCATCGATAGGTGATCTTTATTTTCCCATTCTCACTAGCGCTGCGCCATTCTCCTTGCGCGCCCATTGTCAAAGATATCGCCTCTATTGTGAAATTAACAAACGCATTCAATTAATCCAACAAAAACAGCGATTATATCGATTTTAGTGCGAGCCCAGATAGAGGCGATGTAATATACGCACCGTCGACATTACGGAACCCAAAAATAGGGTCCGCTTATCTTTTCTAAACGACCTCGACGTAATCGCGCGCATTATAATTCACCAATTGTTAAGCTACAACAAACAAAATTGATCTAAATGTGTGATCTAAACACGATTTCGGCCCTACAACCCCGCGCAGTTACTCTCCTTTCCTCTCCGGTTGCCCCTCCATTCTCTTTTCGCGCGTCGACGTTCAATTATTACGCCATCATCCCCTCGGATCCCGTATCCCACTTGATCCCTTACTTTATTGAATGTGTACAAGCATTACAGAGGGCTCGACTCCTGCTCTGCACAGTAGTGCGGTGATACGTACCTTCTCTCCGCATTTTCGAGGCCCTTTATTATTATTATGATGATGATTACGACGACGTAGACGATGATCATGACTATCGTGAGAAGGATAATGAAAGATAGAGATCTTAGAGGTACTTACTTTATGTTAACTTTAATCCGAGAAAAAACAAGATCCCGGAAATGTTCGTTCTATAGCGATTAATTTGTAAGTAATTCCAACTATCCAAATAAGTATTAATATAAAATATAAAATTAATATAATTACTACATTTAACAATATTGACTTTCAAATTAACACACTGAAATATATAAAACACTTTCTAGAACTGCTTTTAGGATTTCAATGTCATTTGTGAATAACGAACCAATAATAATAATAATAAAAATTTTACTAACCACTGGATCTATAGAGATATGGGCTGCGTCAGGACATGATATACAACAAAATACATAAAATACTGACTAAGAACACATTACATAGGTTTATACAGGAAACACTTATTTACATTCAGCACCCCCAAACAGATTGCTCCAGAAACTCCGACACGCTATAATAACAGTTGTTCTTCAGATATTTTTTTAAGTAATTTTTAAACCGACGAGTTTCCACATTTCTAACATTTTTGGGTTGTTCAAAATAAATCTTAATGCACATAAACTTCGGACTGTAGTTCTATGAGTTGGTACAGCGCAGTCATCGTTATATCTGGTATCATATGCAGTATTAAAATTATTATTAAAGGAAGACAGGCTTTTGTATTTACGAGTACGTATATAAAAAGGCTTAGCAACGAGAGAATACCATATTTAATAAATATAGAACGGCATGATTCCATGGCGCCCAACGAAAACATTGTTCTGGCAATTCGCTTTTGCAGAACAAATGCGAGAGACTAGCTCCTGCACCCCAAAACAAAATGCCATACCGCAATCTGGAGGAAATATTCGCATGGTAGAACATGAAGTCCCTTCAACGATACAATCTCTCGCAAGCTATATATGGCACATGAAAGTGAACATAGTTTGGCGTATAATTGGTACGCATGACTATCCCAACGGGCACAACGCCAACGGGACACATAGTCGAACAAACGGCTACCATTGAAGTTTTAGACTTGTTTAATACAAGACCATTATCACTACACCATCTAGACATCGCCGACGCACATTCACTACCAAACCGTGAGACTTCACCATCATTAACACCCGAGATGATAAGAGTAATGTCATCCGCATATTGACAAAGATTGCCAAAGGAAAGAGAACAGTCAAGGTCGTTTACGTATAACACAAAAAGAAGGGGTCCAAGGACAGAACCTTGTGGTATACCCACTATAAGGTCCATGGGCCTAGAAAAGGTATCTCGAGAGGTACATGAACGTGCTGAGAGCGACCACTCAAATAAAAACAAAGCAGGCGTTCTGATTCCGTATCTTGGTAGTTTAGATAACAGCAATTCGTGGTCAACCGTATCGAAAGCTTTAGAAAGATCGAAAAACACCATCCAATAGACGATAAATGATATTCAATGTAGAGAAAAGGGCGTCTGATGTAGATTTGCTATTTATAAACCCAAACTGACACGGAGAAATTAAGTTTCTAACAGTTAGCAAAGACATTAATCTGGAATACATTATTTTTTCAAAGATCTTAGCAAAACAAGGAAGTATAGATATAAGTCTATAATTGACCCGTATATAAGAAAGGTGACAATCTGTCACCTTTCTTATATACGGGTACAAGCTTAGTTAGTTTTAACTTAGTAATATACTCTTCGTAAAAGATTTATTTATTACAAATGATGGGAATGAAGGAGTGGGATTGATATATACTGACAATCTGTCACCTTTCTTATATACGGGTACAAGCTTAGTTAGTTTTAACTTAGTAATATACTTTTCGTAAAAGATTTATTTATTACAAATGATGGGAATGAAGGAGTGGTATTGATATATACTGGACAACATATTTTAAAATATCACACGGGATTCTGCTATTAGATGTATTTGCAGTATCAATCAGCTCACTTCGTGTAGGAACGGGGAGGGGTGAGAGGGGTGATCAAGTTCGGCACCATCCAGTGAGCCTCCTACATTATAACAAATCTTATTAAGATCTATTTTTGATTTGATGCAGTCTTTTAGAGATACTCCGTTGTCTCAAGATAAAAAACTCACCCAGTATATAGATATATTGATTAAAATGGAATAGAAAGGCAAGTTCAAATTTCAATTAAACGAATTTGAAGAATATGGGTGTTGTAAGCTGACTAGTAAATTTCGCTTTCGCTTAAACTCAAAATTTAAAGAATAATGTATCAAGGGTGTTACAAGAAAATACTTCAGATATACTTTATACAAAACCTGCAATTTCCATAGAATATTTTTGTAACAGCATGTATTTCATATGCGTATTACTCATGCATTATTTTTTGTTCTAATTTTCAAGTTCCCTATAAAGCCAAAACTTTCTTCAAATTCTATTATCCTCTCACTATTCGTAATTAGGTGTAAGAAGAGTAACAATTATGCTTTAATAATATTGATACGCCTACACTAAACATTACAATAACAAATTAGACAGTGGGCGCGTGATTTCCTATCTACACTTAGGGAATAATCGAAATTCTCTCCAAACAGTAGGCAATTTTAATTGAAAAGCAAACGAAAGCTTAACCATCACACAAGTGGAAGCCTTGACGTGGACCAGTGGAAACAAAACGGGGTAAGAAGAATGACTAATTCAAACAAAGAGAGGTTCGGAAACAAAATTCCCATTATGAGCGACCAATAAGTCGAACTCGAACGGAGTAAATGCATTTACTATCTTAGAAGGAGAAAAAACACCCATGTGTTAATTACTGAAAGTATTTTCCAATATTTATTCTCCGGTTCATATTATTGCCCAATAATTGCCAGCGTAGATAATCTATTAAACATGGTAGAGAGGCTCTGGTTAATGGTGTTAGTATTTATTTGATAATATTAAAAATACATAACATCTATATTGTTGTCAACGGGCAACATTGTAACCAAGAACCTACTATTTATCTCAAACTGTATTTGTTCTTTTATTTAAGAAACAGTGACTAAAGGACTGAATATCAACAAGTTTTTAGCGAGATCTCAACCTGAGATAGGCCCTCTTAGACTGCTCGTTTTCTTTTTCCTCGCTCCTACTGTTTAAAAGTTTGATGCTTTTGGAATTTATTTGCCTACCGTTTCGGCTCCCAATTAGCAGTTTGTACGGAAATCAATACTGAATTAATTTAAGCACTGATGAGGAATTAGTTTTGAAAATTCGAGGTTATACATTTAAATTACTACTAATTTAATTTGTGAAAGACACCATAAATAGAATAAAAAGGAAAATTCCTTGAACATAACTGTTTAAAAAGGAAATACAAAGGCAGTTTGTAGGTGCCACACATTACTTGCAAATTATACGGTATTTACGTTGAAACCGTTAAGGTCAAAAGTAAACAAAAGACGCATATGACTACAAGATCTTTTCTTTGCTAGCAGGAATTAAGGTGGTTATATATATATATGAATGTTTTCGAAAAGGTATGTTAATAATGCTTGCTGCTTTTCATATTAACAATTTATAATTTAGATTGAATTCGGGTCGCCCATGAGGGGGGTGTTGAACAATTGTGGCTGCGCTTTCAGTTGCTAAATTGTAATTTTGTATTCGGTAGTATTTATAAACCTTCATAACTCCATTATAGCAAACTAGAAGACTCATTTATCTTGGTTTTGCGCACTCTTTAACCATTAACGCGAAGGTGGCCATTATATTGAAAGTCGTTCAATATAATGACCATCCCAGGGCTCTATTTTAGGGCTCATTTTGTTTACAATTTATACTTCAAAGTTGTTGACGTACATTAGGTACTATAAGTATCACATTTATGCTAGGTAATATTCAAATACATTATACCGCTTCTATCATCGGTTTGCCGTAGAGCTACGAATTATATTAATGTCGATCTTATCTCCCTATTTGACAATTCGCATGATGGCGTGTTAATTACTTAATCCAGCTAATTCCCAAGTAATCTTATTTGGCCTTAAGAAAGTCCATAGTATCATCACCAGGTTTTCTGAGTTCAGGTCACCACCGTTCTGCAAATTATCTGTTGGTCAGAGTTTGTTTTCTTACTTGACATATTCAAAATATAAGCCGGTTTTCCTTTTAAATTGAAGTCATTGGTATTTCTGTATTCTGGCGTATAATTTAAACTTGCTATAGGCATCTGTTTTTCGTTCACTTATTATTATTTTCCATTTCTTTTCAAGATGGTAAACAATAGTTTTCAAACTGAAATTCCAGCTTCGGACTGCTCCTGTATATATTTTGCCTATGTGTCATACCTATGCACTAAATCTTTATTAATTATTTATTTGCCGCTAGCTATATGACTTCCATTAAAGAATAATTCATTCTCTAAGACCTTGTTTCACTATGATCACAATTAGTTGTTTTTTCTAATACACCATCCTTTTCTTCCACCACTATTCTTTCTGTATGTTTTCAGTGGTTTAACGACATTAAACTTATTGTTTTCAAAATGGAACATTTTACTAGTGCATCATTAAATTTTTACTAACACAATGGCGTTAAAAGTTGCACCTCTAACTCAACGTATTCATGCAACCATATCAGAAATAAATGCACAACATATGAATTTCCACAGCAACTCTGCAATTCATCACTTTTCAAAGTTGAATATGTATTATACATTTATAAAATTAAAGAAAGAGTAATGTAGCACATTAGTGTAAACAATTGAATTCAGAGAATTTCTTTATGTTAACATTGGCCGAGGTGGATACATTCAAATGCGTTATCATCTCGCGAATTTTGACTAATAACTACATAATTTCTCTCAGACATTGGCATACTTTACCAGCAATTTTAACAAACTATCCTAAATAATCTTTCAGGCTTTTTTATAAGTTCCATTACTTCAACCAGTGCATAGACAAAAAATTTAGGTTTTTATCTTCTAGATGCCACGATATGTTAAAAATTCTAACCATTGTATAATCTCTAGAAATTGCAAATGTCGCATATTCCGTTTTTGTGTTTACTAACGAGACAAATAATAGAATTATTAGTTGCGAAAATTAGATATCGGATATGCAAATTTACAGGTTTTCATTCAAATTTCAATTTGACCATTTCCGGTAAAACGAAGTATAAACATATTAAATAGGTTAAATAATGAACAATTAATGAACAGTCATTTCGGATTTGATAAAAATTCGGCTGGGACATCTGTATTTTTAAATTAAAGATTTTTTTGTATCATTGCACCAAAATATGCGATCACTCCGCGCTACACGAGATTTTTTAATCAAAATTGTTCATAACACGTACTTCCATTATCAACAAACAATTTGTGTTTACTATTATTTTTCTTTAGGAATGTGTTATATAGAATACTTGAATCTGCTTTATTAATTGCATCTGCTGGACAATCTCAGTAGGAACTAGGAAAAACTGAGTAATTTAATTTTTTTTCTTATCGATAATTTCAAATCGAAAATTGAATATGCCTAGAATATTCTCTTTACCAGCACAATTCAACCTTTTTTTTTTAGAACAAGCTTAAACATCAAAATAATTGGCTAGCAAGTAGCAAGATTTTTACCTCTTTGGAGAAAAAGTACATAAATCATATTTATTGAAACTTTTATCCATTCATGTTAATACTCCTAATAAGTAAAATATTTTGCCAACTTACACGCAACCCAAATAAATTAAAACGCCAACAGCAAATTTTCTTCTCCTTCCTTTCGTTTAAACTTCCGGCGCAAGCCGAGAACATCTAACACATCGATGACCGGAGCGCTGTAAGCCCCAGATTCGGGCCTCTAATCTCCCAAAAAGTAATAAATATCGTATTTCCAATATCCGGCCGTCGCTTTTCTATCCCAAAAGTGACGTCTCGGGCGTCGCCGTTAGCGTCGAGACGCGAAAGCTCGCCGCCTTCAATAGCAACCGCACAAGAGAGCCAATATGGCACTCTCTCACATCGTCAAGTATAATGGGCGCCCCCCGCCGGGCCAGAGATCCACTAGGTCCCGTCATTACTCGGATCATCCTCTTTTCTTCATCTCGCTTTTATTATTAATCGATAAAATTCCTAATAAAGCGTTAGCTAATATTTTAGAGAACAGGGATTTTATGTATGTACCGCAATTTTTAATATAAATGTACACAATATATTTACACGTCACTATTTCAACCATTATGTTAGAACAACAGGTATTTAGATTCAGAACTTTAGGCTTTAAATAATAAATGTTGCAACACACAGCACATTTTTAGAAATAATACATACGAGGGATATTTAACAAGTTTTCCGGCCTTTTTAACAAAAACACATATTTCGAAGTAAAACGAAATTTATTTCTTGCCGTAATCTCCCTGCATCTCGATACATTTGGTTCAACGCTTTTCCTATCCTTTCAAACCGTCAAAAAAAAATTGTTTGTCTAAGCCTGAAAAATACTGGTTTACAACATTATCCACCTCAGCATTTGACGCATATTTTTTCCCCCGAGATTTTTTTTTCAAATTAGGAAACAGGAAAAAGTCGCTAGGAGCTAGATTTGGCGAAGAGAGTGGGTGCAAAAGCAATTCAAACTTCAATTCGTTCAATTTTGACATTGCAACCATGCAGGTGTGAACTCGACCGTTATCCTGATGAAACAGATTTCTTTTTTTAAGCCAAATGTAGTCATTTCTTCTTAATTGCCTTTAATTTATCCAGCAATGCAGTGTAGTACTGTTCGTTGATTGTTGCACCAAATTTGCAAAATAGTCGATCAAAATTATTCCACGGTTATCCCAAAATACTGTCGCCATCACTTTTTCTGCAGAGAGAACGGTCTTTGCCTTATTTAGAGCTGGTTCTCTCACCGCAATCCATTGCTTTGACTGCTATTTGGCTTCGGGCGTATGGCAGAGTACCCAGTTTTCATCGACGGTTATCAATGGTCGCAAAAATTCTGCTGGATTCTTTTGATACAGGCTAAGACACTCGCACGACATTGTCCATTCGTACCACCTTTTGGTCGGTCATCTTCAACAAGCGCGGCATCCAGCACGCGGATAATCTTCTCATATATAAATCTGGATGTAAAATCTTGTACACCCGTTCAGAACCGTTCCCACAAGCCTTAGCAATATCCGTCACAGTCAATCGACGATCTTCCATCACAGTTTGATGCACTAAATCAATCATTTCGTCAGTTGTAGCGGTTTTTGAGCGCCCGGAACGTTCCTCATCAAACATGCTCGTACGTCCATATTTGTACTCGGCCACCCAATATTTAATCGTGTAAAGGAAGAAAGCTTACCACATTGAATACAGATTTGCATTGTGCAACTGAAACTGAGGGCACTAGTGGTTTCCAAAAATACAATTATGACTAATTTGGAAATATATTCGAGAACTGAATGAGCCTAACAAACCGCAATAAAGTCACTTTGCTGTGGGGACATTCGGCAATCGAAGAAAACGAAAAAGCCGATCAGTTAGCAAGGAGTTCATCATCGGCTTCATATATAAGCCCAGAACCTGTTCTAGGAGTGTCCCAAAATACAGCACGAGACCAGGGAAGAAGTTGGGTGAAAGAAAAACGCAAAGAACACTGGAATGAAACAACAAAGCAAAGTATTAAAATAGCTTTATTACGGGACCATCAAAGAAGACTGAAGCACTACTGCAGTTACTAAGAATCATCTTTGCACCGTAACAGATCTTCTTACAAGGCACAGCGTACTGAAAGGATAGCAGAAAACTCTTAACACATTCTGGATGAATACGAGGTTCTGGACGCAAAAAACACAAGAAGTTTTTGGCAAGCCAAAAATGAACTCAGAGTCTTTGGTTAATTAGCTGTATAGATTAGGACACGGCACTAGGATACTGGAATAGCTAATATAACTTAATGGGTAAACGAAATGGAAGACTAAGTACAAAAAGGAGCTGCAGTGTTTCGAGGGACTTCAGATCAGACGGCTCTCGCAACAGAAAAGTGTAAACAGAAATGCCGATTCAACGTTTGAAACATTGTCGGGAAATACAACGATGTCCTATATAAAATAGGTATATATGACTTAAGAGGTATAGTCGGTGTTTCTTTAAACACTTGCAAGTTCTCAATTCCTTTCTCTCATCCGCACAAACAAAGAATAAAAAACCAACATTAAAACTCAGTAATCGAGTTTGTACGCCTTTACCTCTCTTTCTCAAATACATAAATACAATTTCACATCGTTGGTCGTGTTAGATATTTACCAGCAAATTCCTTACCACAATAGGTCGCTTAATCATGCAATTAATCTACTACTGAGTAATCGCAGAATTTCACTGCCAGATGGTGCGACTCGTCCGTCGAGCAAGAACGAATGTGACAAGATCTCTTATCTCGCGATTAGGATGGAAATGACTATTCAGCGTATGTATATTTACCGTGAGAGACGATCGACCGATTAACCGTTTGAAGTTAACTGCAAAGAAGTAATTTTTTGCAGCGACTATTCGATCGCCATTTGACGTGAAGGAAAGGGTTATGAGAAAGGTTGAGGAGATGAATATCTAGAACTGTCGCAAAAAGCGAAATTAAAACTCAAATCGTGCAATGCTCGTTTGGTAGATCAATCCCATAATATCGTGTCCTCAATTGGAACTGTCTATTTCAGTCAAACAGGAAAACAGGATCAAGATCTGTCGTGATGGGCCTGTGTATAATTTTTTTTTAAGGAGAAAATGATTTATGCACATCTCGTAATAGACTATGTTTGATATAGACTTTCGTTTCTGGTTACCCTCTAAATATCCTTATTATACACACGAATTTAATGAAAGATCAGAATCACCAAGGTACACACTAATTAACATAAAAGTATCTATTATTTAGCTTATTCTGGAAACTTGTCTGTATTTTTTCTATTTTTCAAAATCATTATTTTCTTATAATTTATAATTCGTTTGACAATATTATACAAAATATAGTTTTTTATTACATTTTTGCAATTACATTCAAGGAAACGATGATATGATTTTTACTTTTTAATGATACTTATTGCGTATCGATTTTGTTGGACGTAAAACGTCAGTGATTAATTGGTAACGAGATGGAATGGTTTCAATTAGAAATCGTAAACTGTGCTTGGCTTCCAGGCTGAAACCGCGAGGAAGCCAAGTGGAGTATACTTATTGTTAGGATGGACAACAACCACAGAAATCATGACACAATTCGTAAAGTTACTACTACTCCAATAAAAGTTTAAAAAGGAGAGACCATCAGGAAATAGTCTTGACGGAGTACCGTCACTTTCGGTGCCGGAAATTTAGGTAACAATTCTCTGTAATTTTTGATTTACAACTTTTTTTTTTAATCAATGCTAGTGGCTCAGATAGTGAAGAAGATGAATCTAGTGAACAAATTTGTGGACAAGTGCAAAATGACTATTTTTTTGTTCGGAGTGATGTTTGGCAAAAAAAGTGAACCACCTCCGGGAAAAGCTCTACGTTGCAACATTATCCGCTCAGCACTTGGTCTAATAAAAAACAATTTATGTGCTACACCATTAGATGCTTTCACTTATTTTGTTACTGACACTATTATTTTGGAAGTAATTATTATATGCACAAATTTGAAAGCTAAGCGCATTGAAAGTTCGAAAAATAGAGAGTGGCAAGACATCGATAAGTGTGAAACGCTTGCATTTTTGGGATTGGTAATACAAGCAGAGGTTGAAAAAAGTTGGGACGTTCCATTACGGAATTTGTTTTCTGACCAATGCTCAAATCCCATTTATTCCGCGACAATGGCATGGAGACGGTTTGAGAGTATTAGAAGATATTTACATTTTGATGACTAATGAACAAGACAAGTTCGTTTGGAAACAGATAACTTGGCACCAATTTCTTGTGTATGGAACTTGTTTATTCAGCAGTGCCGAACATGTATTGTTCTTACTATTTTTTATTTATGATTATTAAATTTTTTTGTCGACACAGCTTTGCTTTCTTTGTTCCCAGGATGTTGCCATTATTTTTTATAATGCCAACGCTCTGGAAAGGTTGAAGATCTTCAATAACTTAAAAGATAATCAACAGTTTTGGAGAGAGGAATTTGGTGTATAAAATCAATTTGAAGACGCATACAAGGAATTCCATTTAATCCATTGGCTGCATACTCAATAATACTTTCTTCAAATCCCTAAAAAGTACAGCTACAGTACTTATACTCAACCTATAAAAGCAATGGTAATGATTGTAATAAATGCTGTGTTGACCAACTTAATTAGTTAGTTTTGCAAGATGGCATCCGTCCACTGCAACTACTAAGGTCTATTGTAGGGCGAATTTTGTATTTTAGAGTTCATCCAATAAGTTCTGGCCCTTAAGGTAGCTTAGTATATTGCTGAATGAGATTGTTTTGAGGTCTTCTAGGAAAGGCTCACCCTTTCCTAGATACGTGACTCTTGTAGTAGCAGCAGAGCAGTGGTAAAAATATAACTCAAAAATATACTCAATTGTCTTCTAAACACAGTCCACATTCAGCCCCATCAGAGAGTCCAATTCTATGTAAGTGCTGTTTGTTTACAGTGACCTGTAACATAAAGAGAGACAATCACCTTGACATTTTTACGGCCAAGTTATATCAGTTCCTTGGTTCTGACATGGAAATGTTTGAAACAGTGTCGATATGACGTATTCACTGGGAACATCCCTACAGGATTTTCGTACCACTCTATATCTTTACATCATGCTTTGATTTTTGTAATCCCGCCATTCTTGATTATAAAGCCAATTTTCAAAAGAGATTAATATCTGAAGTATCACATATAAGAACTTCTAATAACTGCAATTTTGATAATGAACTAATACTATTAATAATTTCTTCTAGTTCAACTTTTATAACATTATTCTTTCACATCTTAAACATTAATTTCTGTTTCGTTGTGCTTGGTGAACCATTTTTATATAATAATCACTTTAATGTTTATTTTTGCCTGTGGCAAACACACGACTTTGTAGTTTTACACAAAAAACCGACTATATTTATTTTCATTTCTTCTATAACCGTTTACATTTGATTTTAACTGTATTTTAATTACTTCCATTTACAATGTATGGAATGATTATAATAATCGTTAGTTCGTTGTTTTATATATTTTTGACACTAACAGGTAAGTAGCCCTTGTTTTTCACGTCATTTTGTACAGTTTTAATTATTTCGTTTTAGCTTAATAAAGACCTAATGTTTATAATGGAACGTTACCGGAAATTTAGAAAAACAATATAAAAAATTGTGATTAACTGCCTTTAGTTCAATTACTTGAATTACGTTGTGTAGGTAATACTTTAGTTGTTATTATTTTCTAATTTATTGTTTCTTAGAAATTATTTTTACATAAAATCGAATTCCGACGAAATAAAATGCCTATCAAAGGAGTTATGATTATATTTCGAAATTAAAAGAAGTTTTAAAACTTTTGATTTTGTTATCAAATGCGATGTGCCTCTACAATTGTTCCATAGCTACTTACTACATGAACGGTTAAAAATCGAAAAGAGAAAATTTCCGTAATTTATTTATTTGTAAAAATGAATATGTCAATTCATTGAAATTTGGAAAAATCTTTTTGCATGAAACTGAGTTAGAAAAATTCAAATTTTTGTCACATCTCAAAAATTATAGCTTAAATAGAAAGTTCGTTATATCATTTTTACAAATAAACATTTTTAGCTAATGAACAATCGTGCTTACTCTTCGAAGCCGCAATATCCATTATTCCTCCTCTTTTTCCAGTGTGAACGCGGTTGAATTTCGCGCAGCCCACTGGGAGAAATGAAGTAATTAAAACTAATAAGGGCAGGTTAATTGTTTTCCCTACCATCACCTAAATTAAACAAACCAATTACGGTCCGCCTTGTCCCTGCGATTCCGAGCCTTCTCTCCTCTCTCTGTCACACCATAATTACCGGCTTCTCTTTCCCTCGTTTACGAACACACTAGGTCGTTAGGCAATCTTTGTCTCGGCGCAGGATTGCGCTTATTCACACTTAACCGCCTGCTGTTCGGCGTAGTTTCGGTTTTAATCCGGATATTCCGAATAACTGCGCGTTGTTTGTACACCGTTCCTAGTTCAAAACTCGTAATTAAGGTTCGTTCGAATTAATAGTGGTAAACAGCGCTTGTGTTCGTCTCAGCAATGGCCCTTGTACTTAAACGAGTTCGTCTGCGTATTAAATATTCGAGTCGATAGTCGCAGATTGAGACATCCGAATCGCTCCAGAGCAATATGGCGTCCTCCTCGATAGATAAATAATTGTAGCAGACCGTAAGACGTAAGTTCTCGGCGGTCCATGCTGGACAGGAGAATGGGATGCAGACACGACGTGACCACAGGGGCAACGTCGTCGTACACATCTCTTCGGCCATCTTGCTCGTTGTGTTCCGTACACTTTCAAACGGCTCCAGGGTAGAACGCGATCTTCTACACACCAACTATGAACGAGCGGACGGTATTTGAATTATGGAGTCCGTTGCTTGGTATATACGCAAACATTTATGATGTATGCTGTAGTGAACTGTAGTCAACCAGCGCTGGCAAAATCCATAATGAGGATCATCTGTTAAATGCTTGCTGAATAATTCCATTGGAGTCCTTAATTTTTCATTAAGCTTTATCACCATTTGCCAAGGCCAATATGGTATATCTTCTGGTTTACGCTGGCACATTGGTGAACTTGCTGACGAGTGGACAACTAACTTTAACATTTAGGTGTTAGAGTTATAGAATAAGAACTCTACATAACCACACTCAAGAAGAATCTTAAGAGATTTTGTTGCAATTGCAGTAAACTACACTATAATTTAGAGTATATAATGCTACAAGGTAGCACACAGCCCGGATAAAAAATATTTTTTATAGATATAATGCTTTAATTAAATCAGTAAAGCCCAATTTTAAACACCCTAACGTCATCTATATTCTTTACTCTTTAATCATAGGTATGCCCTCTCAAATGCCAGATGACATGCGAGATGAGAATTTCTGGCTGCAACAGTCTAGAGCAAGTATGGGCAACGTTTGACATGTTGTGGGCCAAACCTTAGTGTGCAAATATATTCGCGGGCCGCGTTTAAAAGTAATGCATTTTAAAGTAGTGTTTTAAAGTAGTGTTCATAATTTTTAGCGATAGATATCAGACATGAAATAATACAACAATGTTATATCAAATCATTTACTAACTGTCCTTGTTTTTGAAGTTTCAAATTTAAATCATTCAAATGGCTTGTAAGGTCGACCAGAAATGCTAAGGTCACATATCCATTTTGGGTCACTCAGTGTGACACTCAGTGGTTTATCTTTTATTTGCATAAAATCTACTATCTCATTTCTAGGCTCGTAAAACCGTTTCAGCATTTTTCCTTTGCTCAACCATCTTACTTTACAATAATATGTTACGTCGTCATATTCGGCTGATATTTCATCCAAAAACGCCTTGAACTGACGATAGTTAAGCCCTCGGGATCGAATAAAATTGACGGTTTTTACTACCACATTTATAACATTCTGGAGTCGAATGGACTTAGAACACAAGTTCTGTTGGTGGATAATGCAATGAAGGACTATCAAATCATCTTTTTGCACATTTAATTCAGTTGCTTTTTCATACGAAATTCCGATGAAACCTTTACGTAAGCCGACTATAGAAGGTGCACCATCTGTGCATACACCAACTAATTTTGACCATGGCAAACCAAAACTTGTGAATACCTTTTCAACTTCATTAAAAATGTCCTCTCCTGTAGTGGTTCCTTTTAGCGGCTGTAAAGCAAGCAGTTCCTCAGTAACAGTGTACTCTTTATCAACACCTCGAATAAATATAGCCAGTTGAGCTGTGCCAGACAAATCGGTGCCCTCGTCCAATGCTATGGAAAATGATTCAAAACCAGCCATACGGTCAGTCAAAGTTGTTTTTATATCATTAGCCATCATTTCGATACGTCGGGCAACAGTTCGTCTTGACAAACTATTTTTTTCAAATTCATTTTTCTTTTCAGGACACAAAACACAAACTTCTAACATACACTCCTTGATAAATTCTCCTTCGGCAAATGGTTTCAATGACTTTGCCAATTTTGAACTAACTATAAAACTAGCTTTCACAACATTATGAAATTGTGTTCTTTGCTTATGAAACATTTGCTGCTGTTTTTCCAAAATTTGCGGTAAGCTTCTGGATTTTGTCTTTTCTTATTTGTCCTGTCAGTGAGTGCAGCATAGGATGCTTAGTTGAGTAATGCCTCTTTATATTGAATTCTTTCATCACTGAAATGGATTCATTACACAGCAAACAAATAGACTTACCTTTGTGCAAGATAAAAAAGAATTCTTTAGTCCATTTTTCTTGAAACTGGCGATCCTCTGCATCTACTTTACGTTCCTTTCCACCAGACATCATTTTCGTTCGATAAACTTAATAACAAAATATAATTAGTAAGCACTCAAGATGCACACAAAGTCACAAAGCAAATTGACGGCACTAGCAGTTCGCTAGGATATCGCTTGTCGAAGTTATCACCTCGGTAGCTCAAATAGAACTGAACTAAAGTTCGGGCCATCCAGCCGCTTATATAGGCACAATAAAGGAATGATTTAGAATCGTCTAGTGTAGAACATTTGAGAAGCTATAATCTTTTGTTGTGCCGCCAGTGAGGCGGCAAACATCAAAGGCTTTGATGTTTGCCGCCTCACTCTTTGATAATCGCCGCCACTCGGCTTGCTCGCTCACTTGATTCAAACCAAGCGACAAACCCCATATCACTCGATCTTCCTCATTTGGAGTGAGTATGAGTAAGTGGTGTAATATTTTTTTTTAATTGGGTTTTTCAAAATGTCTCGCAGGCCGGATCAAACCTTACAGCGGGCGGGATTCGGCCCGCGGGCCGGTTGTTGCCCACATATGGTCTAGAGGATGGGCTAGCGTTAGAAGAATAACGAATTAATTCTTCAGTAGGCCCCCGGATGCTATTTACAGTGCTTAGTTTAAAGTGAAATAGTGTGCATGAGGCCATGGCAGGCGCGGCTGGTGCATGCATATCGAGGAGGCTATGATATAGATCAAATTTATTCGTAGAACTTCGTCACATAAAATAACATACGACGCTTTCGCTCTACGGTACCCAGAGAAACATAAACCGTGCGTAACTACTTTAGGACATACAGTACAAAATTAGAAAAAACAAAAATAGTAGTTATTTCTAACACTAGGCCAGAAACTACAGTTTCACGAGTATGAGTACGGTTTGTGTACGAATACTCGCAAAAGAATCTGTGACCGTGTGATATACACTATTTTTTGGGGCCGACCAATCTTAATTTTGAACTGAAAAAGAAATTTTGTATCTAGGGAGTTGACAGAACGGATTGACACACATGTTACATACCTAACTACCATATTCAGGGTTAATATAAAACCTTAAGGAAAAGTATGACTTAAATAGGGACACCTCAACGCTTGAACAATTTTCTACTTTATAGTTGCAACTTCGTCGCTTCGGTCATTCTCGGGAAACGATGGCTTATGTAAAATTGATATATAGAATTCTATTATATGACATTGCGATAAAATCAGCTGCATACCACATTGACTAGCTTTACATGCTATTTTCGCATTTACAATCTTATGGTAATTATTAAAGGACGGACAAACTCGTTCGGAGAAGCGGGAAAGCGGAAAACTTAGTGACGTTGCCTACACGCAGTCTATGCCTAGGAACTTGCATATGTATCTACATACATATGTACCTACATAGTTTTGCGAATTCAGTAGAGAGTATTATCTAAGGTTCTGTATTCACATGTAAGAGAACTTCATATTTGCAAAGGTATTATGTGATTACAAATTTTAAAAAGTTATTAAATTACAATGAAAAGTAACAATAATTAACATAACTTAGTGAAAAGAGCTTCCCCTGTTTTTGGCCAGTTGCATCAATATTTTGAATAGAAGTCTTGAGGTAGGGGCCTTGATTAGATTTATTAAGTTTTTATACATTTTTTTTTGATAATCGTTTAAATTTAACGTGCGCTAGATATAACAAACTTACCCTCATTTTCAAATGTATTGTTGTGGAAAATTACAATGTTTTGATATTAATAATACGTGAATTAATTCTAATCAATGATAAAAAAGACTTACCAAGTTTTTGTTTTATTACTTTAAATAATTAGTGACTCTTTATTGCTGCTTGTTTTATCTCTCTTTTTGAATAAAATACAAGAAATAAAAAAAATGTCACTATTACCTATTTAAATAAGTAATAGAATTATTTATATATTTTATCTTGTTACGGTGTTTAAAATGTATTCAAAATATAAATTATTTTAGCAATTCTTATTTTTCAATGAAAGAGTGAACGGAGATATGTGAGTGCTGCACATATATAAATAAACAGCTACATCTAAGACGCCGCCAATGCGTAGAATATTGCGAAAACACAGCTGCGTTGTAATTTGTGTCGAACAAACAAGTTATATATACGGGTGCATGTAGTTTTTTTATATACATGGGTGTGTTTTTCTTACACGGTCAAAACAACTAAAGGATTTATACGGGCAATCGGGTGCTTTTCTATCAACACCTGTATGTGGTGTTTTCATTCCAAACGCGAACCACCTTGCTTTAGTAATTATACTATATGTTGGTGACAGTTTACAACTGATTTTTGTGACGTTTGTGATTAGATACAGATTTCTTCAGTTTGATTAGTATGCACTGTTAGAAGAAATGTAATTTTTACATGTGGGTGATGTGTAAAATTACCAAAAAGCATCCTGTAATATTGAATTATTACATGGTGTATTTTGGTAAATTTACATAATACACCTATGTAACAATTAAATTTTTTCTTACAGTGTGGTTAGAAATTTATGTCGACTGAAAATATAGGCAAATATAAGAAAATATATTTAAATTTAAAAGAATTATCGATTCGTTATCTTATGGTAACGAGTTATATTTACACCTCTATAAAATCCAGTCAACGCAAAAATTGGAGCCTGAAGCTCCTGAATAGCAAAGAATTTACGCAGATTGGTTATTTGAAGGAAATAATAACCGAACGATTCAAGCCTGAGCAAGCAAGATAGAAAATATCGGCTCCTTGCAATAGAAAGGATCCGATATCTTCTGTCTCACTCGCTTGGGCTCACATCGTTCGGGTACTGTTTTTTTCAAGTGTACTAGAGGAACAAGAAAACGATGTTGATTTTTCAAACATTTTTTTTCGCTAATGAGGCATATTTTCAACTCTCCGGTGTGTTAATAAACAAAATTGCCGCATATGGGTTGGGAAGAATTGTCACCTAATATATGAGATTGCATACCCAAAAAGTAACGATATGGCGCATTATGACCAAGGGGCAAAATAGGACTCTTTTTTTGTAAAACAATGCAGCTCAGACAGTAACAATCAACGGTGAACCCCATTGGCGCATGCTAAATGATTGATTTCGGCATGAAATAAATGATATTGATGTTGAGGGCATGTGATTCCAACAAGACGGTGCAATAGGCCACACATTGCATACAACGTTAAAAGTTTTGCGTGAAAAGTGGCACTATTTCATGTAAGTTGACATCACTGTCAACTAGCCACCAAGATCATGAAATTAACTGCTATAGAATGCTCACATTGAATTGATATTTGGCTGACATAATTTAGTAGGTTAATGAGTTAACTTCTTTTTTATTTTTCTCCTTGAAAACTATAAACAACACAAAGTTAAAACTTTCTAAAATTCAATGTAAAACTGCTTCAGAATATTAGCCGAATCTATGCAAGTCGGATTTCACTAACTTATCCGGATTAAATGGTTAATACTTTTTATTACTAAGTTATATGTTATATTATCATTGAGTGCACTGCATTATCGTGATTGACCACCCATTTAAAAGAAAGAATATTTTTGAAAATTTACAAAAAAATAAATAACAAATCTGTTAGGCTATCTGTAAGGCTAGGATTCAAATTATATAAGTGCAATGTCTTTAAATAATGCAATTCATGCATCCGCTCATAAGAAACATCCTAAATAAAATTAATAATAATAATAATATTTATTTGCTGTCCGATCACATGGGTGATATATGCAAAGGTCAAGAATTAAATGATGATATCAAACAGCTACGTTCACCAAAAACTCAAAACTAGTGTTATTGTTAACTTTCCAACTTTTCCTCAGATTTTAACTTCTTAAACGTAAATATATATGTAAAGGAAGAAAGTTATACTGCGCCCAGATAAGTGTAATTGACCTTCGAGGTGGAGAAAATTTATTCAACACCTTATAAATTATGTAGTAGCATTCCTTGCGCGCACCACTATCGAGCACATAATTCATCAACAAATTCGATTATTTAACATTTTGTTATACCCAACAACAAAGTAATTTCCGCAAACGTTTTCGGAGCAATAACGGCACACGTATCTCTTCGGGGCATTAAGTAATTTAGCAAAGGGCTAATATATCAAGATAAGCATCTTCACTATACGCCGTTCTCATATTAAAGGGAAATGAGTGAGCGCGTAGATGCTGACAAGGGGATTCTGCCAGCGTTTACACTCTTATACAGTCATTGCCAAAATCCTTCAACATGTACTTTTTCATTAAAGAGAACTAATTTACAACTACTAACATGTAATAATGATCACAGCATTGAATAACCAAATATATCTTTGATCTATGTTACGTAAAAATTGTTTGTTAGAAATTTAATTCAATATACAGGTTATCTTTAATTTATACATATATAGTTATAACATTTATTTACGTCTACGTTTAAATATGCGTAAGCTACAATTTTACTAACAACAATATCGTGTTCATTTATTCTTGCCAGCGATGGTGAATTGGTGTTAAGCTCAGTGTCCCCGGAAAGTAATGCGGAGCACTTAATCAAGTTGCCCATCCGACCCTCGGTGGTGGTCTGTGATGCGTTAAAAATCGCTGCTTAAACGCGTTAAGGGTGGTACATAATAGTGTTAAATCGGCCGTAATAGGTAGACATTATTTGATAGGACGTTGAATGCATTTATAACTAAGATTAGTAGTAAATGATTTATTTGTTTCTACCGTTAAACATTATCAATAACTTTCTCGACTTTTTAGTTAGTTACTCATCACATGCCACGTGTTTCTCTTTCAATAAATTTCACTGAACCAAAAATGAGTCCTAAACCAACGTAAGAAATCATTGTTCACATGAAATAATGCATTAAAATTGGTCCAAAGGACGAATTCAGCAAATCAATGAAGAAGCTTTTATTAAATGACGAAGAAATTTATTATTATATAAAATCATTGGAAATAAAATGGTAGCTTGATTGGCTCAGTGAAATATGTTATTATTGTAACCAACGCCAATTGTGTTTCTTTATTTAATTTACTGAATGACCGCGAGTTATCAATTTTAAGTATGAACTCCAATACACTTAATATTACTTGCTGATATACTAATCGTAAATAATTGATTTAATGTATGTTATTCATAATCCTAATAAATTTTAGTCAGTATTGTAAACTTCTAATTAAGGTAATGAACTTAATTCATTGATCCAATAATCGCATTTCATTCACTCAATTCACTGTTAAGTAAGCGTTGCAGCTTTATTTAATTGAATTGCTGTAAAGGCATCATTTAAACGCACAATGATTTGTTATAATAATAAAAACTAATTTATTTCACTAATAAATCTTGTTATTCCTTAATCAAAGGTCATAAATAATATTTTATCATAACAATGACACATTTCATTCTGTCGATGAAAATTCACTCAATGATTTTTGATATCGCGTCCAGTATTTTTCGCAGTGTCTTTATTACTGTATTCGGGATTCTTGACTTTTCCTTTTTGTCACCATTCTGATATATGCCTGTTGTTATGATTTCTACGTCACAGCGTATGCTGTAATCGTCAAAATTTAGCTATGGTATAGGAAAATAGAGAGTGGGAAAGAACGCGCCGCTTTAAAATAGAAGCACAGCCGAATCTCCCACCACTTCTTCCTAAATCCACACAGTATTTTCTCTTGACCCTTTCCCTATGTTTCTTCTTAATATATTTTTGTAGGATTCTTGATAATGTTATACCTATATAATTTTTGCACTTTCTTTTGTCTCCTTTTCGTAGATCGGCAACACTATCTCTTATTTTCCATTCGATCACTATGTATATCTCCTTAATCACTGATTCATAATATGTCTTAGCTCTTTTTTCCCTTTTTTTCCGGGTGCTTTTCCCATCTTTATTCTATCGCTTCTTGTAGTTCTTCGATGATTAAATAAACCTCATCTATATCAGTATTTTCTAAATATCTCTCTTCATCTGTTTGCTGTTTGCCAGCCAGTTTCAGTTCTTTCTTGAAAATATTCTCCACATCATCCATTATTTTATTTACGTCTGTGATAACTGTGCCCTTTTCATAATTAATATTAACCATCGTGTATTCCTTTTTTTCTGATTTTTTTAGAAGCTCTAGAGCTGTTTTTGGTTTTCGTTAACTTTATTTTGCACCATTTGTCCATTCCTTTTTCGCCGGATTCATTTTTAGCTTCCTTAACTGCTATTTTAACTTCTCTCCCTTTTTGTTTAGGTATATTTTTCATAAACTTCTGTGTCTTTAGTTCTTAAATATCTTTCTCACATAGCTCATCTTTTACTTTTTGCTTAATATTTCAATCCCATTGTCATTGTTATATATTGTTTAATATCGCTGTTAAGATTTATATATATTTGTATTTAGAAGTTTACATTCATTCCTTTGTGTGTGTTATGGAATTTCTCTTTTTGTTTGCATCAGTTTGTAATTTGTATTACTTGTGGTTTGTATTAGTTTCAAACCGATCGCAAACAGCTTCCGCTATTACCGGCACAACAGTTAACAGTTGTTTTTGTTTAATGAATTCGTTTTTAACGATTGTAATCTCGGACAATTAATAGTTATTTGTATCACTAGGCTAGAAACTACAGTATTCGTACTTGTGGGCCGCGGCTAACGCCTCGTCCCACAAACCGTACTCATACTCGCAAAAGAGTTTCTGGCCGTGTGACACACAATGTTTTTTGGACCGACAAATCTTAATTTTGAATTGAAAATAGATAAGAAATTTTGACACTAGGTTGTAGTTGACAGTACAAGTTGGCACACATGCCACATACCTTAGTATTTTGACGTTACCGAGAATAAATCTTTTTCTGTAATTTTCCTTCTAGTTTAATATCTATTTATCATGCCATGAAAACACCAGGGGCCTGTTGCATAAAAGTACAATTACAATTTACAGGTGATACTTTTGTTACAATCTGTCAAAATTTGACCTACCGGCGTTGCAAAAGGCGTTATGGATATACATATATGTCAAATTTTGACAGATTGTAACAAAAGTATCACCTGTAAATTGCAATTGTACTTTTATGCAACAGGACCCAGTTCATCTTAGCATTGTTGAACAGTAGCTTAATGACAATGTATTACTCATCTGTCATGTGAATCTAGTGTAGCCAACCTTTAGTGACATTTTGCCGTGACAAATGTCACGGCTTAAAAGCGACAGGAAAACTATTGTTTTCCTGCCGCTTTTAAGTACTGCAAAATGTTTCTGGAAGGAGGCGCAAAAAATACATTTATTGCGCATGACTGTGAGACATAACCTATAAATTTTTTCGCGCGTAATTCTGTGTGAACGTCATCATTGTTTTACCTAAAATCGCGGTGTCACGAGTTTAAAACATGTTTAGAAACTATAAGTTAACAAATGAATGTTGAAAACTAGTTGTTAAGTTATTAGTCCTAGGTCCACCAAATAAATACCTTAAAACGTACAACACTCTATCAATTAATAAAAGGAAGTGAAAAACTCTAGCCACAAAGCTCTACAGTCGCCATTTGCAATGTTTCCAGTTCCACAGCTTTTTTCCATTGCTTCAACTATTATTTCGTTATATTTATACCATCATATTTCGGGTTCCTGTATTTCCATTTCCAGTTTTTTTTTCTATTCGATTATTTCTTAATTTGTAGCTTTTTATCTTCTCTCTTATTTGTAATCTTCCTTTATTCTGTTTGACTTTCTCGTGTGAATATATTTCCATTTTCAGCAGGTAATGATCATTACCTGCTTTCGCTTTTCACGTGACTTTAACATCTGTCAGAAGCTTAAATTTTCTTCGTAAGCTACCATATTTGATTCAAATAAAGTTTGTTCATGTGAAATAATGTTGCTATTTCAAATATTAAAATAAATTTGTAATGCGTTGAGATAATGATTTTTGTACCAACTTCACGCAATTGTCAGTAAAAGAGTATAAAATGTCCTCTCACAAAACCTTCATAAAAATTTGCTACAATTTTAACTTTTTAGCGCTGTATACGCATTTCAATAAACGGCTGATATGCCCTGGGAGTATATAAACTGATAATGAGAGAGGTTAACGGGTTATTAGCCGGGTGTAAATCGGCCTCGCTATCTCTCGGGCAATTTACCATCTCGACCATTAAGATACGCCACCCCACCTGTTATACGTTATACGTATATAGCGTTGTACGCGAGAGTCATTTGTCGACGCCGTTTTGTCCCCTCTGGCGACCCCCACGGCCACCGACAGAGATAGCGGACGCGCGGAGCGATGCGGCGCGGCCATTTTAATTTCCAAGCAAAAACAACATGGCGCGAGGCTGCGAGGCAATTAAAACAGATGATAGGCGATAATAGCCTTAATTAATTCTGCCTTTCTCCGTCGGGCGCTAATGTGCAAATTAAACTGTTACACGGATCCAGGCCGGTTCACAATCGACTCACTTCGGCGCTTCTCTCCCGGGCTCTATAGTTGTGTTCTCCCTCTCTATTGCCGCCTGTTTCTCTCTCATTCACTCGCCTGCTGTAGCTCCAATCGCGATTTCATACACTCCCATAGGGGCGACTAAATGTCGCTGTAACTACTGCCGAATTTTGGCACGTTAAGCATGAATCTGTTGCGAGAGCTTTTATGCAAGTGCGGCGATGTATAACTATAACCTTCTCGTCACAATGATATCAAAATAAATTTTTGCTACAGTAAATTTAAAGAAAAAATAGCGCAACAACCGGTTTAATTTAGTTCAACTAAAATCCTCTACAAAAAAAAAATGCAAAAAGGTAACATTAAAAAGAATTGTTTTCTTCCATATATTTTACAAATTTTTTTTTTTTTTTTGCTAAAAGAAATTAAAATTTTATCTGTTTTTCTTAAAATTTTAATTTTAGGTTATGAAAAAATTGGGGGCTATGTCGCCACAACCCATTTTTGATGCTCGACACATGAACACTATAGTTGGGGGTCTTTTTCCAATGCAATCGGAGCATTGAGGAGCTGAAGAACATTATGGATATTCCTTGGTTTACTGAGGAGGAATTAGTTCAGGCTGCAAAGTCGATGTAGAACAGGAAGGCACCTGGTTCGGATGGCATACCTTCCGAAGTTCTTAAACTGGTGGTGCCATTTGTGCCCAGAACTTCTTCTTAGCATGTATAACCAGTGTTTACGTGATGGAGTATTTCCGAAAAGTTGGAAGGTGCATCGTCTTGTTCTTGTAAGTAAAAATAAAGGAGATCCTGTGTTACCATCGTCCTACAAGCCTCTCTGCATGTTGGATACAGCTTTGAGAAATTGTTGAAAATTCGTTTACAAGTTAGTATAAAGGATGCTGGAGGTTTCTCTCCACGCCAACATGGGTTCAGAAAAGGGCATCAGTACTCTGCATGAGCTAGTGGATAGGTTTCAGATTAAACAACAGAAAAACCATTACACACGAGGGATGGTGATGTTAGTTACACTGGATGTTAAAAATGCTTTTAATACGGCCAGGTGGGGTACGACTCTTAAAATTTGAGAAATAATTGCAATTTAACAACTTATCTTCTACGTATTGCTGTAGACTGGCACCCCGGGTTTCGGAAATTCAAATGTGTATTTTTATTTATTCCTTATCAGCCTTGTCAAAACAATGTCAGAGTTTCCACTATTCTAAGTTTTATAAGAATTTTGAATTAATTGTTTGTTTCATTTCTTTTGGCCAGTTATATATTTAAAATCATTTATTTGTACATTTTGCGTACTCCCGTATTGTTTAGTTATTTTGCTAGTTTTTGCGTTGCGCTGTGTGTCGAACGCACGAGTTGTATATTTCATATATATGCGGGAGGCCTAAAAAAGGGCAAGCAGTTCGTTGAAAGTTGCCCGTAAGTAATGTTGTTTTATTTTTTTTATTGCCGTTGAGGTATAATTTTTATTTTAAATTGTTGTTCGGTTTATTGTTTGTTTAGCTTTCAAGGAACTCACATATTTAATTATTGCTGTATTGTTTAATTGTGTACACATTTTGGATGTTAGATCAGTAATTATTGTAAAATGTTCTAGAAGATTTCGTGTTTTTAGTTTAAAAAGTTTAAATTTTTCCGTTTTCTTTGCTGATTTTATTGTATTGTTATTCACACGGCTAAGGTGAAGTGAAGCTTAGTGCTGTTAAAATTAAACTTCAATTTAAATTATATTTGTTTCTCCACGTGTAAAAATTTAGTTTGTTTTAAATTTCGTGACCGCGTGATATTTTTGTAAGATTGAGATTTATCTTCTGAACAAATCTTTCCATTTTGTTTGCTAAAGATTTGCTTGTCCTTTTTTATTGTAGAATCTTATGCAGGTTTGTTTTATGCCAGATCCTATATTATGGTTTTATTATCTGCTAATTGTATCAAATGTTTTTTTTTCTTTTTTTTTTAAAAATAAACTTAATGATTGTAAATATCATTTTAAAATCACTAGTTTTTTTATTTTTGAATCTGCCATTTCAATTATTGGGAATTTTAATGAAAGTCATTTTTGCAACCGCCCACTATTAATTTTTAGTAAATTAACTCTGAGATTTAAGTATCTCAGGCACCCTTTTGAATTCATTTTTGCTGCGCTAGCTAAATTAATTTTGTCATTTTTAATTTCCTTCTACTTTTATGCATGGACCTTCAGTTCACAGCAGTATATTGCGAAATTATTTACGAGATTGCGAATTTAAAAACCGCCCAAGGATGAAGCTTCGAAGGTTGCTGGGGGAGTTGCTCCAGGATCGATTTTGGTACCCGATCTTTGGAACATTCAGTATGATGGTGTACTTCGTCTTCAATTACCGGATAATTGCTATTTAGTTGTATATGCGGATGATCTTGCAACCGTAATCACTGCTAGAAATACAGAAGTTGCTCAGATAAAGTTAAATCAGGTAATAAGACGAATCACTAGATGGATGAATGAACGACGTTTAGAATTAGCCACACACAAGACAGAAGTTGTCCTTTTACCAAGGAAAAGAATTTATCCTCATGTTGATTTTAAAGTAGAAATTAAGACAGATATTTGACTTTTTGGTATCATTTGTCTTCCGTCTCAATAAAGAGAAAAGAATATAGTCACAGCTTTGAGTCGGCGATTGCAGAATGTGGGCGGACCTGCTGCGTGTAAACGTCGTATTCTGATGGTACTAGTAGACTCTATACTACACCGTTGAAAATTTTAACACTTTTTTGACTAATTTAATAGTCAGGAAAGGTCCACACTCTTTTCGTGTTATTTTGTCGAGTACTATAGAAGTTTAAATTTGACGAGCAAAGATAGTCAAGTATTGTATTGCTAAGGTTATTTTGTCCAACTGGACACGTGAATTATAAAATACTTCTAGTCACATTTTATTTGATCTAGACTAGACAAATTTACTAGCTGTTTAACTAAATAAATGCGATCTATTGGGGTTTTAACACCATTTTTCTAACACAACGTCTTTTTAATATGCAACTCCTATTCTTAGTGCTATAATATTCTCTCTTTAAGACGTTTTCTCAATTATAAATATGCAAAACCACTCATTCACAAGTTTTGTTTCAACAAACGTACCAATTTTAAAATGATTTTTTAGGAACCATTATAAATTAAGTTAATGTTTATGCTATTTGATTCAACTCTTAAACTAATTGCGTAAATAGATGTTCTCAATACATCTTTAAGATGTTGAAATTTTTTATGCCCACTGCAATTAACGTTTAATAACACGAGGCTACACTTTGCAAGTCAGTCACATTTGTGGTTTGTTTGGATATTTAATACGGAGAATCAAACACGAAAACAGATACACGTGCAATGCAGGTGGTGCGTTATAATGCAATACTGTATTAGAATAGGTGGGGTTTTTATATTTCTATCCGAGGGAAAAATTCTGATTGGTTGACGCTTCTGAATGTCTACAAAAATAGTCAATCCTCATATCTGAACAAAAAATTCACACGAAATTCTAGTCATTTCTGTTCTATTAAATACACGTAGTCAACTCGTCTGGCAAAGTTTGGAAAAATCAACACTAAAATATTTGACTAGCGCAAAATTAACGCCAACACCGTAATATTTTCAACAGTGTAGTATAGGGCAGCAGAAATTGGGCAGGCGTTTTAAATCATCGGAAATATAGAAAGATTTTAGCAGACATTCAAAAGAGAGTAGCACTGCGAATAGCTAGTTCATATAGAATTCTGAAGCTGCGGTTCTGTTGGTAACGGGTGTGACCCCCATAGATCTGTTGGCTAAGGAGAAAAAGGTGATGTTTCAGGCGGCCACAAACCGCCTCGCTAAAGATTTTGCACTCAATTAACTTCCATCATTAATAATAAACGTCACTTCAAGCCTTTGAAATCACACATGCCCGGTACGCGTTGAAAACGATGCAGTCGCAACGAATGCAAGACGTTAACTGGGGACACGGCATTGCGTGCCCCGAAGCGACCGTATCAGCGCATATAGCGAAGATAAACGGAGCCGTCCGATTCATACTCCAAATAGGTACATCAGAAAGAGTGCTCCGGACATAGTTCGCTCCGCATAGGTTCGCATATACGCTAGCGTCTGCGGTGCGGAAGGAAACTTTGATACCATTGTGCCCTTTAGTACCAGCCGCCACTGCTCTTCCTTATAAGACCTGAAAACAATCTCATTCAAAGAATACCAAGCTACCTTACGGACCCGAAGTTGTGGAATGAAATAAAAATAAATCAGCTCTACAATAGACCATAGTGGTTGGACGATTAATCGAACCATGCGGATGCTATGGTAGTAGAACTTGGGCTAATCGAACGATATCCGAATATTTTAACTCCTCCGTATGAAACCATGAATTTCGAAGCAAGATTCGAAGCTTTTGCATGCAAAATAAAAATAAATACAACATTCAAAACAAAACTCAAAATATTACAGTTAGTTCCAGATCGTATTTCCAAATTATGAAAATAAAACGTGGCAATATTCCCTATTTATTACATTAAGTGCATCCAGTTCCCTTGCGAGTTCCTGATTTAAAGTTGTACTGGTGAATTTATGTCATTTTAGCCTGACGTTCCATTCGTCGCATGGATAACCCTATCTCAAAAAAGAGAGGACAGTATACGGATTCGGAACACTTGTAACGCGGGAAATTTACGATTTCCCTGCTACCGCATGCGAAGCATTAAATTTGCGCTAGTAAAATGAGCGATTTTATTACTGGCATTCACGATAACTTTGGATCACAGACAGGACAAGTATGTATTTCGCGTGGAAATAACAATTTTGGCTTTGATTTCATTTTATACGTTGATTTATCTATTTCGAAATGAATGCTTTCAATTTACATCGTGGTCTACTCCAGATTTTACGATATTTCAATTCGGTTTTAGATAACTATAAATATATAAATAGAAGGATAATCATAGTTAAATTGGTTGATTAAAGTTGATTTTCTTGTTTACGTTATCGTAAATAGCGTTGCATGAGGTTTACATTGAAAGAAACAAGACAAATATATTGAAACAACTTCACCAATTCTATGGGTAAAATAATAACTACGATAACAGTAAATTACTATATTGGCTTATAGCTAGATATCGGCAAGGACAAAATATGAATACTAATTACGGAAGAAACTTGTCATAATGCTCAGAGAGGGATACTTCTAACTGTTTTAAGATATGGACGTGTATATCATTTATGTGAAAATTTTATTATAGTTATTACACATTACATATAAGGGCGACTTAAGCGAAGGATTGGTTCTAGCAAACGGCAAATAGAAGGCAGTCTAGTGGAAATCCGAGGCACCAAGAAATTACACTTGCCCAAAAGCCCAGGACAGTCGACATAGCCGTGGAACAGTGTTGGGCACGGTAGGAGAAGTGAATAAATTTCTATAGCGACTAGATACACTCGTGTTTATTCGCGCCATGAGTGGGGAGCAGTGTTAACTAGTGATTTACTGAGAGGCGACAAAACACGAGTATGTCTAATCGCTGTAGAAATTTATTCACTTCCCCTAACTTGCCCAACACTGCTGTGGAATATGTTGAAGAAAAAACATAGAACTAGTACATATGGGTCTATATGACAACGATTGCATTTCAAAGCGAGATAGTTCCATGTAGTGGTGGAAGTTTCTTTGTGAATAAGTATTTTTTATTTGAAACCGCAAAAAAAGTGGCAAATCTGCGCTGTATTTTCTCTAATTGACATTTGGATTCCGTGTAATACTAATACCAAATGAGACTGTCGTACTCTAACCGGGACCAAAGAAAAGTATAAAGAGTTAAGGAGAAATATATTAGAAAAACATCGACTATGGCGAACAACAAGTAAAAGTAACAATCTTACATATTATTTTATATTCAGGGGCAAGCTATTAGATTCACACCATGCTGAGAGTCGATTTAGATCTGTCTGCAAAGCAATGCTTCGGTCCAGTTTGAAATCAACCGCAAATAAGAGTTTGTGAGATGGAATGACATTAGGAAGATCGTTAGTAAGTACAGCTCCGAACTGTATCCATTGTAGCAAACGATTTGAGTTCTAGCTGTGGACCATAATGGAACTGTGCAATATCTTTAAATCATATAGGTCATTCTGACTACATTAAACTATTGTAACGCTACAGAGTAGGATACAGCTTGGCATAAAAAAAAATAAATTTTAAAAGTAATACTTTAATTAAGTTATTTAATTTCAAATTTTAAATATCCTAGTGTCATCTATAGTCATTACTCCTTAATCATAAGTGTGCCCTCTCAACTGCCAGATGGCATGCAGGGTGAGACTTTTCGATTGAAACAGGCTAGAGGAAGCGCTTGCATTAAAAAAAAATGCGAATAACTAGTTACCTCCCTTATACTTCAGTACGGAAGGAGATGCCATGGTAGAATGTCGTTAAAATGTCCTCTGCTCCAATATGCATGTTTACTATATTTAGTTTCAATGAATTTGGTGCGCATACGAAAACATTTAAGTGCAAACAACTGTGATTTTATTTAATGAAAGATTCGAAATGTGAAACCGTAAATAAGGATATTATAAATCTCAGATACGTTAAATGAGTTCGTTTAACAAACAACAAATATGTTTTTGGTCAGTAATTCCATTTTTGCAATATAAATTCATGATAGAAAATTAATACGATTAAAATTAAATTTCAAAATTTCCGCGCCTTCGGGTGTAATTCTATGCTTAAAAGACGTGTAAAACAGAATGTCCAACATTGATGGTAAAATTACTGAATTTCGGTTCGTGCAGCAAATACATATCAACTATTAACATTGATAACTACCAACTTATAAACATTTTCTCCCAATGGTCACAAACCGTTCAGCGGTTATACAAAATTATTAACTCCAAAATTTGCCGAACGTATTAAAATGAAGTTGCTTATAAGTATAATAAGATTTGGATTAGGATTAAAATAATACCTTTATTTTTTAGGTTGATTTGAACGCAGAATACTTTTGGAGGGATCAATTCAGCGGGCATCATGGCGGCAGGTTGTAACGGGACATCTAAATGGGGACCCACGTACTTCGTACTTCTGATCACAGAGACTGGCTCAGTCGACAGGAACATACTCGGAAAATCGTCGTTGGAGAAAATTACCCAATGTTATAGGTAAATTGTGGATAAAATTAATATGGTAAACTTTTTTTAACTATTAACAATCATTTTTAGGTTGGAATTTGGAATAAATTGGATTTTATCACAATAGAGATTAAATTTTACAAAATTAATTAAGACAAATCCGTCTCTCACCGAGGTTGGCTAGTGAATCCTTTTGAATTGAAAAATTCTAACAGACTTTGATAGCGATTGTCTTTCGACAGGGGACAAACTGTCTCAGAAAGTCCGTTAATTTCACCGCAGTGAGGAAAATATAAGATATTTAATAGATATGAATACCCATGTGACCAATTGGTCTATGAAATGTTTACATAAAATTAAAATAAATAATTATTGCAAATTTCTGGAATCACCTGACACTCATTATAAGGTAAAGGTAAGTGTCTTTAAATCATGAGAAAAGTACATTTAAAAATGTTCAATACTTATTACTATGTAAAATTTGCAATCTTAGAATTAATTACTGTACAATGAGTATGCAACTTTGCATGCACGTGAAATTTCGACGTAAGCGAATTCAGCAACTTCCCATGCCTTTCTGTTAACATATCAATGCACTTGGCTCGCCAATACATATACAAACATTATTAGACTAATTTAAATGAAATAAGTACACATTAAAAAAAAATATTCATTTGAATTTTGACGAAACCGAGTTCCAGTAATTTCCCATGTCTTTCTGTTAACATATCAATGCAATTGGATTGCCAATGCCTATAAAAACATTATTAGACTAAGTTTAAATAAAATAAGTACACTGTAAAAATGTTCATTTGAATTGAACTCACATCCAACTTTGATCTGTCAATATCTATTGTAAAAGATATACCATTCAACTCTAATATTCAATTTCGATGTGTAGGTATTTCACTACTGATCATCTCTACTTCCTGAAGGGAACATTCTGAAGGAAAATGCCTTGAAGGACTTGCGAAATGCAGAGATTTTCTACATCACCTGGATATTTACTGATACATTTTATATCCTTTTTTATATCTTTATTATTTTTAAAATACATAAAACTAGTAACTTTACACTTAAATAATATCAAATGCTTATACCATGACAATATATAGATTTAGTTTAAATTAAATAAAAATGAATTTCGAAAGGATTAAAACAAAACAAAAAAAATAAAAATAAATAACGTATACAATTATATCGGATAAGCTTTAAGCCAAAAAGGGTGCAATTAGTATCTAAATCTTAAGTAACGTTATAACAACAGTATTATCTTCTATTTGACATTAGAGGTAATACTTTCCACACTATTCCATGCAATTTATCGGTGTAAATTTCCAAAGAAAGAAAATCGACAATAGGACTCACGATAGAAAACAAACACGAGCTATTCTTCGGTTTATGATATCGTGTTCACCTCTCTTTCTCTCTCTATTCTTCGTTTTGCGTTTGTTATCGCATCCTTGCAAAGTACCCGTCCACCTTATTAATTTCCAATCCCGACAATAAATCCTTTCAACTCGAAGACGCCGAGCTAGATCAGATAATGCGGAGATAATTAATAAATATAGCGTTCGGGTATTGAAATGCCATATTGAAATTCTAACAATAGCTCGTTACACGTTCTAAAACAATCGACATACTCGGCAGCGACCGCGACATTGGTCGCCGTGACGTGGAGGAGAATTAATGAAAGAGAACAGGAAAGATATTGCTCCGCACCGCGAGGCACGTTAGATAAATTATCGCCTTGTCTTGCGGTACGTATCAATTAGTACAACAATAAAGGGGATTGCATAAAATAAATAAATAAAAGAAGCCAAAGATTGTTTTAATTCGATCGCGTTACACAATGGGAACGCGCCCTTACATGTATTAAACTGCGCGCACGTGTAAATGTAAATTAACGTCGCAAAGTTGGTAACAGCTCCGAAGCCCCAGAACAGAATACGGACCGAGAGAGGCGGGTGGGGGCAGAGTAATTATCCCTGTAATTGCTAGATGGCGTCGGGCGTAGATTAGCCATTGTTTTACAATCCTCCGAGGGAGATAAATGAAGGTGGAATTGTTGCTCGTTTGTTTCCGCAGATAGAGAGACTTATGGAATATTTTGTCATTGTCCTCCTCTAGGATCGTTGCTCCATTGTTTCCTCGACGCCTCGCGTTTGCTCCCCCGTCCCCCGTTCTCCCACGGGACTCGTAAGGGACAAAAGGTTTTAATTACGATCTGGAAATTAATTACGTCGTTTTGTGCGACGTCGAGATGAAATTCTGTTTCCTCGCACTTTTTTTTTATCTGCGCCGCGCGCTCTTTTTCTTAAAGCTGAATGTAATTAGCGGTTTTGTTTATTTTCAGGAACAATTATTCATCCGCAGATGTATTGTTATTAATTATGCGGTTTATTACATTGCACTGATAGAAAGATTTATCGTTTAAAAACAAGTATAAGCAAGCTAGTTTTCCTTCATTTATATTTTGCTACTACTACTAGGAACTGGCTCTCAAGGTGATTATACTGAATATGAAATGTGCATCCCCTTTCCGGATTTTTTTACTGTGATTTTTGCGATTATAAACATACAAAATATAAGTTGGACAAGATGAAATATTAATAATATAATATATTTCCTATATAAAAATTACATTCTTTTTAAAGGAATTGTCAAAAAAGGGGAGGGGGTCAAATACACATAAATGTATAAAACTAAAAACGACAAACAATATAAAACATTACATTAGCAACTTACTATATAAAATTAAGATCACAGCTGCGGTGCGTTAAAGTATTCGGCTAGATCATAAAAAACGTGATTACGTAAGTATGCTTTCAAAGCACGTTTAAACGGAAAAAAAGCTTGATAAATTTTTGATTTCCTGAGGGAGAGAATTGTAGATTTTGAGACCCGATGCATGAGGGCGACTTCATGCCTATATCATATTTATAAAATGGTATGTAGAAATCATTCTGTTGTCTAGTAATAGCTCTTTGCCCTTGACCGACCCTCTGAAAGCTGTCTCTTCTATTAAATATGTAAAGTAAGATATTTAAGATAAATAAGTTCGTCAAAGTTAAAATCCCGGACTGCTTAAACGACTCTCGACAACTCGCTCGATATGAAAGACCGAGAGTAATGCGTAAAATTCTCTTTTGGACCGTAAAGACGCCCGGTGCCGAGGTAGACAACCCCCACAAACAGATCCCATAGTTAAGCCTTGACTCAACCTGGGCGTGATACAGGGCCAACATTTGGTCTACAGTCAGTACATTCGACAGACTTCTAAACAAAAAGCATAAAGAATTTAATTTATGAACAAGGTTCTCGCAATGCATCTTCCAACTAAGATGTTGATCAACTTGTAGACCCAGGAAAGTAGTATTGTCTAAGTTAGTTAAAGATTCATTATCTAAGTTCAATTTGATCGTATCACAATGCTTTTGTCTGTTATGAAACCTCAGACTAACGGTTTTTGATATATTTAAATTTAAAAAATTGGAATTGCACCAATCAGAAAAAAGCTTAAGAATTTTATTACAGTTTTCCTGAAGGGAAATGTCAGAGGTGGCAGAATCCAAAAAGGTGACATCATCGGCATACATTACCAGAAAGCTATCCCGAAATAACACGCCCAGGTCGCTAATGAAAAGAAGAAAAAGGATTGGTCCTAAAACAGATCTCTGCGGAACTCCTATGTTATTCACCTTACTATTAGAATTAACAATCACAGGTGATCCGTCGGAAAGATAAGTAATTGTCACATACTGCTTCCTGTCACGCAAAAAAGACGAAACCCAATCATAAACCACTCCCCTAAAGCCGTAATCATAGAGTTTACTAAGCAAAATCGAGTGTGATCGACACTGTCGAAAGCCCTACTCAGATCACAGAAGATCCCGACAGGACTCCCGCCAGCCTCGACACCGTTAACTAATTCCTCAATAAAAAGAGAGGAGTGGGGTACGGTAGACTTCCATTACAACATCCGTGTTGTTTGTCAGTAATTAAGCTATTATCAGTAATAAATTTAGATATGCGTTCCAGGAAACAGTATTCAAAAATCTTGGAAAAAGCGGAGGTCACCGCAATAGGCCGGTAATTTACCAGCACATCACGATCGTTCTTTTTATAAACAGGCATGACTTTAGTTAACTTCAATCTGGAAGGGAAAGCTCCACTAGAAAATGATAAATTCACCAAATAAACCAACGGCTCAACAATAACGGGCAACACCTTTTTAATTAAAAACATAGGGATGTCATCAAAACCATGTGAAGCTTTATTTTTTAATTTGACGCCAATTAAATTTTGGAGCTCACTGGCTCAAAAGGTACAGAAAAAGAGAATTACGGCAATGCGGAAGGACACCCCCGGTAGTATTAGAGGTTTTAGTATTATTCCGAACATTCAGCGGTTCATTAATGAAATAATTAATGATCGTAAGGTGTTTGTCTCAATATATAAAATGTAGGGTCCCTGTCAAATGTGTGTAGGTATAGGTTATACAACCAAAACTGCTCGAGTTGTATACATAATACCTATCCTCTTTGTTTTCTTTTTTTTTTATTCAACAGTATAGCAGCTGAAACTGTTCAATATCAATATCAAGATTCAAACCGGTATTTACCCAAATCTCAAAATTTTGCCTCAGAGGAAATTTTTCCGATTTTGTAATTTGAAAATATCTATTGTTAAATAAATTGGTTGCAGTTTCAGGAAATTGCAATTCAAAAATAAAGGAATTCATGTAATTTTTTTGGCGAAACCTAGTTTAAGGCTGCAGATCGAGAAAGAGATCCGGAGGAAAAACAAGAAGGACTATAGAGCCAATAATTTAGCTAACTAAATTCTTTGACCAAATTGCAAACCTATACCAGAATAAAAAAAGGTATAACGTTTAAAATATTTGTTAAATTTTATTTCGTTAGATTTGTATTTTATATACCTAATGACAAGTTTTCTTTAAAAGTATGACAAAATAAAGTAAATCTCCATTACATAATTACACTTAGCTATTAGACGTTAGTTACATCCTAAGAAAAACCCAACAAAATTCGTTAAATAGAAAAAGTAAAATTTGACCAAGCGAATTGCATTGTATTTATTTTTGTGCACAAGTTTTCTAATAGTAAGTACTTTCAATACCAGCCTGAACTGAAGGTAACTTGCTTTTTAATCAGATAGTAAAGTTAATAGCTTTTTCTTCAACAAGCATTCAAATGGCATAACGTGGTAATGCTGACACAATTTAATTTCTTAATAATAAATAGCTCCGTATCAACATAGGAAACCTAATGGTAAACGTAGTGTCCAGAAAATTTAACTTTTTATTGATTACTTTACGTGATCCCTAATTTTTCTTCAAATTATCAGAATCATATTTCATGGGATTATTTCATCATGCAACATAAAGTGTTGCGATGTCTATAAGAATTGTAAGTGTCTGTGTTTTTTTTCTATCTGTTAATTACTACAATACGTGACGTATGCAAATACTTAATCGTGGCTCGTAATTCAAATTTGTACTCGTATTGCAATAAACGTCATTCTAGCACTAATGTTTTAATGTACTATTTACGTAAAAAAAATATAATAATTAATTAATATTGATTATGTTAATATATTATAATTAATAACGTTAACTGTGACAATATTTACATGTCAATTTTATTGTTATGCAACAGATTTTAAATTCTAATTACTAATACAACAAGTTTACATTAAGGTAATTCCACTCTTATAATATATTAATTTATATGACGTTTAATTACCCATTTAATCAGTCAGTAAATGTGTAAATTTTAATAAACCGTTTGCAATACCAAAAACTGGGCGCACTCGAATTGCACCACGAATTAATAGGAGATATGCATCTTACCCAGGCGCCTATAATACTCTGTCCGAACTGCACCACGAGCAATTATAATCTCCTAAATTTCTACCTGAACTGCACCACCAAGAGCGTCATCACGGACAAGTTTTTATATTATCGAATATTATCCAATAATATCACAAATAATATGTAAATAAATGAATTTAAAGGGAAGCGTCACTAATATATAGACATATGCTTTAAATGTGTAAATAAAGTTCAATGTTTATCTGTGTATGTAGTTTATTTATTATACAACATATTCCATATATAATACCTATATATAAAAATGAGTTTACATATTACAGAAAGAAAATTTACAGGAAACACACTGGACAAAGTGCTTGCGACTTATTTTACCATCTGCATATTCGTTAATTTTCATTTGAATAAATTTTTGTTTTTGAAGTACTGCCTGGCTGATATTCCTTTTTTGATTTGTGCGTATGGAATTTAATTTGGTATATGTATCTTTCTGTACGTCTTTTAGAAGGTTTAAGAAAACATGCAAATTAGGATGCGGAGAACTACAATATTTTTTTAGTCTCGAATGGAACGACTCGCAACAGTTTATGGTTCGCGATAAAGAAGCAGATTTTTCAGCCCAAATTTGTGGTGGAAACGCAGCATCTTCCTGAATATAATTTTCGACAAGGTAATCTGCAAATTCACGTACTCGTGTATCATTCGGCTGAATGCATTCGAAATCAAACAAATAGGCGTCTCCTACTTCCTCGGGGTTAAAAAAAATTAAACCAAATATTTGTCGAAGCCATTTTCCTGTATCAGAATGTTTGCTTCTATATTTCATAGATAGCCCTACCTGTTGAATTTTACAGAACATGTTCTGTACGTACACCTCTAACATACTTCACCAGTACTTTTAACGTCTCGGAGTTTATAAAATGTATAATTATTTAACATTAACAATTTCCGACCCCTTTCTCTCAACATACTTTGAACTTCCATAACTAATTTGAGATTTCACTTGTTCAGTAACTGTCAAATATAAATAACATTTTAAACAGACAAACTTACCCTTATTTAGTCATAATATTTTGATGATTAAGTTATAATTACATTCACATTACTAAGGTATTACACTAAAGTCGATTACAATGGATAATATTAATTAATTTGTTGACGTGGTGCAGTTCGGGTAAATCATTTCCGTTACCTGAAATTTCCGTAGTGCAATTCGTGTATAGGATTAAGTCATTAACGGTTTTGTGGTGCAATTCGTGTGCACCGCAAAAACTATAGCCAATTAATTAATAACGGACAAGAAATCCTTAATTATATGGTCCACAACAAACCTGGATGTTCATTACGTCTTGGGATTAATGTATGGGATGTATAGTAGGTAAAATAGCACAAAACTAATGTTCGATTTAATCAATTTTTTAAATGCAAAAATACATGCGACTAGTTTCGGCCTAGATCATCTTCAGGTATCTGGAGAAATAAGTCAGATAATTATACTTAGGTTAAAAATTAGATCAAAATATCAGAAAAATGGAAACATAAAACATATAAAAAACACAATTCATATAACAAATTAACTTACGTTTTGTTAGTTCTGTGAAAATTCTATGATGAAATTTTTGTCATTTTAAATTTTAATAAACTTGTATGCTTATATATAACTGGAAAAAATTGTGACATGAATTTTGCATGAATATTCATACTTCAAAGGGGACGAGAACACTAAGGAATACAGATATATGATTATACACGAACTAGTCAAATTATAAAAACATATGGTTAAACAAAAACTGTACAAATGTAGAAGTATATAAAAAACAACATATTTTTAATACACCTTGTAACGAATTAAAACGTACATACAATTATCAAATAACTATTTAATATCTTATTTAAAAAAAAAAACTGACAATTCTATGCTAATCCACAAATTTGCAAAACGTTTTAGTATATAAAAATTTTAAGTGGATACTTTAATAGTGTTGGAAGTAGATTATTAATTCCATGGTGATGAGCAATGACTGCATAATAAAGTGTGTTTTATTTTGAAATAAGTGAGGTAATGACGGTAAAATCAAATATGTTTTACAATTATGGACCAAACACAGAATTACAGTTTTAAACCTGGATGGATTTTGGGAAGTAAACATTAAAAAAATTAGGCAACATTCTCTGATCGTCCAACTCCCACTACTTTGAGATATAAAGAAATGTTTAAAACTGAAAACTTATCCCACACCTTGCTACCCCAAAATTAATTGTAATATTCCATAATTGGATAAAATTCCAAAATAAGTGACCCAGAATCCTTGATGATATCAAGGCATAGCAACTTAAGATAGCAGTTCTCGTTGGGATCTGGGCATACATATCTCTGCTGTAGTAACCCCGTCACCTATGACCCCAAAGCAAACTCACACATCAGCAGGACTCCATCGCCTTCTGGCGGCATCTCTGCGCAATTGCACATGCGTGCCAATTACGAGCATTATTATCAATTTTAAAAGACCCATAAATGTAATTCCCCAAAATTGAAATAATATGGAAATTTACATTGAAGCTTATTTGTTTGTTTTTAATTACCGGTTGGAAAATATTAATTTTATACCTTTTAATTAGTGTTTTGCCGTGATAATAATAACATAAGGAGGATATTAACGTAAATCGTTGCCAATTAAAGACGAAGACGGACGTCTGCAAAGAGGCGAAAAAATCTCCGTCGCAGATGTGTAAATTGCCTTTGTATTTTATAATAACGGAAAGTTTATGCGTTTCGGATGTCGAAATTAAATTTCAGAAAGAAACCGTTGATTAGATTATATTAATCGTCACCTTGCAGTTTTAATATACAACAAAGACAGCAACAAAACATTCCAACTATCTATCTGTATATATTAAATAAAACTATAAAACCATGAATCAACTGCATTAAAATAGAAACAATGTTGTATGCAAATAACACACTTATATGGTATAACACAATAATATATGTACATCGATAATTACATCTTGTAATGTTGATGTAAGATTAACAAACTCCAATGCGACATGGTGCATATTAACAAAGAGAAAGAAGTTGTTAAATGGTTGCACCAGGACAATAATTGTGTAGGTATAATTACAATATGTAACAGCAACACTTTTAAATTCTAAATTAAATTTGAATTTTTGATTGATACCACTTCAAGCCACAACTGTTCTTACATCCATCATAACATTAATAATAAAGATATGAACCAACCTGAAACCATGAACTTGTACAATATTACCCTCCTAAAGAGCAGATGGTGCTATTTATTACACATCGCGTGAGATAAAAAGATTATATTTGTAAACTATCTCAAGATAGACTTACAAAATATGAACATTTCAACCATTATTGCAGGTTAGAGAGAATCTTAAAAATACGATTCGCTCATGAGTCAATTTTAAGTAAAAGGATAGCATAAGTCCGCGGATCTTATTTTCGATTCACAATAAAATATGTCTCCAGAAACAACTCAGTCTAGATTGGACTTCCATATTTTAAATATTACAACTGCTAGTATTACCTTATTATATATATTATATTTCCTTAATTATGTATTTATATTTCTGTATCCGTATGCAGGATTAATTAAAAGAATTTATTATTACTGCTCTGTAAATATTGCTCCTGAAATAATTATAAAATACTGAGAACTGAAAATATTTATTACCAAGGAATAGACTGGAATTTTGATTCGTTTCAGAGGCGAACAATTGTGTCTTGGAAATTAAATAATAAATTTTAATAGATTCATCAACCCAATTAGTTTTGCGCCTAATCGGTAAGTAACGAAACGAGTTTTTATATTTATTTTTTATTATTAGCTAGCAAATCATTATACATTTATTTTGATATAGAAGTGAAGTAAAACGCTGGTTTAGCAAACAATGTTACACGATATTTCTACATATCTAAATCTGTAATATATAACTACTGTTACACGTTTTCTCTTGTTTCATGGTTTAGCGAAGATTAAAAACTTTGCAATTGACATAAAAAAATATTTATTGTGGCGTATTATCAAAACATTGTACAGGAAACGAAAAAAACTCCATTAGAGCAAAATCTTATAATACAATTACATACTAATTTCAAATATTCTGCAATGAAGAAAAAAACTTACGAACAAATTTTGTTGCAACAAGAAATAAGAATTACTAAAATCTTTTCAAAAAATAATCCAAATTTAATTGTACTTAAACCCGACAAAAGTAGCAAAGCTGTAGTATTGAAAAATCGGATTACAATAATAAATTATATAATTTAACCTCAAATCAAAATGCGTACAAAAAAATTATCTAATGATTTCACTAAAAAAAAATATCAAAAAGTAAATATTGACATTAGCAACTCATGGAAAGAAAAAAATATTACCACAGATTTACCAAAAAGAAATGAGAATTAATAGGACACTTTCACCAAAAATTTCTGGGCTTCCTTAATTACATGAACTTAATATTTCATTACAATAAATGTGCAAAGATTTGATAAATAAAATAAAATTGTGATAAATTGTACATTGTAATTATAATTTATCAGAATTTCTTGCTAATTTTATTTTCAATATTACAGAGAAGTATTCCTCTCGGCGGACGAGCCAGACGAGGTTCGTCAAGGTCATACTTTAGAGGTGGCCCTTCTTTCTGCACTGCTAAATCGTAAATTAAAAAATCCATCAATGAATGTATAATCAGTCCAGAGAGTGGTGGCAAAAATCACTGGCGACAGAGACAGGCAAAGGAGTTCTAATAGAAACAGCAGACTGAACTTACTGAGGATCTACTGAATAAAAACTGGAAGAGCTATCAAAATGATAGTAGGTCCTGTGATGGCTTGGTGACTATAACTAAAATAGCCATATGTACACAAGAGCCAGCAGATGACGTAGCCTGCAGATTTTCTGCCAAGAGGAAGAAGAAACACCAGTTCATTTGCATGATGCCAATGTTAAGGCTGGCGGGAGACAAGATTTCTTAGATTTGGTGTAGAGAACCCACGCTAGTAGTCTGCACAAAGAAACCCTCTCAAAGATGATAGGCCTAATTAAGAAAGAAAAATTAGAGAGCGTCCTATAGGAAAAAGGGGATAATATTCTTGCTTCATTAGGTGTAGAATCTATAAATACCCATATTCCTTATGATCTTGCCATTTAATCCGTTCATAAACAATGCGTGATTACAAACTTTACCCCTATACCCAAAATGAATTTATTACAACATTTAACTTACCCTAAATTCCACATATTTTCAAGTATAACAATAATGAAATCGCTATAAACAATTTGATGAGATGTGCGCATGGGATGCACCACATCATTAAATTTAGTCTTAGAAGATTAGAAAATGAAGTTCAAACACTAAAAGTTCACTGCAATTTGCAAATTCACATAGCATTCCTTCATAGGGTAATATTTCGTGTTAGATCAACATGGTAATTTAGTTTCCCGAACCTACTCTTCAAGTTGCTTCAACAAAAAGATTTCGCACAATTGTATATCCACACAATTGTGCGAACTCTTTTTACCATATGGAGTGTTGAGTGTACACCTTTTCTGGTTTCACACAAAATGGAAATATTCTTTTTTTAATTTACAACAAAATAAAGATATTCTGATTGACAACATTTCAAAAACAACTTACAAATTCATTGTTCTAAATATAAAAGAGATGCTTTAAGCCTCCAACATTATATTCTTTGATTCATAAAAGTGCCGCTTAGTTCTTCTTTAAAGCTACAACCTTCCATGTGTTCGTAACTTAATACCCTCACGCATTTCCATTTGTCAAAATGTGCCTGCAATTTCGGAGTCGGAGGAGAAAAAGAGACCCAACACAGAATTAAAGATCAGAAATGGAAATTAAGTACCCAAATTAAACATGTCATTTTATACAGCTGACGACACGAAAAATTATGGTTAATGGCGTACACGATAAACGGAACTGATAACCTTAATTAATGGACAAGGATTTTACTAATTTAGATGGAGATAAACGATGCAGCAGTAGCCTCCGTGTACATAAGTTGGAGGACAAGCGACGCCGAGGCAGGCGAAAGAGAAAATTAAAAATAGGTCTTAATTGGCCGGACGGTTGCCTGTCGTTCGCACAATACTTCGACAGAGAGAAACCGAAGCCCGAACCGGAGCATAGATGGACGAGATGATATACACCTTCGTTATTTTCGTTCAAGATGTTTTTCAGGTAGGAAATAATTATATTCACCACTATAGCAGATTCTAATTTAATTATAGCCAAACCGTAATTACGTGCAATTGTATACGTCTGGACTTGAAGCCAATTCGTGTGCGCCGCATATTATGGAAATAAATAATGATAATTGGTCGTGAATTATTCAAAACTATTGTTGAGAAATATTTACGAAAACAGTTTGCCGTTTTTTTTTCTGAGAATCCTCTGCCAAATATTTATTATTTTTATTAAAGTAAATTATTTATGGTAGTTACCAAAAATACAAAATTATTTTGTATGCATTGCATTAAATATAAAACAGAAAGTAAATGCGTCAATACTGGCTCTATTATTATATAAATTTAACCTACGGAGGAAAGTTTTTACTAAATAAATTTGATCTGCTCTTTATTTATTATATCCTCGACGTGATAAAATTAACCCATTACTTTTATTATATAATAGTGTGTAATTAGCGCCATTTTTTGCTATTGATTAGTCCGAACCAATTATCATCCTGAATTACGTTAAATCAATTGTACACTGCCCGACAAAATTAATGTCGATCTCCACAGCGAATTTTCGTATTTCCTATCTGATTTTTATAATTTTCAAGTGTTTTACACGTAGGTACCCCAATTAAACCGCCTACTTTCAATAAACCGATGGCAACCAAATGAGCGCCTATTCAAATGATTGAGCAGTTTTTGATAGTCACTACGCTATAGACGACGACACTGATTTTGTTGGGGCAGTGTAATTATTAATATTTTGCCGTTTCGTTATTGATAATTCAATGTCGATAGTTATGAATAGATGTGTTTTAAAGCACGTGCTTAAGTTTAAAAAACGAGTAGTGTCACTAGGAGTTTAATGAATGAGTGCTTTAAATGTTATAAAATGCCATTTTTAGTGCCCTCAAAAAAATACATTTGTCATTTTAACAAATCATTTTTTTTGTTATTTTGTGTTGGTTGAACGAAATACATTCTCAGTAATTTCAACAATAATACGGTTGTAAAATCAGTATAAAATTTATGCTAAAATTTTAATGTTGCTGGAATATACCTAAGAATTATAAAAGAAATAAAAAAAAAAACTGTTGGAACAAATAATATTTTGTGTTGGATGTAATATGCGTTAAAACAACATATTTTTTTTTTGTTCCGCGTAACATCAAAATTGCATTGCGCGTTTCCTTTAACAGTCTTTAAGGAGAGAAACCAATTATTTTAACAAATTGTCGGTGATCTATACATAAGTCCTTTTTATTAGTACATTTTCAATGTTTATTAACAGAACATTCATGAGAAAAAATGAAAAACATTACTAAAAATTTGCGAGCCCCGCCTTTTACTTGGAGGTAGAATCTTAATAAGAAAAATTTCGATCAATTTCCTATTGGTTGCTGCAATAAGATCGTAAATTAATACATTGCACTGAAGGCGATAGCGCTCTATGCATTAAAAAAAGCTAGATATGACGTCGCGTTGATTATAAATAACTCATATGCCTCGTCACTGCGCAAAAAAAACTGCGTTGAGCCAAACCAACTACAACAAGTTCTAAAGTTCTTGAGGCATTTCAATGTATTTTTTTATCATAAATGATCGGAACGACATGGACAAACTAACATACAAATATTTTAGGCCTCAAAAAGGTTTAAATATCTTCGGAACTTGACGTCCTCAGTTTTACTTTACGCATGTTTATGCACATGTGGACAAAGCTTAATGCAGTGCTTAATGACTGTTTGAGTAGGTTTATGTTGAAGATTATTATTATATCTATTATTGTTGTTATGGTCTAATAGTTATTATTGTGATTATATTGGTGGTTATAGTTTTTGGTTTAATTTTGTTCGTTATTTTATTCTCGTTACGATTATTATAAAACTTCAGTGACATTTGTTTTTATTGTATTAAAGTGTGAATTACTAATGTGAATGTAAGTACTAAGACGTTGGTGTCCGCTCTTGTAGCATTTATAAATAAAATAAAATAAATGTAATCATATTCAGAGTTGATTATTTAGCAGAAGACACCAATGCAATGAATAATAATCTTGAAAAAGTAAAATGCAAAAATAATCTAAAGCAGATATTTAAATAGAGCTATAATGTGTTCAATCAATGCTAATCACTTCCTAAACCTACACCCACATTAAGCATATTTCAGGAATAAACGAGATTAAAAATAAACAGATACTCGTTATATATAATAATGACAGGTTTCATAATTCTCCAGAATTAACATAAATTTACTAGCATGAGCAACTGTTAATGAATGTCTTAGTATAAAAAATAAAATCTTAATGTGGAATGGATTAGAACGTTTGTAGGACAAAAGATGTTCGTTTTCATTGAACTATAAGTTTTGACATATTTAGGGAAGAATATAACACACTTAGTGGAAGATTATCACACACTTTAGTTTTATTCTTACACTCATCGTGTATGAGTTTTACGCTGGATTTAATTGTTGAAAGGTGAAAAATACCATAAACAAATTAAAAAATAAGTTTCCTTTACTTTAAAAGGTATCCATGATGCAGTGCAGCCCAAAAAGGACCCATTGTGGAGGTCAAAATGCTGCTGGAAAAACTTGAATAATAAAAAATTAAAATTGCTCGTTGTAGCAACTGTTTTAAATATCTGTGCTCAAACTAACTACTCACAAAACAGACAACTTTATATGAAATTTTTGAAAACAGAAGAAAACGTTTTTCATTACAATTCAGTATAGAGTTTCGGTATAGAAAACCCCGCCTACTGAAAAGGTTATATAAATATAAAAGATTTTTTTCTTTAATTTCGTAATTGCCCGAGTTTCAAAATAGATTCCTACGTAAAAACTCAGAGACAGCCTGCATGTACAGTGATCAAAATTACCAAAATTCAAAAATTCTCGACTACGCAGAACCAGCACAAGACATTATTTACTTGAGTTTCTGAATATCAATATAGCCTTCATTAAAAAAAAATCTAAACGATACAAGGAATTATACTCCATAAAAAAAATACATCGTACTGGTGATTCATTATAAAATTAATACCAGAATCAATTCCACAGTTTTCAATGTGATTATTTAAATAGCAGATCGTGTTCCGCCTAAGCAAGTATTCGGTTAATTTACGTTTAGATTATATTATAAGATTAACCATAATTAATCCTGAGATGCACTTTACCGTTAAAAAATACACATTAATGTCACATTGTCAATAAGAATTTATAATTGACTATTGGATTCATAGCCCTGACTTTACCACACTCGTCTAAATGATATTGTATAATATAGAAGATGCAGAATATGTATCATGTAATTACCTAAATTACGCAGCATCTATTATTGAAGAAATATCATAATATTCCTCTACGGAAACTGCAGCAGAAGTATTAATCTAACACAGATAACATTCTATTAGTTAATAAATTAACAAACAGTCTTCAACTGTTTCTGAATTTGGTAACGCGCTTACTTTTATATATATTATAAATCCAATATGCTTGTTTTTGAATATTACAGAAATATAAAAGCTGTGATTGTAGAGAGTACAAATACTTCTGATATAGTTAGCTAATGGAACTATTAGCTGAAATTCTGATTAACTGGAATTATGAGTACAATATAAGATTTAATAAGAAAATGTTTACAAAAATATTTTTGCAGTATATTACTATATTTAAGTTCCATAAGTGTTAATGTTAAATTATAGTAAAATTAAGAAACATGTTTATTTGCATATTCCGTCGATAACTAATTTATGCTCATTCATACATAAGATACGGCACTCCTCATAATATAAAACAATGTCGAACCATGAAACTTAATTGTGTTGCAAACTATAAACTTGACTGAATTTTTCAAATTAGATAGGAATTTTTTAGGTACACTCATTTATTTATTTTCCAGACCGAAACATAGCTGTACCTTACCGTTGTTGTCTTATGCTGGTCTCTAATTCTCCAATGTGAGTTTCGTTCATATGACAGAACTCACAATACTCAAAAATAGAGTTAGACAACATAGAACGATTGTAAGATTTTCTTAATACTGGCAGTAAGTCAGCTTGTGGATCATTATGGTGGACACAGGACATCTTTTCAACTTTGATGGGCGTGGGTGTTGATTCCGACCTTTTTATGTAAGAGACTTTTTTGTGAGATGTATAATCAACATTAATAAAACACAGCAATAATTTCCGTAGCTGATATCATAATTTCAGTATATTTAATCTTATTTATTTGAAATTTAGAAATAACATAATAATAATATAAATAATATATAATCTCAACCACAATTCTAACTTCCGAATATCTTGTTATGAGTAACCCTGTTTTCACTGACCTTACGACTTAGTACTTTTATGTTGCAACTGACCTCATAAACTCTCTGATTTCGCGCCTTATTGTCCTGTGCACGCTTGTTATGGCCTCCTCCCGATTTTTTGTGTTGTAATTTTAAATTTTTAAATCTACAATTTAAAATACACGAAATAATTTGTAAATTTGAACGTTTTAACGTATGTATGTTCATAATGTTTTATGTTATTATCCCGACGTCACGACTTTGTAAGTTTCTTTTTTACTTACCGTGAATATTTACACATTATGGTTGTAATCTCTTTATTAGTTGATTCTCTGAGGAGGCAATAGGTTAATTGCGAAAGCTTAGAATTGAAGAATTGAGTATTGATTCAAAACTTCGGCTGTCTACCCTTAATTAACGCGTTGAACTAACGTTTGCAGCCAGTAAATTCTTTCACATGTCCATTTTTAATTATAGACCTAACTTTTTCAAACATTATCATTAATTTTACTTAGATTCAAAATCTAAGATGTACATCTTTATTATACAAAAAACATATGCAAAGCGCATATCATTTCATTTTTTTGCATATATTTACCTCTAGTCTATATGTAGACGTATTACACTACTTGAAATTATAGTGTATTAGTGATTGCTATATTGCATATTTAGGCATTCTCTGATGCATTTTTTACAAAAGTTGCGTATATTGCATATTTAAGCTTTTTCTTATTCTTTCTATTAGTAAAAATTCCTAGTAATTCCTAATGTAGATCGACAACCGACAATTCTCAGAACGATAAATCTTTTACATTGGTTTCTCTAATACTTTTTTCCAAGAACTGACGTGTTTAATTTCGCCTAGCAAGAAGGATGTGGTAAAACGGTTTAATATTATTAATTCCATATAAACTATCCTTCATTGATATCTTTGAGCGAACAGCATGTAATTTGTTAGTTTTAACATACTGTGCGTACATACAATGAAGTAAAGAGAAAAATTTCTTTCATGGATTAAGCCATATCCTGAACTGGTAAAGGATGGCAACAAAATATCTTGTCGAGGCTGCAGCAAACTGGTAAGTTTAATTTTACTAAAAGCTTTACAATTATTTTTAAATTCTTTAACTTTTGATATAAAATGACAATTGTTGTTGTAGGTGTCTTCTGAGAGAAAATACCTGATTGATCAACACGCTAAAACTCCATCAAGCATAATTGGAAAATGTGAAAAAACTAAAGCGATCCGCATGTGTGCAACAATCTATACGTCAATGTGTAGCATCAACTTCACGGCAAACTCAGAACAAGAAGAATATAATGCGATCTGTGCAAACGCATTAATTTCGTCTAACATACCATTAGCAAGATTAAACAATGTTAATTGAAATCAAATTCTGCAAAAATATTGAAACATAATATACTTGACGAGAGTACCTTACGAAAAAATTATGTCACATCTTGTTACAGCAAACAAGTAGCAGAATTCAACAATTGGTAGATGAAATAATTTTATTTATATCATGGTAGATGAAAGAACGGATAAGCGTGGCCGTTATATTGCCCTTTGTTATACAATTCTTCATGAAGATATTGTGGTAAATCATATTTAATTTATAACTTCAAAAAACAAACAACGTGACAATTGCCACAATTCGTTCAAGAAAGGTTATCAATTTCTTTTTACCTGGAAGTATACCTTGCGAAAAAATTTTACTAATGTTGTCCGACGCTGCACTATACATGATAAAAGCCGCGCAAAACTTAATTTTTTTTTTATAGTAACATTATTCATACAACTTGTTTAGCTCATGGGTTTAATCGTGTAGCCGAAGACATTAGGAATCAATTCCCTTTGATTAATGATTTAATTAGCAATGTCAAAAAAGTAATTTTTAAAGCACCTTTACGAATCCAATTTTATAAGGAGCGACTTCCCGGTGTTAAGTTGCCTCCTGAACCGATTATTACGAGATTGGGTACATGGTTAGAGGCTGCAATTTTTTTCGCCGATAATTTTGAAGGAATAAAAAATGTAATTCTTGAAATCACTGCTGACTGCATTGCTCTAGAAAACTGTAAAAAGATAGTAGCATCAACAGAATTGCTACAAAACCTTTTGTGTATTAAGTCAAATTATAGCTTTGTTTCAAGTTCCATTCGTAAACTAGAAACGCAAGGGATGTTGTTCGAATTTGATATGCTATGTAAGAAGGTTAAAGGCACAATAGGTAATTCTATATACGATAAATTTTAAAAAAATGATAAATGAAAATGCGGCGTATTTGAAATTGAAGAAAGTTAAGAAAATTTTGGAAGGTGAAACGGTAAACGATTTCGACTTTAATTTTAGTTTAGAATGTATTGCAAAATTCAAAAATGCACCAATTATATCTGTGGATGTTGAAAGAAGCTTTTCTATTTCGAATAGAAGACAAAACTTTCTTTTACACTATTTTGAAAAACATTTAATTATAAATTGTTTTAGAAATATGTTGCGAAAAAATTTTGTGCAATAAAGTTAATGTTTAAATGTCTGCTCTTATTTGTTTTATGTAAAAATTTTGCATATTGTCGAAATTTTTTTGCGTATATACCCCAGGTTTATGCATATTTTCTCAAAAATCGATGCATATATATGCGCATATATTCCAGTTTTTTTTACATATATTATTATAATCCGGTCTCTAGTCATAATTTTCGTTTTTATCGACGTTTTACTCGATTCTCGAAAAGTTTCAATGTAGCGTTATTCTGCTTACCGCTACTCTATTGAGAAAATTAATTTTTACGTAATTTTTCAGTACTTTTTGTTAATTATCTATTTAAACAATTATTTTGAAAATTTAAATTCTTAACCATATTCCGTTGTTCGCTTTTTATCCTAATATTACATGTCTTATTCGAATGTTTTCTGATGGTCTCATGATTTACTGCAACTTACCAAATTACTATTTCATACACCCCAGGTGTGCTGCTAATGATTCCTATTCTGGCATTTTTGTTCCTTAACAATCCATTTCACTAGCCAATCTTTTTTCATGCTAAAGTATCGCAAAATGTTACTGATTCGTACATATATATATATACCATAGTCGACCTGAAAAATTTGAAAGCGATGAGACGGAGAGCATCATTTAATAAAACAGAACTCGTGAATAAGACATGTTGAAGTTGTCAAAGAATATATTATTTATGTAATGTATTGACATAAACGCTAGCATTGTAAGCAATCAATATCTTCACGGAATATTCACCGGATCGCTGGCGGCTTATAATTAAATTCTCGGTCATGCCTCTTTCATCCAATATCTATTTATGGACCCACCCAGCATCACCGCCGTCGCATTGTTCCGTAACCTACATCTCCTTTCATCATCATGTATATGCATATTTATGGCTAGCGTCCGTCCATCGATACACAGAATCACTCATTAGGTGCGAATTAAAATAACTCCGCTATGAGAACTGTTGCTCGCGCTGAATCGAGTCCCTTGTTTACGTTATTGGAGTCGCCTGAAATGAATCCCCGCCTTGTCTCTGCAAGATTAAAAGATTGGGTAGTTGTATTATCGGTATGTTACGTTTGTTATAGCTATTCTCATGCAAAGTAAAAGGTGCCGAAGATTAATGGCCCTTGTTGTGGAAGATGCGACATGGTTTCGATGGTAAACGAAATTATATACTCCCAGAATTCTCGAATGCCGATCCGAGAGCCGTCGGTTACGAAAAAAAAATATTCTAATTATCTTGAATTTAAGCCACTGCTAATTAGTATTTTCTTAATTTCTCAACGATTTAAATGCTAATCGGGTGGTGGACTACTGTTATAATTAAAATTAAGGAAAATTCAAGAACACGGCAAAATATGGATATTTGTAGTCACAGAATCACCGTAATAAAAAAACGATTTATCGATGGCATCATAAAACATTTTTATTCAAATTTTATCGACCAGTTTGTGGTTAGCATGTCATTAATTTCTATGACCCAAGAGAGTCTGGTCATTTGGATATTTAATATTCAAAAGTTGTCGAAAATTTATTTGAGAAGGGTTAAATTCAGAAAATGTGTCCTAATTGGAAAATAACCATTTTATTTAAATAAATAAAATAAAAACTTATTAATATTCATAAATCTATACAGAAATAAAATTCCTAAGATGCTCTTTTAGCAAATCCGATTATATATTATAATAAGCGCTATAAGCTGAAAATTATTTAAATGTGTGCGTAGGTAGCTACTTAAATAAGTGGGCAACGATTCTTAATTCATACAATTTAAATTCGAACAAATAAAAACTTAAATTCTGAGAAGGAAATTTTTATAGAATTAAATTGGCTTTTTGAGCCGATGTTATTTAAATAAGTATTGTAAGTCTGTACTATGATAACAAAGAAATGAACTCTTAATCAATCGTATAAATACAATATGTTTCTGTACCGAATAATATTCAATTTTTGAAGTAAAAAATATAGTCCACCAATATATATATAAGGATAGTTTCATTTAATCTAGCAACAATATTTGCTTCTAATTGGAAAAAGGAAAACATGATCTATAGAACGATAGAGTTTTTTTCAATTTTCTATTTAAGGAAAAAATATGCAGATAGACGTAAAAGATAATTGAAAAAAAAAGTCAAGTATTCTGAAATGTAGATTAATATTTAACAAGAACACTATTTCTTAAAATGAATATCAACCACAACAAAATTTAACCTGTAACCCTTTATAAGACAGGTATTAAAGGATTCCAAAATTATTTTCTGACACTAATAACGAAATATGCATTTTAACCACATAAATTGCTGTATGTTCCCTTACTGAAAAAGTGTGTCACCTTCTGAAGGACATTAAAACAGCCAAGAGGCAATTCGTCTCACTCCACAAAAAGCCAACTTCCCTGAGGTAACAACAATAGCGCACTCGAACTCAAGAGAGTTCCTAACAGCATTAGAAACACCTTTACATTGTGGATTATGAAGTCGAAGCGGTCATGAATACCCTGGTAGAAAGGCAGCCTCAGACAATTAACCCGCAGTTATAGGGTGCTCTCCTTTAGAACTAGTATCAAAGCAAATTTTATGAAACTGCATATTTGCTTTTCTTTCGTACGTATATACTTTACCTTATATCCTTCTCTATCATACGGCTTTAGTTAAGATGGGCAGGTGAGAGAACTTGTATTATCGTTGTGTTGTATTGAAATACATGAAAACAAATACAGGAAGCGTTTTTGTTTTGGATAAATATCTTGTACTGCTGATTGGCATTTTTTTTATTAATCATTAATCTAATTCTGGTAAAAGCCCTCCTTTGGTTACGATGTACTCTGCTATTCGGAAATTATGTCAAAGAAGGGTTTGTCACAAAGGACTAATCAGAGTGACAACTATTTCTTGACAAGATTACTTCCCTTATTTTCTTCTTTGCTTGATGACTCCACTAAAGTATTAACGGCGGTTAAAAGACCAATAATTATAACTAACCCGGAATCATTTGCTGCTATTCCATCCATTTTTCCCATATATTTTTTTTTTATCAGACTATGATATGCGCATCAAATTCAAGAACTCAAGCAATCGTTCCGAAATTGTTTGACTGAATTACTTTACTGAACTATTATGGAACAAACGTTTGTCGTTGCTGACAGCAAAACAGTAATAGCTGTTTCAGAAGATTTCGGAACACCTTTTGGAAAGCCCGTGTATGTATGTTTCATATATCTTTGGACTAATCGAAACGACACCACCATCACCATTTCAGATTTCTGTCGATAGAGGGCATAAAATGTTTCTATTTTTTTTTATTACATCAGATTACATCTTTTATTGTATTTTAACAACGATTAATTTACAACATGTGGATTTCAGACTAATTAAAATAAATGGGCAATAAAAGCAATGGGTTTACTAATGAAATTGCATGTATGATAGTAATATTGATATCCTGCTTAATCTTTTGTATATACTTACATTTAATTTTAAATAAAAATCTGGTTGATCTATACTCGAATAGGTACTATATAGAATAGCACAACCATTACTTGCTCGCATTTTACCTTCAATTAAATCTAAAACCTAAATTAATATGTGTACAAAAAATATTAACTTTGAGGATCTAAAATATGTCCATCTCATGCCCACAAAAAGCAGGTACTTTGATTAAAAAACTAACTGCAGCTAAGGTTATTGAGAGCTTTACACTTATGTGACGTTTACATTGTTCATCTTATGATGAAAATATGAAATAAACAGCATCTTGTTCAATTTGAACAGGTCGAAATAAACGGGTCGTCAAAGTGTTCCGATCCGAATGATCTGGGTTACTTAGTTTCCCATCTCTATTAAATAATATATACAAATTGTATCTTAACATTTTCTTCTAAGGAGCTGTTCAATAATTTCTTTTTCTCGCTGATTATGATAATTTTGATGTTCAAGTTTAAATTCATGTACTTTCAATCACAATGTGATTCTATCACAAGGTTTTTTTTAACTAAAAATTTTTATCATGCATTTGTTAGAAATTTTTTATACTTTAGGCAACTTTATTCATTTCAAATTTGGGTTCTACTCTAAATTTTCTGTCAAGTTTATCTAACATATTAGGCACTTACCTAATGTTTATGCTTTACGAGACATTCGCTTTTTAAATAATTTTGTGTGATGTAATGGTTCACAAACTTTTAAGTTGCCTGCAGTTGGAACAGTGGATTTTTTTTTCATTTTGACTTGTAAATAATATTCATGGGGGTACAGGCTAACAAAAATCTCGTGACAGTGGCGAGTCATTGTGCGCGCATTGTACTGAAGTGGGGGGAGGGGCGTATAGGATGGCCGGTCTACAGTATTTATGCAGCGATTTGTCGACTGTATCTATTTCCAACTATGACATTAATAAATATTCAACTGATTACGCGAAAGATCTCAATTTGTGGTAACTCATTTTTTTTTAATAGCAACCCCCCTCACTTTCTCTGCGCTAATCGATTGTCCGTCAAAAAATACATAAAAATATCAAAAACCGTTTTTAGCTGAAATAAATACTTCAGGATATATTTAAGAAAAACTGTCGCAACATAATGATTACAACTACATGCGTCGGTTCTAGGTTGCTATGATTGAACAGTGCCAATAACTGTCACTTATAATAAATAAATATCATAGACGATGGTATGATGTAAACAATGAAAATGAAAAAATTCAACTGTACCAACAGACAAAGTTCTTGAATCACTATATAACACAAATATTATATTATTATTTTATTATATTTAAAAAAAGCCAACATCTTGTAGGGCATAAACATTAGGTGCAAAGTATGTTAGCTAAACTTGACATAAAATTCAGAGAATAATTCAAATTTGAAATAAAAACACTACTTTTCCATTTGCAATAACAAAGTTGACAAATACTTCCGGTATAAGGGAACATTACCGGAAGTCGAAATATTTTAGCTAAACTGACACCCACAGATTTACAACAAAAATTTCGTCGTGACACACACTGTACAATACAATAGCCGTATTCTTTTTACCGTCTGATTTAGCTTGTCTTAGTTTTGTGAGTTAAGCTACGAGCTACACATTACGAATGACCAAAGCAGCCGACTAACTGCATTTCTAGAGAGTAGCTCGTAGCTTAACTCACAAAACTAAGACAAGCTAAGTCAGACGGTAAAAAAAATGTCTATTACTAATATAAGCCGTTGTTATTATTTATCCTGGCCATGACTGTCCAAAATCAAATTCCCGTTAGAAATTATTGAAAAAATTAATAAGCTCGCTTTATGGGACAGCCTTTATATTCAAAACTACACATAATAGTAATTATCCTCTTAATATTTACAGCTCCCCCCATTTCTCTTAAACGAACAGATTAATTAAAATAGAAATTTCAATATTTATCACTTTGTACAAGGAAGATTTTCGACAAGATTCTACTCATTAGTGGCTCCCTCTTGGCAGATAGATTCCCGGTATTCGAAAGCAATGTCTTAATTAACTAACGCCCGTATATCACCGGCTAGGTGTCCGTCTCGCTTATCAAATATCATAAAGCACCATTAAAAATATTATAAACCGGGCTACTAGCGGCGCACACGTATCAAACGTGCCAGCGCCCTATGTTCCCGTACGTCGGAGTCAATCTCTTAAAATGGGGGGTCCGTTTCGCGACGGGGGTCCAATTACCGATCCATTCGTACCCCGGGGCCACCTCTAAACCGGCCAGCTGTCCATTCCGAACGATAGTGTATTATTTTCAAGTTAACACCACTCGAACCTTTCGTACCACGCTAATGCCTTAATGTGCTCACGTTACTTGGGGTCAATTGATTCTGTTGATATTGTACGTATATACTGTAGCACGCCAATAATAGAATTACGTTTTAATCATATTAGGTTTTAATCTGATACAGTTGAACTAAATAGAACTACTTCTTAAAAAGGAACAACAAATAATAATTACAAAAAATAATTTGTACCAAACGCTATTTTATTCGCAACTTGCACACCGTGTTATTTTCTTTGCAAATAAATATAAAAACCGGACACACACAGCATAACATAGAGATTGTTTTCTAATCGCTGCAAAGCTAGCAGCTTGCATTGCAGGAAAATTCAGCACGCGCATGCAAAAGATATTCCTAATAGGTACTTCAATCAAAATGTGACTGAAGAAGCGTGTTATTTATATTTCCCTTTAATTAAAACATCTGCCTACTTGCACGTGTAGGTACATAGTTGTTTATGCTTTACTGTATTCAACTTTACGGCCTGTTTTTATCGAAACCAATAAAATACATATTGGTGGTTATAGATGCTTGATGTATTGAAATTCGACTTTTCCTGTGAATCATTTAGATCAGACAAACAGCTGTTATTATGAACCCGGATGAAAGTAAAATATCACGTCGTCTTCACACATTAGCAGACAAACAGAACCAGTTTACTGATTTGTTGCTTATTGATTCTTAATTTGTTTTGTGAATTACGTTGTCATTGTAAAAAAAATCACATTTAATGTTGCAAAACCTGTGAACCAAAAGGCAAGTGTCTTATTGTACATGGAATCATATTTTTGGAATTATTATTTAATTAAATTATTACTAAAAATTAGTAGTGATTTTGTTTTTGATTGCTAAAGGCTGGCTTGCTTGCTTTCAAGCACAGCTGGCACCCTAATCAAAAATAGAGAACCTGCAATTTTTACTCCCGGTTTATAAGCGGCAGATATTATATTTTTGCTGGATTATCTGCCAAGCTGTAGTGTCACACATGCATGTGTATTAGCTAATATATGTATGGACCATTTAGAAAATAGAATATTTAAGGAGAATCAATTATCCCAAAATGTGATATTTTGGAGACGGTATGTGGACGATTTTTTTTTTTGTATTTGGAGAGGAACAAAGCAAATGTTGGATGAATTTCATAATTACATAAATAACCCTTATCCTAATATCAAATTCACTATAGAACTAGAAAAATCCAATAGCATTAATTTTTTAGATTTAAATATAAAATTGAAAATACTTTAAATTTCAAGATTTACAGGAAACCCACTCAAACAGATATTGTTCTACCAAATTTTTCCAATCATCCACATAATCAAAGAATCCTCACTTTTCAATATTACATTCCTAGATTAAACAATTTATCACTAACAACAGCACAGAAATTAAAAAAAAAACAAATTGCAATAAATAATCATTTTCATGCAAAAATAATAGATAACATATTTATACAGAAATAGCTACTAAAACCCAACATACACTACAAAAACAAAATACACAAATTACATATAAAAACATAAGATATCAAGGCCCAATTAATTATAAATTTACCAAATTGTTGAGAGATTACGACATTTATCTAACAATGACACAAAAGAGCACTCTCTTGAACATTCTCCAAAATAATAAGGACAAAATAGATACTTTAAACAAAAATGGAGTGCATGAGGTGTATTGTAACAATTGCAATGCACAATGGTGTACATACATAGGGCAAACCAAAAGAAAATTAAAACTGCGTAACATAAAAGAAATAAAATATATTCCAATGTTGGTAAAAATCTTTTTGGAACAGAAAAAAATGAAAACAAAATAGAATAATTATTACATGAATAACAAAAAAGCCTAAAATTAACTTTATTAGAAGCATTAGAAATTTACAAACATAAAAACCATAGTTATATTAGTAATATCACAAAATTAATTGTAAAGGCACCGACATTCTATTGCCACCAAAAACTATTGTGACAAGATGGGGAACATGACGTAAATGTGCTGTGTTTCTTGCCCATAATTATGAATGCATCACAAACGTTGTAACTGAATTTGATTCAACAAATAAATAGTTTTGCCACAGAAAAGTGTAAGGTAGTTTTCAATAATTCAACAATAAAAATCAGCTATCATATTTTAAATGTAATTTTGCGATAATTGAGGGGACAATTATTAGATTAAGAGATCGAAAATTATCTTTAAATGATAGTGTTGCCATTATAAATGATATTGAAGAGAAAATTTGAAAAGTCAATGGATGAAGTGGATAAAAAAAAATATGGAAAATTAGCGGTAATTCCAGGCAAAATTTGAGGTTTTGCTACATTAAAATCGATAAATACTGTGATTAAGGGGTATTTGAATGAAGACGTTAATGCAAGTTCCCTCATTAATACCTAGTTATAAGAATGCAACCTATCAAATCTTGCGATGTCGATACTAAATAATTTGTAAATACGACAAATGAATTTTAATTTCTTAAAACGTAATAAATAAGTGCATATTGCATGCATATTTGGCAAACTTTTTAGTGCATATTTTCCAGGAATTTCATGAAAATGAAATTGGTTGAAGTGGTATAGATAAACTTTCGGTAATTAATTAACGAATACCTATTAATTCTTATCCGTTGCTCCAAGAATTGGAATTGTGAGTTCGTGGTTGTAGCGGATGAATAATTAAACCAATACTCAAATTGTGTTGAAGTATATAATGACGTTGTGTTGTGGTGCACCAACTTTTTCAAAAATTTATAATCACAAAACTTAAACTTCAAATTCTAGAAAGAATTTAATGTAATTAGTTTAGTTAGTTAAAAATAACTGCTTTCTAAATGACCAAAGTTTTATATCTAAGATTTTTCTTTAAATTTATGTGACATGTTTTGAATCATGGTAAAATGCAAGTGATTTACACCACGAACTCACAATTCCAATTCCTATTAAGAAACATCCTATATGTCCTATACAATATGAATTTCTAAACATATAAAATAACAACTAGGTTGGTGCATACTACAGGTTAACAAAAACTTATTCACTGCGAAATATTTAGATTTAAAGTATTTATTTATTAGATTGACTGCATTTAGTATTCCGTTTTTTAAAGTTTGGCTACACTAATTTCATTTAATGATGAAATTTCGATGCAACCACCAAAAAATATTTGTAAAATTTGAGATTGCCCCTTTATATAAATTAATTATTATGATTAATGTTGAACTAAACGATACAAGCCGAGCTTGACACCACCTTGTCATAGCGTCAGTTGTATGAAAACATGGTGTTCAAAAAAAAAAATTGCTCTTGCACCAACTTTCATCTCTCCACTCAACATTTGTGCCAAATCGATTTGGTTTTCATTGTACATTCCTAATCTGTACCACCATTCAGTACAAGCAATTTAAAGAAAGAACTTTTAAAAGAAATGTGGGCTATTCTTACAACAGAAAATATCTATTACATTTGATACTTTCTATACATTTTTCAACTATACATAGTTATTTTATTAACTTTCTTAATTGAATTATCCGTTCATTGGTTTACAATATTAATATTTTACCGCGATAATCCACACTATATCTTATGTAACTTACCTTCTTCATTGATTTTCTTATTTCATTGCCTCACTCCACGCGGATCTTAACCATAAAACACCGAACACAAGAATTTATACGGCGTTTTAATTACCGTCAAGGCTAGAATGTCAAGAACCCATCCACACTTGTATGTAGCCAGAAGGAACGCGACTAGTTGATTTATTCACAAATAATTAATTAATTATAATTTTATTTCGCGTGTAATTTATAGTCTGTGTAAGGTAGGAGACTACGCTAAGGTTAATTAACAAGGTTTTTACTAATTATCAGTTAACTGTCAAGCATTTCGGACCACCGTAAATAACAATAAATCCCAACAGATATACAAAAAATAACTACCGTGAAATTATATAAGTAATTCTATTTTTATCCGTTTGCGTGTTTGAAGACAGGAATACATGTGGGTTGAATGAATAGCAACATTTAACAGATATATTGCCGGCTTAATAAACTAATTTTTAGTAATGCATTAAATTTGCGAAAAAACAAACAATTTAATCTAATATTTGCTGTTCTTAGAGAAGCGTTTAAAGAGTATAATAAAAACACACAAATATATAAAAAGATGAGAGTTTTGCTCACAAAGCAAAGGCCTCTGTAACAGAAAGTTATATATTCCATCTTAAACGTTTCGTTTCCAGTGTGAATTATCCCGAAGAATGATCCGCCAGGTATAACAATAATAATAAAGCAAATAAATTATTTTAAGCAAGTTATTTAAGTTACGAATTCATCAAACTTTATTAAAATAACTAAATTATGAAATTAAATTTATAGCTTCAAGGATTTTGCCCGGAAAAACTAATAATAAGATGAAGTCGTAATTATCTATTTTACTCTGCAAAGACTTTGTTGCATGTATATCAGTTTGTTTCTTAGAGGGTGGGATAAAGTTCGATAAGAATTCCATAACAGATTGAAAATTATATCTTTCTACGAGTAAACACTTAAATTTAGACGCCCAACTTGTTAGACATAGTGTATCGAGTGCGTATATGATCTTACTCCCATTAATGCCTTTTTATTAAAAATTTGGCACTGTAGCAAATTTACACTGAGAAACTTAGGTAAGTTAAGTAAGTTTTCATTTTTTCTTGCTTTACCTTTCCTTTTTGCGCACCGTTGAAATATTTTCTCATTTTATTCAGCTACTTCAAACAATACTTCAGTATACTATCACTAATTGTAAAACATAAGATAAATAGTACCGTCTAATGAAGAATGAAAATGCAAATTCTTAATTAAGGCCGTTGTACGTTAAAAAAGTTGTTATATATGTATATTGTTGTTTTATTTTTATTTTAGTAGTTCTAATTGCTGTCATAAACACATGAAAACGTAACATGTGTAGAAACACTGATGTTGAAATAATTTTAATTTTTATTTATTAAGTTTGATGCCAGTAGTAATACCTATATTGTCATCGCTCGTAATGAACACATGGACATTGTCAACAAAATACAAAGTAACACTAACATATATATGTGAACAATAAAATAAAACAAGACAAAAACGGAGACACACCTTAACATACAACAAATATTTTTCTTTTTTGGAAAAGAATTTTTTTTTTCCAGCACTGACTGATATTTCCCAAAAATTAATTCCATAGCAATGACGAGACCCCACATACGGAAAATAAAAGTATCGCAATGAATTTAAACCGACATTGCTTCTCAAACATCTAAATCCCATATAGCGCACATGCAAGTTTATTATCAACCTCTGCGGATGATATTGTAATTTGAAATTTTTATCCACCATCAATCCTCTTTGTTATAGCTTTGTTCTGTCTTTTAGGTATCGGTTCGCCAACATAACCTATATACAAGTTACTCCTATCCTCTCGGACTACTAGCGAGAACCAATTACTCACGCCATTCACTAATTCTGTAGGAAAACGCCAACCGTTTTCTATCGTAGATGGTACTTTGGTACAACTAATTCTGTCAGCATGTTGTATAGTAACATATATTTAGTTAGCGTTTGCTCTAAACCATTGACAAATATAAAGAAAAGGGTAGGGCGCAGTATTGAACCCTAAGGAATGCCACAATCCAAATTCCTGACAAATGACTGGTGACTGCTGTTTGCATTTTTAGTATCTTTCCCATTTATACTTACTGTCGCCTTTCTATTATCTAAAAAGAATGGTTCAGTTTAATTTCTTTAATAAAATCTGCTCATCCCCTTTATCGAAAACCTTTAACAAGTCAAAAAAAAAAAACACCGGTAATCAAATTCCTCCTATCCAACTCCGCTTAAACACTTTTTAACGCATGCATTTTTCAATAAATGAGCTGCCACTCCCTTATTGATGACCTCAAAAACTTTCGTCGATAGTAAAGATGTGGGCCTATAGTTTCCCTGGATCATGTTTATTACTTTTCTTATGATCATGAACTATTTTGTTAAATCATACTCCACTTGGAAACACGCACAAAGGCGGATTTATTAAATGCATTAATGGTTGCAACAAACTATTGTAGACATAGTCCGGCAAAAAAACAATGTTTCTTGGGTTCTGCTATATTTGGAAACGACGATTATTTTGATTTAAGTAAATAAAATGAAATGTTGGGTTCATTCAAATTTATTGTTGTAATTTTCTTAACAACTACATATTCAAGATCTATAGGAGTTAAAAGAGCAGATACAATTGTTAAAATATTAAATATGTGAGGGTAAAAAAAATAATCAAAATTCATTAAATTCATTTTAATTTAATTTTTAATCCAATTACCTTTCTTTTTCTATCTCATACTGTTTCCATTTCAAATAATATTTTATTTATTCATTTTATCAATCACTTAGGCATTCGTTTTCATGTATGTACTAACATCTTATCCTCATATAATTTTCCTAATTTCCTTGCCAATACTTTACTTATAATATTGTTTACTATAAATATTCTATATTTAAACGTTTTAAATTGTAAAAATACATAACACATATACAACATCGCATTAATCTTCTGCACTACATTAATAAATTGATCTTTGATGGTAACTACTTCAGTGATATATTTTCCTTGCATTATTTAATCATTGACAATATTTTCTTTTTATTTTACATTGACGTTTGGCAAATACTTTATTTTTTTTATCTTTTTCCAACATAATAATATATACACTATATATAAATTCAGTAATAGATTAATTTTTCTCTTATAATTTCAATTTGTTATAACTTTTCGCATATTAACATTTAAATAATTGTAAATACTTGTAGAAAGCCTGAAAATGATCAGTGGCCATTTTTGGGCCGATACATGTACTTGACTATAATAATAGATAATTATACCAATGAATTTGAATGGCTCGAACATTTTATTTATTATTTACATGCCTCTAGTTTCTTAAATACTTCTTTGATTCATATGTTCCTCGTTCAAACAGGCTGCCATTTGAAACAATCCGTTTTTCCCTTGGGCATTGGGTAATACTTACGGTTATTCATTTGTTTTTGAGTGTGGGAGGAAGTGGTTCTAGTAATCAGATGTGGCATCATTGTCCTCGCTGATGAAGTGTAAAGATACCATATAAAAAATTAAAAATTTTAACTATGTCATCTTAAAACCACAAACGAAAATAATAGGACTGCAATTCGAGGTCCCTAAATCGTTGGGCTCCTCTGCCCTGCTGGTGTTATGGGTGCCTTATCTACACTCTTGCTTAATGATAATACAAATGCCTTTTAAGTACCAATATTTCCACTCTTTATTTATACAGGTATACTCACATGTAAGTTACATATATGACAACGTTCTTCATATACTCATAAAAATCAGAAAATGAAATTTAGTGGTTCATAAAGTCATCATATTTAGCTTACGAGATCATTTGATACTTCTTTTGTTTGAGCATCAGTTTATGCTATGTATACAGTTACAAAGATTACAGGTCACAGTACTCATGCTTTTTGGGAAAACCAATTTAGTTGTTAGTGTAAATGACGAATACACAACAGCGTTTGTCTTGTTTTTAAACTTAAAAACGAAATTCCATCATTCCCAATAATCGAACTCAAAAGGACCTCTGTATCTATAAACTATACTTACCCATGCTCTGTTAGTTACATATGCATACCTTGTTAAATATAAACTCCGACTGATGACTATATACATACCTAGAGAGTATGTTTCAGTAGAGAAAGAGTCATGACATGCGCAATGAACGAGAATACAACTTCGTTAGTAAACAATAAGAAATGGTAACTTGCTTGGGGTAATAAACACTATACACTTTCTGATGGGGTTTTGTTGACGTAATATGGACTGAACCCAAAATGAGAAGTACATATGTCGTCATCGTAATGTCGACGTAGAATAGAGGAACTAAAGTCATTAGTGGTGGGGGTGTATTTTTTCAGGATAGGAATTACATTAAGTAGTTCTGTCAAAGTGACAGGAACACCCCTAAAGCTGATATAGTGGATTCTTCCGACGATTCCAGCGCTCAAAACGGATATGACGACATATGTACTTCTCATTTTGGGTTCACTATGCGTATCTTTGTTTTGAATTGTACTTTACCTATCACGCAATAATGTAATGCGTAAATTTGGAAAAAATAATAATACACTTTAAAATAATATGATTATTTATTTTTAATTTAAATCTTTATCTAGAATTATCCAATTATACACATCGATCTTCAACCAAAAAAATGTCATACACGATTCTTTTGTTATTTTTTTTTTTCAATATTCATACTCAAAAGGCTTAAAACTAATTATATATTTATATATAATATATTATATACTTACACATTTAATATCAGTTTAAAACTTCATGTAAATTGTGTATCACATATTTTTCAATTTTCGCATTTAAAGGGTAATAATAGTACATAAATACTAACAATATCGTCATTGTTATTATCATTATTTTATCTTTACATAACTATATACAAGTATTTGTACAATTATAAAATACATATTTACATGAGTATACAAGTGTCTTCCGTCCAAAATAAAATGTAACAAATGGAACATTATTAAGAAGTGTGTTTTTGAATTAAAAAAAAATAAGTATGATAAGGTTTACGTAAGCAAAGTTGTTTTTAATCATTCTTACACTTTCCCGCTCGTATTTTAGGATACAAGCGCTGGAATTAATTAATTATTTCTTAAATGTAAATATGGGTGGGGCAAATTTCAAATAACAATTCATTTTATTTATGTTATGTTGTCAGCGCTAATTTTAAAGCAACCTTCCTTCATAACGTCAGCTGGCAATTTTTATTGTGGGCATTGTGGCAACAAATTTATCGCCGCACAGATAGCGGTTAACATTAAACAGGAATAATTATCATACAAATGATTTGAAACGGGTTATTTTAATTTTTTTATCCCTCAGTTAAAATCATTACCGCGCTAATTAATTATATTTAATTTGTGTGTACTTTTCATGACCATAGAGCTCGCTTAATCGTTTTTATTACATTAAGAATGAAGTCTGGTAATCTGGTTACGAGTTACGTTATAAAGCGAGCGCATTTAATGGCTTTAGTGCAAATTATTTCATCGCTCGACGAGTACGGCGATCGCGTGGTTATTTTAAAATAACGCGCCGCTCACACGAGCGAGCAATATAGGACGTCAAAATGGGGCCCAGAAATTACGCACAAAGTACCCGTGATTTACCAGGTATTTAAACGGTTACCACCATTAAAAGTGTTGCCAACGCGAAAAAAGATGAGTACAAGTGAATGCGAACGCGGCCACAGTCTCAATTATCAAAATTATTTATACACAGTAATATCGTGGCGATAAACTATTTCGAATGTTGGCAACACTTACTGGTCGTAAAATTAATTAGGTACTCGTTTATTAGGGCTGCATCCAGATGAGCTAAATTAATAGGAAAGGCAATACTGGAGAGGGATTCAAGACTCAGTTTCTTGGTTCTTTTTGCAAACGTGATATTTATCTCTAATAGACAGAAAATGCGCAATTGAAAATAGAATGTGTTACGTTTTGTAAATGGTTTAATGATTTAGTTGCTCGATATTTTACTACAGAATTGGTTTTGAAAAGAAAATATATGGAAATACTTCCTAAGCACATTAATTATTTGTGTTATTTTCGAATACAGTTATATAAATGCAAAACATATTTCTTCTTCGTATGAACAAGGAAAACTATAGTGGCTATGTTATTTGACCTAAATAGATAACTTGACACAATATGTAATAAACTATATAATAACAGTATGTACAATAATATCGCTTCTGTAAAACCTAGGTTAAATAGAAGTCGCAAAAAAGATCTTACCTAACATTCGGAATAAATTGAGAAAAAGACTTTTGTCGTTAATGAATACGCCTTCATTCAAATAAACTATTTTTTAAATAGTGGTTAAGACAAACATTATCTAAAACAAATATTGGTGAAACTTGCATATTTCTTTTTTATGAAAAAGTACGGCTTTAACTTGCAAACCATCGATATCTCAGTTTCGCAAGGTAAAATATTTTTAAAAGTAGCTACATATTTCGTCACATCTTAGCCATCTTCAGGCTTTTAAAACGTCCATGTAAAAACAATAAAAGCTATTGGCAAAACTTTACAATGAATCAAAAGAAATGATAACATGAAATTAATTATAATTATGAATAACTTGTGTTATATCAAAGATTATAATGTTATTATATTTGTATTAAATTAAGATATGACCATAATCCCAAGAAAGGAGAACGATTTGAAGGAAATAGTCAAAAATTCATTAGAATCAGCTTCAAAATAGGATTGGTTATTATTGAAAACAAAAGTATTAATAAGGATCGAGACAAAGCATGCAGACAAAAAAAGTAACGTGTGAATTGAACGTGTGAAAGAAAGTTTTCATCATATTTATGGATATTTTTTCCTAACTTGACTTCTGCAGGTGTCGAATGAGATTAGTCTAGTAGCTGATGTTGTCAACTTTTTAAAATGCGTACAAATTTAGAAATTGCTTTAAGCTATTTTTTTTAGAAAAAATAATTCCTTAACAAGCAAATGCTATAGGATAATCTTCACAAAATTAATTTTTTTCACGCAAAGTTCTCCTTTTCAACCATCTCTGGTAACAAAATGCCCTAATCAAGCAATCTAATTGACGAATTATATTTGTTGTCAGATTGTATGACTAATTCTAACATCTTCTTCTTGAGTTGAGTACTGACAATCTTCATCATTTAAATGTTTGGTGATGCTTGATGAGTCGGAGAAAGCTTTTATAGAACCTTTTAGATTCAAACTACAATCCAATTTAAAAAAAAAAATCCTGGAGCCCAAACAGTTGGCATTGAGTTAGAAGGGACTCATAACTCATATTAAGGTAGATCGAGAGAGGTTTACTTCTATTCAGAATATAGGCGTCAGGCATGCTAAAATAACTCAGAAGAGGAAAAGATTTAGGCTTGAGGCAGAGGAGACTAAGATTAATCCACAACAGAACGTCAGAGACTTGTTTTATTGGAGCAACTTAATCTGAGCAGATCCCGGCAAGAAGAATTATTGATTGAACACCTTTCCGCTGCGGTGGAACCGCCTAGTGTAGTAGTTTATAGTATGTATAACTTAACTTATTAAAAATAATTTATTTATATTTTTGGTAGGTACTTTTTCTAAAAGCACCACCCTAACTTTGTTACTTAGAATTGGAAATCTTTTGACAAAATATTCTTTCAAGAACTACTTGCTCTGCTGCATGGACCTCACTAAAAAAAAATTTAATTTTTATTTTGATATTTTTTAAACGGAGTCAGTAACCATGGAATAATTTCATATTCACTGTCTCCCAGCAAACAAAAATCACCTTTAAATTTAGATATACCTTATACCTCCTAATATGCTTGTTTCCAAATCTTAGAATCAGGTATGCTTCCTGGCCATTGCGCGTCTATACTTAATAATTAATAATTTCACTTGAGTCACAAGTAACTTGCACATTTATGCTAGGGTATCCTTTTCTATTTATATAATCATCTCCAAAAGCTAATGGTTTTTTTTAAATTTCAATATGAGTGAACTACAAAGGTCATGCTCCAATAACTGTTAGGTATTCAAGATTTCTGTGACCAATTCCATTTAGCTTCATCCATGGTATTTAACGTAGATGGGAATTTTATCCAACGATGAGCTTTTTCATAGGTTCTATCAGCTATACTACTCACAATTTTATGTACAGTAGAATGATGAACTCCAAAGTCTTCCGCGATACCTGCTCAGGAGTGGCAGAAATATCTTTTGTCGAGAACTAAGAGTTTTCTTCCTTTTGTTTCTTCAAAATTATTTAGAAAATGATCAGAGGGTTAAACAACATTTCCGAGCTTACACTTCTTTTCTCTCGGTAATTCTTCGCCTTTCGCATGTTTATAGAATCGATTATTGCTCTATTTGAAGCCAGAAGTTTTAAGTAAAGAAATATAAAGAGCTGCTTATTAATAACCCTACAAATATACATTTATTTACTTGTATCGCAAATGTATTACGTATCTTTATTCAATCGAAAATAAGAGTTCTCTGAATGTGCGAATTAAGTAATTACTGAAACATTTTGGCGTTTACTTAATTGATTAATCAAACACTTCTATTTAAGTTAATGCTGATGTTTTAGTCAAGTAGTTGTAACTAAACACTTATAAAACTCCAAGTACAAGCAAATACTTATTCTTATTCAATAGACCCATTGCTTTTTTTTGTGTACTCAAGTGATTACGACTCTTTCCGTGATCTTAGATATTCAGTTGATGTTTATATACTTTGGCTGAAAGTAAGTAAGTTTATTACCTCACTGTTTGTGCGTCTTCTCTGTTCGCCTTCTATTGTTCTTAAGCTTCCAGAAACGTTTTTCAACATTTTGTTTCCCAGATTTCCAGTTTCTGTTCGTCTTTTTTGTCATTACCCAAGTTTGACTGGCGTGCACCACCACTGGTCTTATTATCGTCTCGTAAGCTCTAATTTTGGCTGCTCGCGATATATTTTTGGCACTCAATATGGTGGTAGTGCCCCAACCGCTTTATTACCCTTCAAGATTCTCTTGTGTATTTCACATTCTTCTTCGTTTTTTGATGTTATTGTCACTCCTAGGTGTTTGAACTGGTTAATTTTTTTAAATTTGTACTCCTTTTCTTCTATCTTGAATTTAGCATACTTTTCTCCCCTCTATTACGTCTGCTCTCATCACAAAATCTTTTGCTTCTTCTTCGAATTTCTTGAAAGCCTTCTCAAGTTCACTTTTTGGCCTCGTTACCAGGACTACGTCGTCTGCATATGCAATACACTAAATATAAATCCAACCTGTTGTTTCCATTTTGCTTTCTCTTATTATCAATTCCATTACTAAATTAAATAGCTTCGTGGAAAGGGAGGTCCCTTGTCTTAAGTGTTTTCCAACTCTAAATTTCTCTGAGTAACTGCCGTCTATCAAAATTTTATTTGTTGTGCCTCTTAGTATTATTTTTCATCAGGTTTATTATCTTTTTTTGGAATTTCTAATCTTACTAGTGTTTCGTACACTCTTTTATTGAGAATCGAATCTACGTCTGTTTGAAACATAAGCAGTCCTAAATTTTGTTCCATGGGAGTTGGGAGAACCTACCAAGCGCGTCACCGGGGTGGTGGATAGAGGAAAGGCCATCTTGTCAGGTTTCGCTCAAGACGAGATGGTTAGTGGCAGTTATAAGTTCGTCCTCTCTGCTTAAAACCGGAGCAGGGTGAATGAAGACCGTTGCCGTGAACACTGCCCCTCCCCGAACTATCTGTGGTACCAAGGGCTTGCACAGAGTTCTACAACGATGCTAGTTGTTTATCGGTTACCGAAAAGCCCAAACTGTTAAACCAAGTCCCGAAAGGATAGGTGCCTTGCTTAACTGCACGGTCGAGAGAGACAACCAACAAAACCTAAATCCTAAGGTGGCGACTACCGATGGATGGCGGTGGATAGAAACCAGTCTACCAGCCCAACTTGGGCGCACCCCCATTGTATTAGCCTTCCCTCTGCATGCGCGGGTCTCTGGAGGTGGACCTTTTCTTCCCTATACTCGCGGAATAACCTGAGTAAGAATATATGTAATACTGAAGCGGGAACACACGCTATAACAGCTAGTGTCGGAATCATAAAGCCTCCACTTCAAGTGAGATACCTCATAGAAAGAACAAAGGAAGAGCAAAAACGAGAGATTGGGAAAGAAGAAATCTCCTCTCAAATTGCGTAGCCCTGTGCACTCAAGGGCGTTGCACCTGGGAGCATGTGAAAATCGAAGAGGAGACTTACCTTAACCTGGTTCTTCTGATATGGCTACACTTTCTGAAAGAAATAGGATGGTAGTCCAATGTAAACAGCAAAAATAGGACATCAAATCTTTAGGTCCAGTTAAATACCTCATATACAGACATACAATTTGTTCTATGTATGTTGATTTCTTTAACGTGAAGATTTTCCACTTCGTCTCACGTCTGAAACCCTTGAGATTAGAATAGTTGTTTAATATGAACTCAGAAAAGTAGCATTGAGTAACAAATAGTTTAGTAATTTAAAATATGTTGGTGCATATAGAGAACCAAATTTTTGTGCAGGACGAAAACAAATTGTGTATTGTTGTTATCCACAAATTATATTGGTATGTAACTCAGCAAGGGATCAATGAAACTTGAAACGTATACATAAAAAATTATTGTTAAACAACTTCCTGTATACGAAAATAGCGATTTGGTGGTCAACAAAATTTACATTATTGAATCTGATATTGACGCAAACATCCTCTGCCTATAGTAGCGTTAAGGCAGTCGCTCTTTGAACGATACGCCCTTGCATTAATCTGGTAAATTATACCAGATTATAACTTTAGTCTATTACTTTGAAATTTCTGCTAAATATTACTGTACCGGATGAAATCGGGAAGCGCCATCTATGGGACAATTTCTGTATCCATGTAAATATTTAACGTGTTTGCGTGTATTATAGGAGAAAACTGCCCACAAAATAGATGTCTACTATCGTAGTTCAATTTTTCAGCTTCCAAAACCCAAAACGTAATTTGAGTAATATCTTAATTGAATGGAAAAAAATGTGGTAACTTCTAAAATATAAGGAAACCATTTCTTGTAATTAAAACAGTTGAAACTTCAATTAACAATACGATTCAAGCTTTCTTTATAAACCGAGAAATGCTTTGGTTTAACTCAAATTTGCATAAAACCAATTTGTTAATTTAAACAGCACTTTTTGAGTGTGTAACTGTATGGCATTATAGATTAAGATGTCGGTTTCTCAATCCTTGCATATTCGTTATATATTGTTTTGGTCTGCTAATTCATTAAAATTAACATTTGATTTCACCTTAATTTCGATTGAGCTTTAATTTTTAATTTCTTGCTATTGAATTAATTCCATATAATTGGAATCATTTTTTTCCAATATCCGTTAAAACTTCTTTCTCCCGTTTTCATTTCTAATTAAATACAGTATACGTTTTTCTCAAGAATCGTCAAAATATTTTATTTCGATTAACTGTTTCTTTGTTTATTATGAATGAATGAAATTCAATAATAACAATTTACTCTTTGCCGCTTTCAATATACTAGCATATTTTAATAAAAAAGAAAAATAAGTTACATAACTTTGCTGAAGCTCACGATTTGCGGCAATTAGTAATGAATACAGAATAAAACAATAATATAATGAGACAGCGCGATCTTCGAACTAATATAATTACTTATAGACATCGCGTTCATATAATATGTTTTGTTTACGACATCTGTAATTGGGCCTCAAAGGTAACAGTCCTTATCGGGAGTTAGGCGTCCCATATTTGACACGCCTACTAAACGAGAGACGAAGATCGCATGTATTATGCCCGTTTCAGATGTTCAAAACGATTAGTAAGTATGTTTAAGCAAAACAAAATAATTACGAAGGCTGTTATATGGAGACATTAGCATATATTGTTTTGCAAGCTAATATATAGTACGTGAAATTAAAATAATTATTTACGATGCCCGCGGGTATGTTGAAGGTTTTACAGGAATTTATTTTATTTTACGTCCGTTTATGATAGTTAAAGTTACTGTAGAGTCAGCTCAACTAGATTGCTCACTTGCAGAATAAGCATATTTATAAATGTTTAACAGGGTTTCTCACACAGCCGTTCGTCTAGAATTTCCCTGGTTAAGAAAAACTTAGAATTTGAATTTTTTGAGATCAGGGTAGTAGATCCCTCGTAATTTGAGAATTTAAAGGTCGACCTTCCGGTTATACTGGAAGTCGTCATTAATCCTTATTTAAATGGAACGCGGTATATTATCTATTTTTAGATCCTAAGAAAATTTCATGATGTTTTATTGGTTTCTATAGGGGAAGGGGCAAATGGGAAACTAAGTTTGAACACTGCATCAGATTGAAAATTGATATGCAAGGTTCTAAATAGAGCTTGTTGTAATCTTTAAACATTTACCTGCTGATGGATGTATTTACAATTTTTCAAGCGGTACTCCTGATGTTGTGAGAAAATTTTGAAAGAAGATGTAAATACACCATGGGGGACAAAAATAGGGTTCCAGATGAGTTCAGAATGGATTGCTAACATAAATCTGGGTAGTATGTAAAAAATAGATTTTATTCTTAAAAAATGCAGGAACAAAGCTAAAACTCTTTAAAAGGAACTACTTAAATAAAAAAAATACAATAAGATAAGAAATATCAACTTAATCTTCGCAATGAAATAATACAATAGAAGACGAACTCATCCCCATTATTCGCACACCCCCAGTACAACCTCGCCATCCATGACTGTATCATACTTCCCTTTGGTATCTCACCGCATTTTCTGAGGCAATATAAACATAGACATAGTCATCTTCCTCAACAGAAGAACTTGATTATTTCCTTGACGTTTTCTAAAAATCTATTCTTTGCTTTCCTTACAAAACTCGGCTCTTGGTCTCTTCTTTGTCATTTTTTCTTCCTTTAACACTCCCTCAACGCTTCTAGTTGCCTTAGGGATTCTCCAGACTTCTATTTTCTTGTGGCAGATTTTTATACGTAGTGCTTGTAAGAATTGCTGTCTTTCCCTTGTTCCGTTTTGATTGAACCTGTACTTCATTCCTAACATGAGCAATAGGCAGTATGTCTTTGAGAAAGCATAATGGAGATGCCATCTCGCAAATCCTATCAGCCAATCTTTTCCTGCAATTTTTGCATTTGTTCAACAACGAACTTTCCCCAATTTTTCAGACCATCGATACGCAAGGTTTCTCAAATCTTGAATTGTTAATCCTGAGAGACCCAATTCCATTTTATCAGATATGTAACTAGCTGTGGCTCGTGTTCTAGGGAAAAAGTGTTTTTAGTCTAATGATTTTCTAGGTTGGAGAGATCCAGCAAGCTGACGCGCCTCTTCCACTTTTCTTTCTAGAATTGTTTATGGTACCTCATACTCATTCTCTTCTCTTCTGTACCCACGACAACCCTGTTGCAAGTAATAAAACGATTTAGTTCTATATTTAAATATCCAACTATATTCAGTCATAACGGACCAGACTGAAGAGTCAGATAGTGATGTCTCCATGTTGCCCCATACCAATAGCCCCATCTTGCTTCTTTAAGACATTTTCTGGTTATGTAATAATATTATATTAAATATTTGAAATCAACAAATAACACACTACAGAAAATACATGCAATACATGTCAATTAATAAGCACAAAAAAGTGTAATTGTAAATAATTTACTTATACTTCCGATAGTGGCCGTTGAACTCACCATCAAAACAATAAATTCTGGAAATTGCAAAGTTCACGCATAAACAGCAATAACTTTGTTATTACGACTAGTAAAGTTTCCTACAATACAACAAGCATAAAACAACACCTGTGAATATTAGGTCTGCTATTATTTGACAGATGCTTACTGCCGTTTTGTAAATAAGACGATGTCCCCATCATGCCTCGTGGCCCCATCTTGCCCCACCCTCCCCTAACTATTTTCATTTGTTTCTGAGATATCTTGATTATTTCGAAAATTTTGAAATGCGTAGCCTTATTTTCAATACTGAGCCTTTTTACCCATTTTCGACTGGTGGTAAGCGCTTCTAGGGCAGACGGAAGCACAAGAATGATGCTTTCGAAATTCACATTGACAATTTATTTATCGCAAACGGGCTGTCAAAAATTTAATAACCAATTACATATTTTTAAAGTTGAAAATGTTCGTTTTTCCACTCTGTATATTATTATATGATCGCTATGCCTTTTCCTATATCTATTTCCGTTATTACGGTTTTCTTGTTATTCTATATTTCCTATCAAAAATCAATGAAACTCCAAAAGTGCTATCTAGTTAAGCATTGACTTGAACGGGAGTTGAAACAATATTGATTTTATATGAAAGCAGTTTAAGCCCACAGATTCTTGAGATATCTATTTACAGTTCTAGTGATTTTGTTAACTTTCTCAAGTGCAGTTTACAATGGAGAATATAGAAGAATATTCCAATAATCATTTGTTAAATGTGGTGAATGGTGAATGTGGGCCAATTGTTAGACGAATCCTGATTCCATTCATTTGCTTAGCAAAACTTATCACACTTATCAAAAAAAGAAACGGTTTGGAACCTAAAAAGTATATCTTTAGGATATAAATTTCCTCAAACACTATATTACACATTTTGTCAATATTCTAGGATCGTTCAAATAAAAAATTTCATTCATCAATACACACCATAGCAATAAATAAATATATTCGTATGTACAAACGCTAATAGTAAATGGCGATTATGTAATTGAAGCAGAGGAAAATAGATTATAAAAAGAAATCCCATGTTTCAGCGCCAATCAAATTTAATTACTCAATAAAAAAAATTTTATCTCTTATCAAACCGTAAAAGACGTGGAATTTCAAAATAATTATCAAATTATTTACGTTCGGAGTGTCGAAAACGAGCTCTAATGACCTAATTTCTTTTTTAGGGAACCTTGACTTTAAAGCGATGTCATTTCGTATTCATTTAGGTACTTAAATTAGGAATGATTTTTAATGAATTTTCAATTTACCGGGAATAATAACATGTGTATATATAGAACCCCATCGTTTGTCATTCGCATTAAACCAATAAATAAGATTCTAATGGGATTCTATTCTTCATAAGCGTTGATAATTGCATATATACAATATTTCCAATTACATAATCATCCTAATATAAGCAGCTATGTACTTAACGATAATAATAATAATATTAATAATAATTAAATCACATCGTTTCGAAATATCGCAAATATTGCATCATATATCCAAAATTGCAGGACCGTATACGTTATTTTGTTGTATTAATACTAAATTGCGACAATTTTATCTTCAATCAAGACATATCCGTCACTTATAAGGCGGGGTAAGGTGACAGAATATAATGTAACGCGGAAAACATTGATGTATAAACGAACGAACCATCACGAACGAAGTAAAAATAAAAACGGGAAGAAAAGTATGTATAGTACGAAATGGTTGATAGTAGGTGGCGCACGCGTCTTCCTTCGTATCGGTTTAGGACATGTGCGGACTAGGAGACGATCGTATGCTGCTACCTTGCGGCGAGGCCAGGTGAGGCGGGGGCGGCTGTGGTATGAGTCCCAGGGGACCCATGGGAGGTCGTGCCCCTAACAACGAGGCGAGGGGATGCGCTCCCGGTGGAAAGTAACCCTGCAACGCCGGATGGGGATACAGGGAGTGGGGATGCCGCGTCAATGACGCCATCTTTAGTTTCTCCAATTCGGCTTCCTGTAGCCGTTTGGCCTTCGCCCTCCGGTTTTGGAACCAGATCTTTACCTGAAATGAAAGAAATACAATTTGTTAAGGAAAATCTAATTTAAAACACAATCATCACGGAAAAAAATAAGTATATACTGCTTATTACAATTTTGCAAATACTTTTTGTAGTTACCTTATTATATTATAAATCTTCTTATTCGCACTGCTAAGTAAAAAAACTGTCAAATTCGTAATGCTAATAATGCAACTACATTATAGACACACAATTTTACTAAATTAAAGGCAAAGCTGCTAATAAAATACTTACAAAATATTGTTACTGTTCCACTGACAAATTCTAAAAATTTGTCTTAAAACTTGTAATAATGGACATACGCAACTATTGGTAAATCACTTACAAACATTATCCGGGCGAGTAAAAAAGGCTGATGACATCACATTCTCTACCTTTCTATTGTGCATTTTTTGTGACCAAATATTAACTAATCATCTCCACATGCGCATTGTTTATCGTTTCCGTGTTTTGCTTTTTACCGGTGGTGACGTTATGTTTGGTAGCGGGAGTAAAGACATTTTGCACACGTTTTATCAAGATGAATGAGTGCGCGGAACGAAGTTTGATAAATTGGGAATTATAAACGCTCTGTTTTTTGATGGTATGAACGTTTAATATCTATTTGTTTCATCATTATTCAATTCATGCATCTTTACGATTTAGCAGAATTAGTAATATTAATCGGCTTTGTGACTGAACAGTTTCTTGGTAGTCGCTTGGTTTAATGCAGTCAGACTGCATACATCGGTAGGTATATATTTGGGAAATCACACCACTAAGGTTATTTCGGCACTAAATAGTGATAATGAATTTTATTTTAGTAAATAATTTTAACTCACACAATAACTAATTATTCAGATTCATAAGATATGATATATGTTGTACCCCTCCATTTTCATCGAAAAAAAAAGATCCGCGTCTTCTTTAATAGATTAACAAAGGGTGACAGGATAGTTAGCGTTTGGGATTAGGAATTAGTAGTGCTTGCTTGATTAATTTTATTATTCTTGTCAATTGTATTTTAGTTGTTACACAGGGGTTACGTTATTTTTCCCAAAAAGGTGTTTCATTTTTAGTAAATATATCAATTACAAAGTATGTAGAAATGTATGTATATTGAGATTTTGGAGTACCTAAAGGGTAATTAAGAGAATTGAGAAACTGTTAAATACGTATATATTTTTACAAATTCGTAAAAGTTGACATACTTCCTAAGTTTTAGTAAAAATAAACATAAACATACGAAACTGTTGTATTTTTACTTCGTGTTGAATAGTATTAGGTTATGTGTGAAGACGTGACAAAATAATAAATTTTAAGGTTAATTTTTTATAAACCATACGTAGATTTATCTTAAAAAATTAAAGTACGTAATGTGCACTATTACATTAACAAAGGTTGACTGAACCCATCATTACGAAAAAAATATTACGAAGCTCATGGATTCCCTTATTATAAAAATTCTACTTTTGAAAGGCTAATACAATTTAAAAATATTTTAATTTGGATTTGCCTATTTCATTTCATTCATTATAATTATTGCTTTTGTGAAAATGCAATAATGTAATATAAATAAATGTGAAAGTATTTAAAATGCTATAATGTAATGGCGCTGGTATGTGTTTTATTTATTATGTAACGAAAACAAAGAAATTTTCAATAAATATAAATGTGCTACCGACTGTTGTTTTATTTGCTTCGATTTGGTGAATATTTTTCTTTTGATGCATTCTTTGTTTTTTGTAATAAGTTTGATAATAGGAAAAATACTGATTAACATATATGTTTTTTAATGTTAGCTTCGACTAAATATTGCTTAAATGCATATGTATCATCATTTCCAATTTTTGAAGCTATTCTACCAGGGCAGATCTCGATGAAACCATAGCTAGAGTCATAGGTAGGTATAATGTAAAATAACTCAATTTTACTTCAGCAGCACACAAACTTTAATATATAATATACATAATGTATATACCTATGTATATTATATATTAATCTCAATCGTGTAGATTAATTAAATAAAACATTTTATAAAAACAAACTACTACATTTTACGTTTACGGTATTTACAAAATTGTTTAAGATTCTGTTACACTTAACAATGACGTCCATTACAGCATAGTATAAACAGTTATTACATTTATTGAAGCTAATAGTTACATTGCTATAAGAAAACATAATAATGGTTGTTAAACTTTTTACTAAAATACTGTTAAAGCTTGACTTACACATATGTTTAGATAAGTTTACAATATGTAATTATGTTAATACAGACTTATCTACAAATGTTTAGAAAATATACTACAAGTTGCAATAATCTGGTATTTTATTACAAGTTGTAGTAAAATTTTATGATTTTATAGTAAAATCTGTTGCAATTTCACTAACAAATATTTAATAAAATAAATACAGAGAAGGAAGCAATAAAATATCGACTTTATTTTAGATACATTTCTTTATCATTTTCACATCTCATTTACCATGAAACAGCACATTTAACATTATTTGAGTAAAACCTGCCGGCTGTACATCATATTTTCTGGAATATCACAAAATTCAAGTATGATATAAAGCAGTATTCGAGAACAAAATCCTTTTGAAGAATTAAATTTATTTTATTATTTTGCCGAAAGTTACCGACTTTCTTGAGTTGATATTTTGCGGAAAAAATTTAGGATTAATAAGAAATTATAATTTTATCCTCGAGAGTATTATAAATTTTACCTGTGTTTCTGTTAACCTTAAGGAGCTGGAAAACTCTGCCCTCTCCGCTATACTCAAATACTGCTTATCCCTAAACTTCTTTTCTAAGGCGAGCAGCTGCTGCGTTGTGAAGGGAGTCCTAGGTTTCCTGTTCGGCTTGTGCTTTCTCAAGTTGCATTTTAACTTCGGCCCCTCGCCATTAGAATCTGCAACAATAATGAAAACCATCAGTTTAAAATGTACAGTTTATAATCAGATCTACTAGAAAGATACGTTTATCTGATTTTATGTTAATTTCTTTATTTTATACAAACGTTATCGCGATAATTTATCTCTGATAAGGTAAATGCAAAAGCAGCGCTCCTTATCGCGAACATTTTCTGGCGTACGAATTTTCTTTTCACGGTAGCTGGGTGTATACGTCGCTACCATTTACTTGCTTTAGCAGAATAATTTATTTTATATTAATTAACGTGTCTAGTATCAATATTAAACAGTCGAGAGTTAACCTTCTATCAGATAACTGCGAACATTAAATATAAAAAACCTAACGTGTGCGCAATGGCATGGAAATATGTGCCCCAATTTTCTTGGTATGTATTGAAACAAATTGAGTTCTCCAAGCATTTAGCCTTCTATTAAATAAAAATTTGACAGTTTCGATACGTTTTCTGTAATTTATCAGTTCTAGAAATACCCTTTGGATATCTGGAAAGTCAGATACCCAATAGTTTAAAGAAATGCAAACGATTAGACCGTTGATATTAGATTCAGTTAGTAATAACGTACATATCATATTTTACTATCAAAAATGTGCATAATTGAGTTTAATACCAGATAAAGTAAAAATATTTACCATATTAATTGTGGAAATATTAGGTGTCGGGTTTTATTTAAATTATTGTATACTTTTCAAAATGATAAGGCGACAGGAATTAATTATTCATTGAAACATATGCTACGGATGCGAGCGCTTAGTTAATTGTCAATTAATTTTAATAGACCTTAGTTCCCTAATTTCGACGCCTCTAATCAATTATATAAATTCTTCTCGGTTTACGGTTACATTTACAATTTTATTTTCAACTCCATAAGTTTGAACACAAATAAAATTATTTTATTTATGAAGTTAATGTGCAATGCTTTCAAGTAATTTGTTTTTATCCTACAAAAATGTTTGTTTTATGATTTCCGATACCGATAACTACACAGACATGATACACATTTCGTATGTTATTCCTTTTACTATTATTTTTTACTTAACATTTAATTACTGCTTTATATTGACAATTTGTAAGTATATCTCTTCTGTTCACCTTTATATCATGAATACCAATAAATGAATAAATTAAGTAAATGTAACTTCTGGAGTAAAAACAAAGTATGTTATATCCATAAAGTCCAGTCACAAAAAAAAATACGAGGTAGGAGTTTATAAATAAAGTTTATGTTATAATTTGAATATAGTACAGTTTATTAAAGGTTCATCCACACTAGTATTTGTACTGGCGCTAGTATAAAGCTATACTGTAAAATATTACAGTAATATTACCATGATAAATAGGAAACTTTACATATAATAACGTTGTGAATTTACTAGATTAGGTTACGTACCCTTTGTTTTGTCTGTTTTTTTTTTTTGCTAAGGTATTTAACATGGAAAAAACAGGTTTCGTAAAATATATGGGTAGCTTCTTTCAAGTATTTGAGGTGTTACAAAAATGCAAAAAAAAAGTGCCGGAAAATTACAATTATGTGTTTGCTACGCATTGCTAAAATTTGGTTAAAAATGTAAAACTGACGAAATCTTCAGGTAAAACTATCTTCAAAAACAATTAATTCACACCCCCGCAATGTGATTATTGTGGCGTATTTGCATGGTCAAATAACATCTATAAATAGTATCAACTGAAATAAATATTTAGTTGATTGTAAAAAACGAATGTATTGAAAATTAATAAAGCATATCTAGTTTAACAATAAGTTGTTTATTTGACCGAAATATGTTGTATCTTTAAGCTTATATAAGACTAGCTTCGTCCTTATGGACTTTGGTAAAGGTAAAATTACTTATGTTTCAAAAATTGACCAAGTTTTTGGCCACAGTTTAACAATATTATGAGGTTGAATAAAGTAAAGATCATTGCACAGCAGTTGCCTTCCACATTGGGGTTAATTCATTAGAATCAAGGGTCAAGGCATGCCTTATTGCGATGGAGGTCCAGTTTTGAAGTTCATAGTGTCTATGAAATATTTATCAATTAACCATGTAGTCGTGTCTGCCATGTAGAAAATTTATGCCGGATATACAAGGGTAGTGTAGTGAAAATTTCTATAGAGTTACAATAGATTTAACGTACTCACTTGTTACTATATACATAGAAAACCTTGCTATAGAACATCGTCCTGTGATGATTTAAATAATATAATTTTCGCGTAAATCCATTACTACTTTTTCTGTAACTATACTGACTTTGTGTAAAATAGTTTCTTTAAGAAAAAGAAACGTTTTCGCTCGCTTTGAAGGTACCGGTAACATCAATCTTCAGTGAGTATATTTAATTCAAATTAACTTTCTTTCGGTGAAATAATGTTTTCTTGAAAAATATCTATTTCTTTCCAAGGAAAAATTTCTCAGCGTATTGCTTCGAATGCCAATAATCCATTGAGTACTATGTCAACTTAAACCCGTGATAAATTGTAATATTTGCGTTTTGTTTCTTGTTTTATAACACTTCACTGCACTTCACCAACACTTTTGATTTGAGTGGATGAACTTTACACATGACACTTATAAGTACGTTTATTATTCTGAGTATACGTTCACTAGCGTGACAATTCTACCGCAATGACCCTTAATGGCTTTTTTTTTTGTGAAGTATTGGTATTGTTCCGGCCTTAAGCAGGAGCACCGCAAGAAGCAACGCTGTGGAAGTTCGCATAATACGCTATTTTCGCCACATTGTCTGTCACGATAGCTGTTACTGTTTAATGATTAATAGATCGCGCAAAACACTAAACGCATAATGCTTAGGTTGCTGTACAATAGACATACGGCATACATCTTCAGGTATAAACGTTGATAAAAAATTATAAACCTATGAAATAAGTCATGGTATTTAAATCAATTATCACGTAAAGAAAACACTTTAAAAACTTTAAAAATTAAAACGTTATTATAAGTATTAAATATATATGGAACAGCAGTTTCTCCTAAAGATGGCATTGACGAATTTACCCAAAGATTGGAATACAAACATTAGCATCATATTTCAACCAATTAAATTTGGGTATTTATTAAATTTAGATAAGAATTATGAGGTTATAATACGAGGAAACACGGACGGAGAGAAAGTTACTCCAGTAAAAGCGGACTCCATGTGGTATACAGACGGTTATAAAACTAACTACGGTATAGGAGCTAAAATATATGGAAAGAATCAAGGCTTTAAGTAAAAGCCCTGCTATTTTCCTTGACAGCCAGTAAACAATTAAAGCGATCAGTATTGACGTCAAGCTGGTTTGGGATTGTGTGTGATATGTGGGAAGTCTTGGGGGAATCTCCAAAGATATTCCATTGGTTCTATATGATGGCAGTATGGAGCATTAGCTTGATGGCAAAAAAACTAGAACCACAGCAAAACTTACATCCATACAAAGGATCGCAAGTGTGGCAATCACGGAAGCGATATCTTCTTCCTCGTCATTGCTACTTCTGGTGCAAAGGGAGACCAGATTAACCGCATTTCGTTTATAGCAAATAGTAAATCAATCAATGCCTTTGGACCTGATGTGTCGATCAATGATTGATCCATATTTCACTACCTCCTTTCCAAATCGAAAGGAATGAAGTTGCAATGAAAGAACTCTAACGCAGGCAGACACTTGATGGTTCGAAAACTGAGCAGAGTGTGGGCGCAGGAATATCTTGTCGCAGTTCAAGTGTCAGAAGGTGGTGCTGAAAGCATTATAGGCACATAAATGCAACTCGAAGCTGATCTCCTGGTCTGGAGCTGTAAACATACTCCTAAACACTTTGGGAATGGCTAATAATCTATCCCTAATCTAGGTACCTGCACACTCACTGATTCTCGGAAATGAGGAAACGGACATCCTTGCTAAAAAGGATATTGCGAAACAATTTCAGCAACCAGAACCTGCCATTGGCATAGCACCTACGGTAGCAAAGCAACAAATCAAATTCTGTGTAAATCAAGAGGTCCTGCCCGGGTTTGGTGTATCCGAAGGAGTGTATTTCACAAGTCATTCCAGAATCAAGGAACTGCTAGAACTTGTCCATAAAAATGTCAAGGTGATTGTCTCTGCTTTTATAGGTCACTAGAAACTCAGAAAGCACTTACATAGAATCGGACTTTCTAATGAGACTGAATGCCGACACTGTTTAGAAGACTTCGAGACAGTTGAGTATATTTTCTGTAACTGCCTTGTTGCTGCAAGAATCAGGTGTGTAACCTTTGGAAAGGCTAACCCTTCCCTAGAATTAATCGAACCATGTGGATTCAGATTACTGAACTAAACTAACTAAGGGCTGTAAATAAGGTGGGCACCAAAAAGAAATAAACTGGTCATAAACCCAGTCACTCGAGCATGAAGGGAAAAAGGCGGTACGCAATCTTTCCAGGCGAGATTCGTCAAGGTTGTTCGTTAGAGCTAACCCTTTCTTTGTCATAAGCTAATCGCAAATGATAAAGTCCTTCAATGAGTGGATACATAATGAGTCCAGAGAATGGTGGCAAAAGTCACTAGGAGATGAGGACTAAAGGATCAGAGGCCTGAATTTACTAAAAACCTGTTAACGAAATATAGGATAGAAAAATTTGTAGGAAGACAAAATAGCACAATGAAATTCTTACCGTTGACGCCCTGGACAAAAACAAATCCCAAAAAAAAGCGAATGAACTTCACCAGAATGTAGTTATAACGTCCAAATCCTGCTTCCAAACAGACGTATACGGAAACCCAAATCCAAAAATTCCAAAGATTACATTTAAAAGGTTATACTACTTATCTAGAAGTCAATCAACGGTTCAATCCCAACCCAAATACGACGAGTGCTCGCTATGGAATGTGAAGGAACAGAAATTCGGGGCGTTCAGTCAAGGTGAAAACCACCTTGGGCAAACAGGAACTCCACCGGAACTGCAAAAGTACTTCCTCAGCGACGTAAACAACTAACAGATGGCGCCAGCAATGCCATAAAATGATTAAAATTCACCAAATAGATCAATAAACGCGTTCGATAAAATACAACCGTAACACTACTGACAATGAGTAAAGGCAGAAAGACTGTCAAAATGATAGAAGGTCTGCTGACTAGTCATTGTAGACTAGATAGGTATATTTGGCATAAATTCTGCCAAGAAACACCAGTTTAGCTGCTGTGGCAATGCAATATCTTCAAAAGGAAGAATCCTGCAGCTAACAGCTACATAAAGGAGCCGCTCTCAATGATTATAGGTCTAATTAGAGCTATAAGAGGGAAAATTAGCCCTCTTATGCCTTATAGGAAAATTGGGATTACAATAGATCTATAATATAATCTTAATGAAAGGAATACAGATTAACTGAAAGAAATTTTTCCTTTAAGTAGGAAAGAGGTATTAATCCTGTTTAAGGAATCTTTTTTTTCTCAGTATGTCATGTTTACATTATGTTGTGCATACGCATTTTATAATCAATATGACAACTTATGTTCTAGGAAGATGACGATGCACGCTAACTTATATTACATTATTTATCTTCATAAACACAGCTGCAACTGATATCATGGTCAATTTATTTTGAAGTGTCGAACTGATGTAAATAATTTTGTTATTCGCTACTGGTTGCCGCTCGTTTAATTGACTCTCCCATCGTCGCAAAAACTTACGTATGACCACACACGCCTCTGTCAGTATCCCTTATTACCTCAACTTGCTCATTTCATTCGCACGATTTTCAACCGTATTAGGCTGGACGCGAGCTAAATTAGTCGTTTCTCTATTCGAACCACCCGTAGCAAATCGCATTACGCAAGATCGTACGTGCTTGTACGGGTTATCAGATCCAACAGTCCGCCGATGGCTAATAACAAACCGTTTCTTCATAGAGTGAGCGTCCAACGGAAGAAGATCGATTGATGGCAGCTGCTGTTCAATTGAATCTTTTTCAAAGTGTCGTTTGTTTTTACCCGACTGTTACTTACTTATGTACGCATGGACGTAGAAGGCAGCGCTGTAGTGATGTCCTACGGAGAACGTCGATATTTCATTAACGTCTATTACACGACCAATCACTTTTGAGAAGTCCACTTATAAATTCTTGGAAAATCTCTCGACGTCTTAGAGCTGTGCGGAAAGACAACGTATCCGATAACTGTAAAGATGCATGTCGTATTCAACAGGATGGATAATTTTCTGGGTGACTAGAATATTTCTGCCGATCCCCTTCGGAAACTGCATCCATCAATCCGTGATAATTGAAGGCCGTTCGGTCTTAAAACTAATTAGCGAAAGACATGCACGATTTGCGGCACAGATCGAGCAGGGTGTATTGAACTTATTAACGGAATAATGGTTGCAGTACGGCATCCGCTATCACCACGGCAATTAGAGTAGATCATTTCTGTTAAATTATGATCACATCGACCAGATAGATGTACCGAGCGATAATAATCGATGCAGCTGATCTCTCTCGAAAGCACGGCAGTATATCTACTGTTATAGCAATGACGTGGTCGAGCTATTAGAGATACGATTCTGCTTTGTTAGGTATAGATGGGTTTTTATTCGATTGTAACAGGTTGTTAGGTTACTTAAAGGAGCTGTATGTCCAATCGATTCCATCTTTGAATCGATAGAATTTTAAATGACTCATATATTGAACGATTTGAAAAGATGCGGCCCTAAAATTGGCCCTTATAGCGTTTCGTATTAGGAATAGCTTGGTACAACCATCAGACACTCAAATATCTATGCAAGGGAGCATCGACTGAAAATACTTACGCAAATACCTTTACAATTAACCTAAGAAGGTGCAGTGTAAAAACTCGTAATAAATTACACACCATTTTAGGTAAAAATACACATGTTACGTAATTACATAACTTGTTAAAGTGAAGAAACAACAATGAATACACTGACAAATGCAACTATATAGTGGTTTTGCACAGGAATGCGTCTCGTAATGCCTATTTTTTGATGTGGAATTACATAAGATTCGCATAAATTGTAGAAAAAAATGGAAGGTAAACAAGATTAGGACATACAGAACAAATTCAGTGAAAATTGCTGAAATGTTATTGATGTGTCAATTATAGAGGAACCAAAGAGGGCTCACAATACAAAGTAGAAAGAGTGAATGAAAAAAATTAATAAAGGAGAAATAAGAACCATGATAGCAGAAGCAAATAAAGCATGGACCTGGGGGTTGAGAGTACCTACCAGGCGCGTCCCGAGGAAAGGCATTTGTTAGGGTTCGCTCAAGACGAGAAGGTTAGTGGCGGCTATAAGTTCGTCGTCTCTGCTTATAACCGTAGCAGAGTGAATGAAGACCGTAGCCGTAAACTACTCCTCCCTCGCCCGAGCTGTCGTGTCGTGGCTAAAGGCTTGCACAGTGTTCTATAACGATGCCAGTTGTTGTTTTCGGATACCGAAAGCCCTACTGTTAAACCAGGTCCCGAAAGGGATGAGGGGTCCTGGCTTAACTGCACGGACCGAAAGGAGACAACCTCAACAAAAACCTAAATCATAAGGTAGCGGACTAGGCTGATGGAATGCGTGGCTGGATAAAAGACCAGTCTAATAGTCCAACCTTGTGGGCACGCGTGGCGCACGCCCATTTGTATTTAGCCTTACCTCTGCATGCGGGGCTGTGTGGACGTGGACCTTTTCTTCTCTAGCTACTCGTGGGATCAACCATGGAGGAACGACATTTATTAGCGGGACGACAGCACTAATTGCTGGTACCAAATCGATGGGACAGTTAATTTTTCTTATGAAGTAGACCGTATACCGAGTACAATATTTAATAACCTTAAGCTTAGCCACCAAGACTTTCTGATTTAACGCCCTTAGATTTTTATTTATGGGGACACAACAAATCACGGGTGTATTCGGTCAAAGACCAAAGTAGAATTAGAGCGCTGAGTAACTAATGCGTTTGATAGCATAGATCCTGAACAAACAGAACAAGCTACAACAATATGAGTTTACATCAGGATTCTAAAGTTTTTGCAAGCGAATGAAGGTCATATACAACACTTATAATTTTATTATACCTACATAATACATACAGCATTTCGTTTTTGATTGTCTTGTATTCAATAAATTTTATCTTTTCATACTATATTCTGTCTTTTTATATGTTCTTAAAGTTAAAATTGTTTTTCACCGCCTACTATTAATTAAAAACTACATTTTCTAAAAATCACTAATTCCAAAAGAAGCGATAGATATAAGTATAAGAACATTTATAGCTTTTCGATAGAGGATTCAATTCTACATCACATGGTGTAAAAATATACAGGGTTTTCCATTTGAAAAAAAAAAATACTTAAGTAGTTACTAAAATAATAAAATACTAAGAAGTTACCCCAAATCAACCCTATATTATGGGACACTCTGCATAATTTTGTTTATAGTTTATTCCCTGGTTAAATAGTAGTGGACTCACACCCTACGCAGTCAACGTAAAAACTTATAAATCTTTACTGTATAGCCGTTATACGCATTTACGGCATTATATTTTTTTGAGCTCATTTTTTCACAAAATCCAAAATAACTCGGAAACGGTAACCGATAGGTAAGTAGATGTTTTATAAAATTAGCTTTAAAATTCCTAGTAGAATCTAAAAATTCACTAAAAAATATAGGTTTTTATTTAAAATTACAAAATTGGTCATAAGTTTCGAGTGCGACGTATTAGATGAAGTTATTTTTTTTTCTAAAGAGATCATTAACAGCGAAGTTTCAAAATGGAGATATTATTGCAAAGTCAAAAACTTTTAATGGACGCGTTCCGTGAATCACCCTGTATAGTATACAGGTGTTTCAGATTTTAGTTTACAGGCATTTTCTATATAGTTACCAAAAAAGTGTTCAAATAGAAGCTATTTGATACGTTATCTTGAAAATAACGTGTGCAGTTTTTTATTAACTCGTGACCTTGAAGATTTCAAAGTCAACTTTGATTTTTTAAAAGGAAACATGTACTTTTTAATGTCTCTACCTCTTACCTTTAACGAGTTATGCGCATTGGCAGAGTGCAAAATTTTCCATTTTCAAAAATTTATTTCACCCAGTTAGAGTGTTTTTCTACAGAAAACAAAATTGTGTAATACACATACCTATATGTGATCTACATGTTCCCAAAGTTTCATATTTTTTTGAATTTCCAGGTTTGGAATCTTCCCTTATTTGTCTTATTTCTTAGTGTTGTTGCATTCTTTCGTAAAAATCACATAATTTTAAACCATTCCCATTATTTTTTATTTTTTATCCAGAATAGGATGTTCTTCTAATTGTTAGAATAACACTATTATCGTATTAATTATATTTACATTTCTTACCGTTAGAGCCATTAAAATACTTCTAAATAAAGACAAGAGAAATACTTTTTTACGATAAATTCTCTAGTTAAATAAGACCGACAATTTGTTCAAAAGCGTACTCCTTAATTAGCCGACTAATTATTGGCCGAGAAATTGGTGCCGTATAAAAGAGAAACAAGGAAGAAGAGAAAGAAATAAACCAATACTCATACGAATGTTGTGTTATATATGTATAAGTACTTACATGTACAGTCAGGCACACAGACGACTGTGTATGGTTTTTAATTAGTAAAAACTCGAAACGGTTAAAGAAAAAAAAAGGAAATACTGAGCACACTAATAAACATAATGGCTAACGAAATATAAAAGCTCCTTTTATATTTTATAATATGCTTTAAAGTAGAAAAAAAAGTGAACGCAGCCGATAACGAAGTAGGGTAATAAAAATATTCCTCCTAATTTAAAACGAAATAAAATTAAGAACTGTTTGTCGAGAACGGAATGAAGAGAGAAGTCGATGAGCGCACGACGCCGACGGCGTATCGGAAAGAGCACCACTCCTTCCGAATCGACCTCTAATGAGAATTTTATTCAAATGACAATGTTTTAATTAATGGAAAAAGAAGGTGAAATCGGTCACGCGGACGCGGGGAACGGCGGGGTCGCTTCGGATCAATTAAGGCGGCCCTGTTCATCGGGCTCCCGGTTTTTAGACATTCCGGAGTCTCACGGTTTTCGATATCCGTGACACCAATTAGCGCAAATAAATAATTACTTATCTACACGGCGCTGCAGTCGTTATAACTCGCACCTGTAGCTTTACTTCGCGATCTGGAAAGGATAAGAACGCACTAAATTGTATAAAGTCAATAGTAACCCATATCTTAACACAATTATGATATAATTACATATAATAATAGTGCTCGGACAAACGTTTAATTTGTTTTGTGTTTGAGCAGGCGATAGGTAAAAGATACATTCGTGAAAACCTGCATATATCTAGAAAGTCTTATTATTTAGTTATTTATTATTATTTATTTATCTAAGTTTTCCGTAAATAATATTCTTTCGCATCATTACCTCATTTTTAGGATTTCTTTGTTAACATATCTACATTGACAATACATATGGCGATACAGTACAGTAAATGCAGTACTATTCAACATAGCATTATAAAAAGTGGAATCAATTCGAATTGTTTAAATTGTCTTTGCTATTTATATTTAGCCTGTTTTTCTGTCGTTCTAGTTTTTTTGTTTGTCGTTCACACATAAATTTTTCATTTATCGAGTGTGCTGAGATGTAAGTACATGATATATGACTTTATACATATACTAATTGAGCAGAGAAAAATTCGCATCAATTCTTTGAGTATGGTCATCCAAGAAGGTTTTTGGTTAGGCATAATAAACCACACAGTTATTCGACCAATTTACCGTCCAAACCGTCTAGAGCTAAGGAATACCTCAGTATTTTGAAATACGTTACAGATGATATGCCATTGAACGTGTGATTCAACAAGCCGTACGGAAACGTTTGAGCTTACTATGCTCCTAATGTAGACAATAGCTGGACGAACATTTTACAAACACATAGATTAATTGGTCGTGATGGTCCAATATCATAGCTCCTAAATCACCTGATCTTAATCCATTAAACTCGTTTGTTTGGCGTTTTATCAAAGAAAAGTATATTCTACGCCTCCCTTAAATGTCAACGAAGAGGAAGGAACGAATAAACACATCATTGTTGGAAATTACGCTAGAAATATTGAAGCGATTAATTGAAACTATGCTGCGAAAATGCAACTATCTATTGAAACCAACGGATTTCAATTTCAACATTTAAGGCAATAAAATAAAGTAATAAGTTTATTAAATGTGGTTCGTTAATAATTACAATTCCTGTATTTAGTTAAAAAGCCTTCTTTTGTCATTTATTACGGTAAAATAAACTTAAGAGCACAAAACCTCATACATTGGTTTTCTGTGCACTCTCAATATTACAAAAATCCCATTTCGTAGTAATGTTCATTGCTTCGAGAAGATACTTTGTTTGAGACTAAAACTATAATAGAGAATTATATGCGATTTAGAATATTCGAATACCCGATTTGTTTCTTTAATTTTAATACTGTAAAGAGCAAATTTTGAATTGGTATAATATTCTGTTATGCTGAATATTAACTAAAAGCACCTTTTACACTGTTGAAAATATTACAGTGTTGGCGTTAATTTTGCGCTAGTCAAATATTTTAGTGTTGATTTTTCCAAACTTTGCCAGACGAGTTGACTACGCGTATTTAATAGAACAGAAATGACTAGAATTTCGTGTGAATTCTTTGTTCAGATATGAGGATTGACTATTTTTCTAGACATAGACATAGACATCAGAAGCGTCAACCAATCAGAATTTTTCCCTCGGATAGAAATATAGAAACCCCACCTATTCTAATACAGTATTGCATTATACGCACCACCTGCATTGCACGTGTATCTGTTTTCGTGTTTGATTCTCCGTATTAACATATCCAAACAAACCACCAAATGTGACTGACTTGCGAAGTGTAACCTCGTGTTATTAAACGTTAATTCCAGTGGGCATAAAAAAATTCAACATCTTAAAGATGTATTGGGAACATCTATTTACGCCATTAGTTTGGACTTGAATCAAATAGCATAAACATTCACTTAATCTTATAATGGTTCTCAAAAAATCATTTTAAAATTGGTACGTTTAGTTAAAACCAAAACTTGTGAATGAGTGGTTTTGCATATTTATAATTGAGAAAACGTCTTAAAGAGAGAATATTATAGCACTAAGAAATAGGAGTTGCATATTAAAAAGACGTTGTGTTTAGAAAATGGTGTTAAAACACCCAATAGATCGCATTCATTTAGTTAAACAGCTAGTAAATTTGTCTAGTCTAGATCAAATAAAATGTGACTAGAAGTATTTTATAATTCCACGTGTCAGTTGGACAAAATAACCCCTTAGCAATAGACAATACTTGACTATCTTTGCTCGTCAAATTTAAACTTCTATAGTTCTCGACAAAATAACACGAAAAGAGTGTGGACCTCTCCTGACTATTAAATTAGTCAAAAAAGTGTTAAAATTTTCAACAGTGTACCCATGAAAAAGCACTAATTTTGCCGGAATCTACTGGTGTACTTTATGTATGCGGAATCATAAGCAACGCTAACAAAACTACCTTTTTTCGTTACTGATTATAATGCAGTTTTACTTTTTATGTACGCCTGCTTTCTATTTGAAACTATTACCATCAGAAAATATAAACAAATTATTGCTCTGAAACGTTTTAGTCTACAAACTCTAAATAACTACAGGTGTATGAAAAATAGATACATACTTTCATTTGTGTGCATAATTAAATCCTCTCTTGGAAGAGCAAGTGAACAATTGTGCATCTTTTTATTATAATAGGTTTCTCAACATTTATGATAGAAAAAACATTTTTAGAGTTAAGCACAATTATTAACATATCAAGACTTCGGCCTTATTCAAATAATTACTTGAATAAAAAGTTATAATGATGCCCAACATTGGTGTAGTCATATTAGTAGAAATATTTAAGATCACTTCAACGAAATATTCAAAATATGTATACTATCCACAATAAACTTATTTATATCAAAATATTTGGAAAACATTCTAATTTTAGTGTATGTATACAATTTAAAAATCGTAAATCAAATTACTTCAGCGCTGAAGCAATGTGTCCAAACTTTTCGACAGACCTGTATATATTTCACCCTCTATTTGTGAAACAAAAGTCATAACTTAGTTACTGCTGGGCGTTAATCTTTAACAAGATCATTCGTCATGCGTTTGTCACAACAGATTACACATAAATTGAGTAGCTCTACTGGGAAATTCCTTTCACAACGTGCATAAAAGTTAGTGCAAGCAGAATCACTACTCATTCATAAACCTTGCAAGAGCAAATTAGTAAGCAAGAGAAAAAAAGCAATATAATATTTATCGGAAAGTAGATGAAAAATATAACTATAATAATTTTCTGAAGTTTAAAATTTCAAACATGATCTCAATCCTCTTTATAAAAAGAAGAGAAAGATTATCCTTTCTTTCGGGTAACTGATAATAGGATGCAAAGTTTATTATTATTGCAGATTTTATATTAGACATTGTAATATAATCCGCATCAATACTTTGAAAATATTACTACTAAACACCATAAACGCCATGAGGAACACACAAAACAGAGTCATAAGATTAACACTTGCATCTCGGAAGATGTATGGATGTAGTTTGGAATTTAATACTTTTGACTTATTCCGCTAGGCAAACATCGCTAGAGGGACAGAGACGGGACATTCAGAACTACTATTTTTTCTTAACGAGGTTATTAAACTGACATCTACATCATTTGCTTGTCTGTTAGTAATAGATTATGCGTCCGGATTGTGTTCGCCTTCTTAAAAGCTCTTTTAGACTGCACGTTACAAATGTCTATTTTGTATCCCTATTTATAGATATTCATATCTGAGTATGTATTTATACAAGTGCTTGGATATACAATAACGCAAAAAAAGTTTTGACACAGGGGACATCGCAAAAATTTATTCTCTTTTTGGAATATAATTTTTACAATCGCAATATATTATACAAAACATTTCATTCACTTAAATAACTGTATACTAACCAATGTATAGTGTCCCAGGGGATCGGTGTATGTAAGTTGAAATTAAATTAAATTAAAAACAAAATTCGTGTGCCATTAAATATGTGTTATATTAAATAAAAGAGGATTGGAACACGAATTTCGCTTTTAATTTAATTTCAATTTATATACTAACCGGTTAAAGAATTTTAAGCATACGAAAAGATCTAAAATGGAAACAAATCTATATTGCGGTAGAAATAACATATACAATTCATAATAAACGAAAAATATCCAACAACATTGTTTGATTTAAAAATAAATTGCTTATAAACAGAACCTCGCGAGAAAGATGCTTAAGAAACAAGTTAAAATATGAAAGAGAACACAAACGGAAAGTCGAGTCAACAAAAGTGCAGCTTTAAAGTCAATGAGACTTATGCCCCAATTATTGGATTGGCTCGATTGCTAAACCAGGTTAGCTAATTTCTATAGCATTTATATACTATTTATGTAATTTATCAGGTGTGTCATTTTATATCTAGCAAACACAAAAGTTAATATTTTTCAAATTTCTTTAAAGGTTTTTGTATTTAAGTCAAATGTTATTAATCAAATCATCAAGTAATCTGATTTAGCAATGTTCATATACAAAACTGTTTCATTTCACCAAAGTAGTGTGATGTATAGTTTTTACTACCACTTCATCATTCAATGCTAAATTGAGCCTCTCTAAAGTTTGGAAAATTATGTGGGATACTACACACATGCTCCGATAGAATTTCAATATTCTATTTTAAAATTTAAATACGAGTATTACGATCTCTAAATTTCAAGTGTCCATAAACTTTTCAACACCTTTTAGTTTTTACAACCTCCTTTAATTATTTTTCCTTAAAATTTAATTTTTTTCCAAACTATAAATTATAACCTATAACATTTCACATACATTTTTTTTTCCAAAATTAATGTTATCGTTATTATTTAAATTGACTTTCTTATGAAATTTGGAATGTAAGCACTTTTTAACAATTACTTTCTTTTTTCTTTTGTATTTTTAATCATTTGTAGATTTTGGCTGATGATGACTTATTCAAGCTGAAACCAGTAGTAGAGTAAATAGTATTGGAAGAATTAAGAGTACTTTCTTTTTCTATACTTAATTAACACCTTACAACATGGACTTTTTTATATTTATTTTCAGTTTATTTGCATCGCACCCGGTTTCTGCAGCTAGATGAGAATTTTCTCTAAAGCGATGAGCATGGTAACTAATAATAAAAGAGATGTCATCGTTATATAAGCACACATTCCTATAGATTAAATATTCTGGGAGATCGTTTATGTATATTGTGAAAAGTACTGTTGATCCTTGTAGCACACCACATTACTGGTGTCATATTTGATATGACCATTCTTCCAACTCACTTCTTGTTTTCTTCATCAAGGTAAGATGCTAACAATTTATTTTCCTTAGCTCTCACACCGTAATAATTACGTTAGGAGAACTTGTGGTACCATGTCAAATGCTTTACTTATATCACATAATTTTTTTCTTCACAAATTCCTGATGATTTCTTGCAAATAATACAGTAATATTTCATTTGCAACTATGTTTTTCATTACCTTTGGATAGCGTTGGCAGGACAGACATTTGTCCATAATTTTAATCTCAATCTATAGCTGCTCCTAAAGACTGCCTTACGGAGTTTTTCCTCATTCGGATGAAGCCCTAGAGATTTACAGTGTCTTGCGCCAGCGAATTCAAAAGAAGCAGTGTCTAGCAGCAAGTTGGTATCTAACAAACGTTTTGATGCTGCCACATGAGCTACCACACGTCGGTTTTGGACCTAAGAACGGCAGCTCGCTGGCATCTCTTGCTAAAAGGTCAACTATTTCATTGCCTCTAACCCCAGAGTGACCTGATATCCATCTCAATGCTTTAACAGTAATACATCTTACATTTAGTTATTTTTTAGTATAATTGAATTAATATTAAATGATCCACAAAAAGTGGAATGAAATAAGCAGTATTAAGGTCTGGGTATTTAATAGAACAAGATTGAAATGTTAACAAAAATTCTAAAGTTTATTTTGTTAAGTTAACATTATCTAATCTTAAAATTATAAAGCCATGCGAAATAGTAATCGGAACGAAAAATAGATTATTTATATGAGATAAATATAGCCTGCTAGACCTCTATAATGCTTATAGATATTGATTTAATTATTTATTTATCCAACTGCATTAACAAAATACACCTTTAGAGAAATATACAAGAGCAACTATATTTATTTATCTATATTACCGACTGAAAATGTACAATTACAGTACGATATTGAAAAATAGATGGCGCTGTTACTTTTTATATGCAATTTTTAATTGAGCACATATTTACCTTAGTAATAATATATAAATAAGTGTTCTTTCCAATCATTTATTTTTAAATTCTCTGTCTAGCGGTTTCGGCTTAAACCATCTTCTGGACAACAGTACGTCTTAAAAGGAACTAGAAGCTACGTCATTTAAAGTGGATGTAATTAACATTATAATAAAATAATTTAAATAAAAACAAGGACAATGCACAAATAAAACGAAAAACACGTTAAAATTTTGTTAAAATATATGATGATCGTAATGTGTATGAAAACGGACTTTTTACCTGTTTAACTTGTCTGGTATTAGATTAGAACCTGCTCTTAATAAATCATACATAGATATAATTCTTCCCAAGTTGAAGCTTTGTATAAGTTTTGACATATTGCTTCATCACTATATGACGCAGATGTTAAAATGGCTTTTAAATTACTATACAAGGAGGAAATCCCTGTCCATATAGTTAATTTAATTATTGCAATACATAATTTAATTTAAAACAGTTGAAATAAATATTATAACCAGTTGTTAAGATATCACTGCCAAAGTTAAATCAATGTTTTGGTAGAAATATACAAAGTTTTTGGTTAATTTAAGAATTTTCTTGTTTTAGTGTTCGATCCAAACATGTTCAATTAATGCTTTCAATGGTTATATCCACCATATGAGAGTAGCCTAATAAAAGTGAATACTATTGAAACAACGCACTGTAACATATTCTCCGAACAGTTTAACATTGTTGACAAGAGCATCAATTGCACAATAATCTACATTGCTGTAGTGATTAAATTAATATCTCATGTTTAATAATTTTCGAATGTGGAACAAATGTTCACATGTTAACTCGAAATTAGTTCCCTGAACATCTTTTTTTCAGTGTATCAACAGATACATACATGATACAATAATAAACAAGTACAGAACGGTATCATCTTGAACGCGAGTTTCCATATATACCATTAAAATACCAGCAGCTCGTTGTCAAATTCAAAATTTAATTCTTTAATTCATTCATCACAACATCATTTCAATATAATCTCATTCCTTTACCCCGAATGATTAAGCGATTGTAATTTATTTACGAGAATATTAAACATCATTCAAGTTCACAATTCCTGTTTAAAAACGTTTTTGCCTCGGGTTCAAAAAGTATCATGTTCGAATGTCATTCCCGATTCGTGTACATATTTACACACTTGTGTTTGTCTCCATCAGTACGTTAATACACGCATGGGCCGTGTTCGTCGCGTCCGTGTGCGTATGTACGCGTTTACACGACACCCGGACCAGCCAGCCAGTGCAGCAGCGGCGGCAGGCCCGAACGATCGCGCAGCGACGGATAAAAAATGATCCACAAATATCTCAACTCCACATATCAGTGTCGGAAGTTAAGGGGGCAGCTAAACGATCATTACCAGATATTTATTACTTGTGGCGTTTAGCAGATTAATAACCATCTATCACGGCGACAGCAGCGCTACCACCCCGCCATTTAGCATTCCGAGAGCGCGAGTAAAAATACTGTCTGCGCGACGCGCACCACGGATAATGAATACGTCTTTTAACGCGCACGCGGGGTCCGACGTAAACCCATTTGATCGCGTACCCTCCATCTACCCATCTCTTTTTAGTACGGAGGTGTAGTGTAGCTTGGTCTGGGGTATTATTCCTACGTCGCCGCGTTTGATGTATGCGGTTTGGTGGCGGGATGAGACGCGGTTTGCCGAAAATAGAGTTTTCCCGTGGAGCGCATCTGGTCTTTTATCTCTCAAACCGCTCGGGTTAAAGTTGTCTAGCGTCGGCCACTTCTATTTTTCTGTGTCCCAGAAAGTTCCTAGACGGTTTTTTACATTACATCCAAAGAAACTATAGTATTAGTGACACTGGCGTTAGGCAAAATTTATTCAGAAATAGTAAACAAAATAAATGGATTACTACATTATTATTACTATTATACAGATGTAATAGATGATCTTTTTATTCATTATACTTTTACCAAGCAATATTGGCATGGCATAGTACAGGGTTCCGTGCTGGGACCGACATTATTCTCGTTATTTATTAACGATATTACAATGCGGTGTGTTATGCCGATGATACAAAATCTCAAAAGCAATATGCTGGCTCGAATGTATAACTGGTGCTGCACGAATGCTTTGTCCCTAAACTTTAACAAAAACTAGATATCAGCATTCGTTCATACCACCCAAACGAAAATTGCTTCTTTATTTGAGTTTTAAGCACCTCTAATAATTATGCATAATTTTGATTCTACTAAGTTGTTGAACGTGACCTTATTTATTATTTATTATCAGATTATTGGATAATAAGAATAAAAATGACAGTACTTCCTAATTGTTTATTTATTTACTATGACACTAATGAATTTTCAGCAACTAGTTTTGGACGATATGTCTTCATCAGGCTGTTTTCATAATCCCATAACAGTCAAACGAGGGAAAACAAATCAAAAGGCACTAGAACTGATGTTGAAATAAATTTACCAAACATCGTAAAGTCAACATTTCTTCTCAATGCGCGGCCGCCCTCCCAAGTCAAGTACATACTTATTCATATTATCCAATTCAAACCACATAATTATGGATATTCAGACATTCATCCCTGGGACAGGTAACCCATACTTACTCGGCTACCGCCTTCATGCAACTCCTTTTCATGAGCAACGAATTGTCATGAGAATTTAATGTCATGCAAAGAAGACAAGGAATTTATCTCGCGATGTGTACGGGAGAGACTTACTTTGATCGAACCATACACCAATGTATTATTTGGCATTAGTTGGCATCTTACTGGCAACTAAACCAGAAGGTGCACGTCTGGACAGAGACAGAAAGTAGAAATTTGAAGTCAACTCCCACAGGCAATTAATTTAAAACCAGCACTTCAAGAAGTTTTCAATTCCAGCATGGGCATAACTTCACCAGAAAAGCATTGCATAACCAATACAGTCTATAAATATTTTGCGAGCTAACAATTAGGAATGGAGAGAAAATGTAGAAATTAAGAATGTTTAACTAACGCCAAGAAGCTTTAAAGAAACCATAATAGTGATTTATATTCATTTTTATTTAGGTACCTACATCATATTATATTTTTTTTGTATTTGTTGTCGTGCTAACTCATTTAAGTTGGACAGTAGCTCTTGAAATCTTTTTAATCTATTGCACTTATACTTAATGTTAATTGAATCTTACCATTACTAGGTAAAAATTTCGTGATTTTTTTTTTTTGCTTTTTAACATAATTTCTTGATATTCATAAAAAGATCATTAATGACTGTAGAACACTTAGCTTTCTCACAAAAGGGGAGGACCATTGCGAGTCCTTAGTTTCAAAGCTAAATACTTTAATTTAAAAAGTGAGACAACTTAAACAATCAATAAGTACTATTAAGTCCCTGAAAATTATATAAACTACACGTCAAAAAAATTGCAACACCTTGAAGGAGCTGGATACAAGCTAGCAAGTCTCAGGTTGTAAATCATAACTACTAGCTTTCGATAGTAAATCATAACAATTGGGAAAAAAAAAATATCAACAAGCAGCAACAATTTATCAATAAAATGTTATATACCCACGATCATTTATGCACTGTCTAACTCTGCGAGGCATGCTCTGAATGATATGATCAATGGCATCTTGTGGGATCTCATCCCAGGCTTGCTGTAGATAACAAAGAAGTTCCTGCAAGATGTTTGCTGCTTGTGGTAAACTTCTAATGTAGCGACACATGCTGGATCGGGTTTAATTCCAGAGAGTGAGTATTCCAGGGAAAAAATTCTAGTTTCCCTTCGTGTATGAAGTTCTAACAGATGATTATCAGCGACTTTTTACATGCAGCCAGTTGTTTTGTTAAGATTTCAGCTTTGTGACTGACCTCCATCGAGATCTTGCAATGTTTTCTAGCGCCTAGGTTACTTTCCTGCATTCCAATCACAATTGCTATATGGAATTCTTCTTTGGAGCTTCAGTTCTTCAGCTAATGGAGCGTTCATTAAACAAAAAGCAGCAATACGGTGTATTGCAAGTAATCAATCAACATCCTATAGAAACCATTTTAACTCATAAAAATTATTAGCTTTATTTGAACTGTATATTTTAGAAGCCGCTGTTTACATTCATAGACATAAAAATAAAATTTTACTTGCTAACAATCCACAACATTCTTACAGTACAAGAAACCCTAAACTCCACTTAGAGAAATACAACTTAAAATTAACAGCATCTTTGAAATAAAGATTTACAACCACCTTCCTAATAGTTCGAAGGAATATAGTAGAAAATAATTTAAGAAAACTTTAAAACTTGGCTGTCAACTAAGTGTTTTTATTCAATGAATGAGTACTTGGATTATTGGTTTTGAAGGATATTTATTTTGACCTTTTGTCATTTCAATTACTACATTGGTTTTCTTGCATATTTATTTGATTTTTTTTTTGTTATTTCACGAACTACATTGTTTATGTTGTATTCCCACTACCCCCATTTTTCAAATAACTTTTCAATAACAAGAAGGTGAGCATATAATTTTCTTTAAAGGATTTAATTTATTATTATAATTTATTTTTTAGATGCACTGGAAAGAGAAGATGTAAATTTCTTTTAAACTAAGAGGTGGGCATCTGGTGGAGTATTTAAATTATTCTTTTAGCAACGCAGTCGTTGGGAAGCGGTAGATTTTTTTTTAATCCGGGAGTGGTAGTTAGTGGGGTGGTGCTTGGTGGGAAGTAGTTGATAGTGGAGTGGATTACTTTTCTTAATGATCAAATTTATTGTTTAGCAACACTGCGACCCGAATGTAAGAGGAATTTTCTTCAACATCTAGGTGTAAAGATTGGTAAATTTAAAATATACTCAGAGACTGTTCAGGGAGGCCTATAAAGTTGATTTCAATTATAAAATTATGTTATTTTATGTTTTTTTCGAGGTGAGAGGCACGAATAAGTACTTAAAAAAGTCTAAAGTTAAGATGAAAGCTAAAAGCTGGTTTTTAAATCAGGATAGACTGATAAAGATAGGACAAAAACACGTGAAAATCTGAATTTAATCTAAGATCGGATTGATTACTGAGACCATGTGGTCATTCAATGAATCCTCTACGACCAAACCACCTATTTTGACAATGTTTCGTTTAAAGAACTTCTAACATTAAAGGCATAGTGAGAAGATGCTCCATCTTTAGGAAACAAACATTTACATTTAATTTCCCATCTTCCTCAATATTAAGAATAACCTGATCACATAAAAGATCTAAATATCTCTGTCCAGCTAGTGCGCCATGAAAAAAGGATCAATAATACCATTCCTGAAAACACCATTTCAAACGTTTAATTTTTACGGACGTTGGTATGCGTTTCCAGCATTCAATGAGAGTGATCTGTTGACCAATATCGACAATTATGGCGCTTAACGATGTTATTTAAACAAAACGTAGCCTCGTCAGCAAATTTTGTTGGTCATTACTGCAAATCTTCATCACTGAATTTATATGAATGATATTTTTTGCGCTTAAATATTCTGGCTACTGATTTGGCAACTTATATCATAGTTCATTGCCAAGGATATCAATGTAATATCTTAAGCAATTAAACATTTAAAATACCATTGCAACAATCTTTAATACAATTAATTCAGTTAGTTAATTAGTTTATTGAATTTCTTACTTATTGTTTACTTACTTTACTTTAAAATTAGAATACTAAAGTTTAAATTGTGAGCAATGGATTATATTAAACGAAACAGAAATGCATCTCTACTTAAGATAATACTCTTTGCCCTAATATGAGTCATCACTTCAATTTATTGCAGCTTTAATTTTTTTTTTTTTTTTTCAAATTGAAGATAAATTTAGAATGAACACAGTTTCGAACTAGATAAAAATTCACAAATCACTTGCTTTTTGTAAATAATATTTTTTATTTCAACTCGTTAAAAATATCAAAGCAAAACCTAAGTTATTCTGATTGTCGAGAGTTATTGGGATAAAAAAAGAGCTATTTAAAACCGTTATTTAGTTTTAAACATTGATAGAGTTACACTGTAAATACGTTACGCTATAAATACGTTATACAACAGATAACTGACTAAAGAAATATACATACTGCTGTGAACTGATTGTCCAAGCATACAAGTTTAAAGAAATTAAAAATGACAAAATTAATTTAGCTAGCTCAGCAAAGATGAATTTAAAAGGGCGCCAGAGATTCTATATCTCAGGTAACTTTCATAAAAAGTAATAGTGGGCGTTTGCAAAATTGACTTTCTTTAAAATCCCCAAAAATTGAAATGGCTGATTCAAATATAAAAGAACTATTTAAGATGATATTTAAAATCATGAACTTTTATTGTAAAAAGAAAAAAAAAAAATTTAATACAAATTACAGGAAAAATTAAAACCATGAATATAAGATTCTGGCAAAAAACAAACCTGCATATGACTCTACAATTAAAAAGGACAATGCAAATTCTTTAGCAAACAAAATGGTGAATTCGTTCTAGAAGGAATTTCTTATACCACAAAAAAATCCACGTGGTTTCAAAAATCCAAAGCAAACTAAAATTCAATTAAATAAACGTGGAGAACCAAGTAAAATCAAAATGAAATCAAAATACAAGCCCAGAGCTTCTCTTCACCTACCCCGAGGTGATTAAAATAAAATTAATCTGAAAACTACAAAAAAACGGAAAATTTAAACTCTAAACGCGATCACTTCTAAAACGAAAATTATTAACGGGCCTTATACATAAATTGTGCACAATAATACAACGCCAATTAATAAGCGGAGACGTCTGAATAATGATCAAAATTAAAATAATTACCGAAACAAATCTTTACAAATGAAAAATCGTAAAATGGAAGCAAAGAGCTCAAAATTTACATGTACTTACATTCGTGACAAAGATTCAGACTCTGAGCCCTAAAAGGCCTCTCACCACGTATATACAAAACAACTGCGCGCGCTGCGTCAGCCGCAAAAATCATAGAATACGCCTTATAAGAAGGACCAAAACAAGATAAACAAATGCTAAACATATAAAGGAAAGAAAAAAAACTAACTAACTGACCAAATAAATACATCCAACAAACCTACTAAATTCATAGCAAAATATAAATATAAACATAAGTGAGAATTTGCGCGCGGCAATGCCAAAACTTGATCTAGGAAAATTAACAGCATAAAGTTCAAACAACCGGGGAGACATACCACAGCAATACGTAGATCTAGATAGATAGATAGCTAGATTTCTTCATCCAAATGACACAAAAAGTGTATAGTGATCTACACCTATATGCATTTGTAGCTGTAAGATATTCACACTTCTTCCTTCGCCGTAGGGTATATTAGGTACCTGGATTTGAAATTTTTAAGAATAAAAACTATAGTCGCCCAAGTAGGTCACAGTCTTTCTACCGACATATGTAAATATCAATAAAAATTAGGCATCTAATATATTTGGGCCGTAGTTACATTTAGGTACCATCTTTAACAAATTAAATGCGAATAGAAGCTCCACAAATCTTCGATTATTTATGCAACCCATTGTTTGCAAATCATTTTTAATTATTATTTGAGTGTGTTGTAGCTTCCATTGCATTAATAATCGAAGATTTGTGGAGCTTAGATTCGTATTTAATTTACTAAAGATGGTATATACAGATCACTCAAAATATTTTGACATTTATATTAATGAAACTATCGCATAAAAAATCATGCCAAGGTTATCTCAGACCATCAGAACTAATTGCTTTATTATATTCTGAGCCGATGAATCCCTGCAACGTATGTAGCTAAACCACAACTTGATGTTCCACAACGATTACTCATAGATCTACAACCAACCGCATAATAAATTGTTTAAAGCGTCGATCTCGATCAAGAACATATTTCTATACAAATATGAATGAAGGATAATCCTTCCCATAAGTAGTCGGCGAGCCGTTTGATATTCTATTCAGAAGATATACAAAGGATGCATTAATTAAAAACTCCCAAAGCCGTTGTATGCTTTGGATCGTGACTATAGACCACCCTGGGAGAGAGAGAAGTTTGACCTTTTAAATAGAAAGAAATGCCAAACAAAAATTAGTTCGGTATATAAATAAGGACGAATTTTGCTAGCTTAAGTGATTAGGCAATTTTGCTTTGTTTGGGTAGTCGATTAAAATCTCCTTTGCTTTTCTGCATTTGGCGGCTGTGCTTCAATTATTCCTAGAATGACTTTAGATGGTCCTGTGTTTTATTGTAATGCCTTGTTTTACCAAAGAAATTATGAATCTGTTAAATTTGTTTCCTTATCTGTCAATTTAGTTTCTTATGTGTGAATATTTATATTATGGAAAATATTTGCCTGATGATACTTCTTCGAAAAATGTAAAAATATCCTTAAAACAAAAAAAATAGAAAGAAAAAGATTTAATATTTGCTTGTGATTTTCAATTACTTATTTCAATATTTTATTTTAAGATATTTAAGAGATTTTATATTATTTCTTTTCAATGGGATTGTATGAATATTCAACGTTATTTTATTGTATATGATATCCGATCCTGGAAGCCCACAAAATTGTTTTAGAAAACGTTTATTTGGTTTGAAGAACTCTTGCCGTCAGTGTGAAAAACTGAATAATAATTGCAAAACTACTATTCAAACGTTTGTGTGTAACGTTTATTACTTTTTTTTCTATTTTTTCCCAATCAAAAACTCAATAAATACTAGCCGAGATATTTTTGGAATTCCTCAATAAATTATAAAAGAAATTCCAATACACATAAATATATAACAGAAGCATATATATCATAGCGATTAAAAACATATTTTAGATATCTTAAATTCCTCAATTTGCTAATAATAATCACCGTGGAAGCTATTTTTACATGAAAGTTCCGAATGTTTATACCGAACCACCTAATTGCCATCAACATAAATAAATCCACCCGTCGTTTTACATACAAAGGATAGGCAATTATGATCATTAGGATAGAATTCTTATGGCCTTTCGTACGCATCCCGATTGCAACAAGAAAAAAATCCGCTTTCACAATTTTAAAATCCCTCATGTATAAATACATCGGATCTTTTAAAACATCTCACATCAAAGTTAACCGTGACGCGGCGACGATATATAAATTGAATGTTTTCATTCTCCCATCAGCTCAACGCCAACTTAACGTACGATCCCCGGTATTATTTTGACGTTTACACCGATAAATAAAGTGTTAAACAGTGAAAGCCCTTCGTTTATTTGAAAAGCAACATCACTAGCCGTGCACTCGTCCCTCTTTATCTTTCCTTCGGTATCTCCGCCGCGGCGCGTTCTAAATTTAAACAGGTGAATTGAGCGTCCGCCGCCGACTACGATGACACCGGCGCGTTGCGTTTGTTTCGGTTAAAAGAACCCATCAACAAATGAAAAATGAATCCGACTTCTTCTGGACCATATTTTATCTATGTTCTCGTTTTTTTTTTTCCTTTTCGTACGTCGACCGTTTGTTTTTAGAAAATTTTTAAGTGACATTTCTAAACGATGTTAAAAGCTCGCTCAGTACCCTCCTTTTTTTTACCCTGCGTTTTTAATAGAGGGTGAGATGATTTACTATTAGGACTTAATAATGTATATAAGATGGTCGTATAGTGCTAGAAATGTTAAGAAAACGGAAACTATAAATACGTACGTCGGTATTAAGATATAAGTGTTTCATAAGAAAAAAAAAAAAACTCAGATTTGAAATCTAGAAACATGTTGAAAACTATACTAATATAAGAACGACAACAATGATGTGAATTTTAAAAAGCTGACCACGAAATATTGTTTGATTACCACTCATATTGGAGTAGATTGTAATCTCTTTTTATAATTGCAAATAATAAGTTTTTGCAATTAGTGCCGTAACCATACCATTTATTCCACTAGTGCCGTAATAGGGTCTATTACAGCACTAGTTGCGTAATAGAAATGGAACATTTAACAGATTCATTTTAAGTTGGTCACATTGCAACAGAAATGGAGATGTCAATATGACATTTTGTAAGCCAGTTTGAGGTTATTATATTAAAATTCATTGTAAGATTTGATATTTTTAATTAATCTTTGAAATAGTAACAACTATTATAAAATTTATATTAACGTTTGAATTATCTTTCGAAGTGATAGTGATACCGTGTGCAGTAGAAACATTCTGTTGAAAATTATCGCTCTCTGCGATAGTGATATTGCTTCTGTTGGAGTACTCAAACTGTGAACCCAGGTTCCCCCCAGGGTGAACCCCAGAAGTTCCAGGTATATTCACATTATTTTCCTGTGCAAACATATTTCCAACATCAATTTTATTTTTCATAGAAGAGGCAACGTAACCTTCAGCAACAGCCGTGCTTTTCCAGCCACCTAATCGTTTTATAGTTAAAAATATCCTCCAGTATTTGCTATATGTGTCGCACTGGATCTTCTAAAACAATGTCCTGTATAAAGATGAGGATCTGGTAAATGAAGAAAATTGGCAATTTGTTTAGGAACATTTCCCATGGTGTTAATACCGATAGGGCTATTAATTAAGCAGCCATGACGATAAGTTAGAAAAAACGTTGTGAGTAACTGTTTTAGGCCGCGATTATTATATTTTTTTATAAGTTCGATGCAGTTTACATCAGTCACTGCGAACATTCTCGGTACATTGTTTTTTGTTTTAGGTATGTTGACTATAATGGAATCGGAATTGTATTGAAGATCTTCCACACATATATTAATTAATTCTTCTCGCCTACAGGCTCCATTATATCCTATTATCAAAATAGCCTAGAATATAAAGAATTTACAAAAAAGTAACGAAATAAATTCAACACTAACCTCTATAGCTAAGTATATTTTATCATCGGCTTGTTTCAAAAATCTATGAATATCTTCTTGTTCTAAAATTTTAGATTTTTTTGTTTGATAACCATTAGATAGCCATTTTAATAATGCTTGAAGTTTCATATATTTTGATATATCCACATTTCTATGTACATTTAAACACGATCTTAACATTGAATAAATCGACCATAATGATGACGATTTATAATCTTTACGTAGATTTCAAAAATAAGCAAGTAAGACGTTCTCAGAATATGAAGAATTTCCTTTTCTTTGCACCATTTTTTCAAAATTTTTTGTATCGCTTTTGATACATAGTGTACGATTTCTCCGGAAGTAAATTATTAATGGTTTTTCAGCAATTTGCCGTATTTCAGGCGGAGTGCATGAAAAAGTTGTAGAACTCATATTAAATATTATAATATAGTTACTTTAGAATATAATATATAACAAATTTCAAAAATGTGTCAATTTTAAATAACTTGTCAATTTAAATCTTGTGCCAAACCAGGTGACAACTGGTGACAACCGCC